>OZ023164.1:18637527-19125027 GCA_963678695.2 Diplodus puntazzo
GCTGGATATCTCCGCCGCTCTCCCGCTCTCTTTTTGAAAACATGTGATCTAGAAACCCAACTCAGCAACCAAGCAAATGAGATTAAAGCACCCATAACCCCCGCTGCCACCCTCCCCACCCTCCATAACCATCACCGTTTATGCCTAGAGATGGCTCCGGGGGCTGTTGATTTAAATGCCATCCACTACTGTCAGAGCAGATCAATCATAAAAAGCACGGTGTAATTGGCTTTTAGTGACACAACACAGTGTTGCATTTATCAAAGGATGTTGTACCATGTGACTTAGGAGAGCTGGCTCCTCGCTATTGATGTGCGGGGCCCGTCAGAAAAATCCCACTGCTGACTCAAAACATTCTCCAATATCGCGATTAGGGGAGAAACCGAACAAAAGTATTACTTGGTGAGTGTCTCTTCTTGGTCCTGTGTGGAAGTCTAGAGAGAGTCGGTGGTGTCTGCCCACTGGGATGAAAAAAAAAAAAAAAGAGGCTTCAACTGGGATAGAACAAAGAGCCAAATATGTCATATCGCTGGGAGAAGCCTGTCATCTCTACACAGGAGGATCTCCTAACATGAAGGGAGACGGAGGGGAGACGCAGAGGACGGGAGGACTGAAGCTATGGCTTCATGTGAAGATGTATAAAAAACAATGTAAATCGTTCGACATATACGTGACGTGACTTGAACTTATCACCCCCGACATCTCGCAGGAGAATATTGTGAGCTTGTTTTGTTAACTCACCCCATTGTAAAATATGAACAAGACTTTTCTGAGCGTAGAAATTCAGGCAAATCTTGTCACTCACAAGAAACATGAGGTCTATATTGCTGACGTTACTATATGTACAACCCAGAAATGTAATATGTAGGAGTCTCGTACATGGCCAGAAGTTTTCCATCTTTTCACGACACTTTACAGTTTAAAATGAAAATTAATAGGCACCAGAACGAGAACATTTCATCAGCGTTTTCTAGTGCTGTTCTTTACTAACCTTTAACGCAAATCATGACTCTTCCCAAATCTAACCAAAGTGAATCCCATAGATTATAACTTTAATCTTTAATCATAATTTTTCCTAACCCTAACCAAAGTGCTTAGTGCGTTGCCTAAACCTAACTACAGACTGGAGCAAACCCTGGATGTACACTGGCTATATTGTACGTGGCTCATATATGTAGCGTTTCAATCAGTCAAAGAAACAATGTACGAGCACAAAAGTCAATTGAGCTGAGAGTCACTAAAATAACTCTAAATTAATGTCCACGTACATGAATCATTTAGATTATATTTCGTGTCAGTCTGACAAACTGCTGAGAAGGTAAGTGGTTGAAGAAGTAATCTGATACTTTAAAGCAGTGCCACAATATGAGAATACTGTTAGAAGTCAAACATCTGCATTCAAAATCTGTATAGAAATATTAGCAAAATGCCAGTGTCATGTTATCAAATATCATCTTAATTAACAATAAATGAAGATAGACTACTGTGTAAATAAATGGTGATTAAATGTAAGCAGTTTAACTGCTTTATGTACAGCTGGATTTTGCATCACATCTCAATCACATGTTTTGATATAAGACCAATGAGTCCTTTTCACATTGATTTAATGGAGTAAAAAAGTACAATATTGACTCAAGTGAAGTACATGCACCTCAAAAAGTACAGTGCTTTGGTGAATGTACTTAGTTATTTTTCACCGCTGCAAACAATTATACAGTAAAAACACATCCATCAGTGCACAATAGTCATTTTTTCCTCCTGAATGAGACGGATTTAAATGATGGCTCCCTGCTTTTCAGGGCTTTTCGAGGGTTACACGGACCCCTTCCTCTTACTGAAATTAGAGGACTTAGATTACTTGGTCTAAAATCTGCAGCAGTAAATCAGACTTTTAAGTAAAATATATCCACATCTTGAGCTCTACATGCATACTGCCTCTGCTTAAGTTTATACACATGAATATTTAAATGCTCAGCTGGTGTTCCTACTAATAATTCAAAAATGACAATAAATTGCATTAGTGTAGTGCAGGTTTTACTCAAACCAGTCATTTTTTTTCTACACACATTATGTGGTGTTAAAGCCCTGTCAAAGATAAATAGTGCATCTCAATGAGAGGGAAAAAGGCAGGAAATATATCTTTACGCTGTCTGTGAACTTTTCAGGGGACTCACATCACTCTGCACATCCTCCATTTTCACTGTGCTCTGACAAAGGACTGGCAGGCTTGAGGTGCTGTGTGTGCAGATGTGCTGTCCTAGAAGCAGCAAAGCCAGGCAGCCCTGCAGCTACACACACACACACACACACACACACACACACACACACACCCACCCACAGCGACCCGTACTGTGACCGCAGGCTGCCTGGGCCCTGGCAGGCCCGACCGAGCCCTGCCAATTCAAACACTGTGATCCCCCTGATCTGGGAAAGGCCCTGGCTCTGATGAATTTGTCCATGCAAATACATCCCATTTCCTCTGACAAAACACCACCACATGTCCAAGCCTCAAGGACCCACATTCTGCAGGGCTCGAGTGGCCTCGCTATTCACTAGGAGCTTTTTACTTTTGAGGCCCTTCTAGTTTCCTACTGTTCTCCAAACATGAACTGCAGCGATATTCAGACCATCGCATTCTCAATCTGGTGTGTAAGACAAACTGATAAATTACATGAATGCAGACTGTGTGTCCGTTCCAAAAACTATAATATATAGGTAAGTGAACTGTTTTAGATGAATTGCTGCTGTACATTTGCTGCATGCAAGTGTGTAGGTTGACATCCTAGACTATATCAGTGCCTCCATCCTCAGTGTCAGGCTGCAGGTCTACGAGGGTGTCCCCTAGTGGTGACACTGCAAGGAGACGACCCAAGACTGTAAAACCACCCTGGTGTAAAAACAGATTTCCATCAGATCCCCCCAGATAATGGTAATTTCACAGATAACAGTGAATCTATAATGTGAAGTAAAATGCAAATTAAAATCCCCCCACAAATTTTACCCCGAAGAATAGATTTATAATTTTCTTACGCCATACTGTATCTCTCTTTAAACGGCGCTCCATCTTTTCCAGAATGATAAGCCGGCGCAGAGCATTTCATAGCTTTTATCTAATGAGATGATCTGCAGTTTCTCAAACTGCAATAAGGAAATTGGACCTCCAACTCCAAAGAAATAACAGAGAGTTTACAGCGGTTAAATGTAACATGCAAGAGAATCTATAACCGTGTGCTTTGGTGGAGCTTTTCAGGATGAAACGACTCGAAATGCACAACATTTTCTGCAACAAATCATCACATTAACTCGATCCGGCAGTCTGAACAGACAAAAGTGCAGTGGAACAAAAGGGAAATAAAGAAGCTTTTAGACATAAATGACACTATGGCAGCAGCAGTAAACATTACAGCACATCGTAGTATCTATTCAGTGCCTTATGAAGTGTTCGGTGAATTTGTTTTTATAGTGTGTGCTCCTCTGAAGCTGTTAATTGCAGAAAAGGAAGTGGGTGAAGACTCCCCTGTGCCCAACCTGCAATTCAAGTTTACAGACACATCACACAGATTTCTACAGGAGTCTCGGCTAAGGTGCCTTTTGTGAATTGAAGCTCATTTTTAAAGCCACTGGGGCTGAAAGCAGGCATTTACAGGTCCCTAAAAAGGAAGTGAATCACATAATGTGGCTTAGCCGAAATATAGTAGGGAAGTGGGGATCTGATAATTTAACACATCTATTAGCATTTCAGCTAAGTCAAGTGACCAGGAGGCCGCAGGCACGGCTAATGACGAGCACATTACTCTACCATCATTTAACCAACAGAAAAGAGGTGGGAAGAGTTGCTTTTGTGTTCTCTAAATACTATTTCTTCATCCCCTGGGTATTTAGAAACCTTATCATAAAAATATCCCACTGCACCCACAATCTGTAGATAGCATTCAGCAGTGGGAAACCAAGAGGGACAGCTTAGTGAAAATAAAAACAGAGCGGCGTGCAGAGAGCTGAGCCTCTCAAGAGATAATGGAGACTGCAGATTTATCCGAGGACGGCGCACAGAGGCTTGAAACGAAGGGGGGACCAGGAGATGGCTGGGAGCCGCGTCTTTAAGAAACCCACTTACCTGAACATTTATGGAAGCAGGAGACACCGGCACAATTCACACAGTAATACAGCCAGAACCCGGCATTGTTAACAATAGTTTGTCTCAAAGAAAAGTTTCCATTTCCATTTTTCTATTGTGTTGATCGTAGAATAATGTCCCTGTTAGTGTCAGCGATGGTCTTCATTTCTATATTTTTCATTGAGGGCTATTGTAGCGTACCTGTTTTAGTTAACGGGCTGGAAAACAGCTGCTGCAAAAGTTTGTTCTCCGACGTTCTCAGAACCACGACAATGTCTGCAGGAAGAGTGTCTCTGTTCTTCTCCAAGAACCCGTTCACATTGTACATCACCTGTCGAGAAAGACAGAAGACATTCACAGCTTCATATAGCTTCTGGCAAGATGGCTAATATCTGTATTATTCTATTTTATCAGTGTATGACAGTTGAGGAAGACAAGCTGAATTCCATTTGGTTGCTTCAGTTTCAGTGTACTGTTGGGCACTCTGGCTCAGTCTCACATGGTCACCACTTACTGAGACACTTGTACACTGTTATTAAGAAATACCTGGGATTTTCAAACTATGGTCACATTTCCACCAAAAGTACCCCAGACTGTGGCTGTCTACTTTTCACGAAATTAAAAGGTTCATTATTATAATAAAAAACCTGTGAATGTGAATCCGAAAAAGAAACAGAGGTTTGTGGCTTCAGGGTTTTAAAAATGGTGGCTAAAATAGACTGTGAGGAATCAGAAATGTTGAGCACTGCAAGCCCCGCCCCTAAAGTTCCTTCCTTCTTTAAGTACTACCCTAGGGGCAGGCAATTTTTGGGGGGTGAACGAATGTCCTCCAAACTTAATTTAGACATTGGTCTAATGTTATGTGAGTTCCTGTAGGGATTCAAAGATTCCTCGTTTGTAGCATTGATAAAATCCAATGCCAATGAGCTGTGTTACACCGTTCTGCATTACATTAAAATTATATATCACTTTAATCTAAAATGTTAAAAAATATATGTTGTGATTTTTTTTAAATTACAGTTCTCTCACCTTGGAATCATACATTTAATCGACAAATCATGATCATATCATCACATAGTCCATACATTTTAGCACTTAATTATAACACAGCCTAATCATGAATATTCAATTTCCAGCTTGATTCAGTTATCTTAACATTGTGCATAGCATCACACTTAATAGAAAGACGTATAGGACATACAAGTAGAATTTTAGTTTACTTCACCTAGCATAAAGTAGCATTTGTGACAGGCATTTTACAAACTTTAAAGTCTCATCCAATTTTTTTTTCTTTTTGTTCCACTCGAAGGCTGTTTTCCCATTCATATGCTGAAAGTGTAATTTCCTCGGTTCCTCCAGTTGGAAATCAGATTTTAGGAGGGGAGGCTACGAGCATGATTTGTGACATCATAAAACCTAAACCTGGTCCAATATTCAGAAAAACACAAGTGTGGTGTAGAACCTTGAAGCCTCCAGTGCATACAAACACTGAGGAGAGATTTATTCTATTATTGTAAGTTTTTCTGCTGTCATAATGTCAGACACACATTGGTGTGCCTTGATGCATGTGTGGAGGGCAACTTTGAGAACATAACTAAATCTCCACTCTTATAACACTAACGAACAAAGTAATAAAATAATTTGTTGCACGCATCCAAAGTCTCCTTTCATACCTTTCCTGCATAATGTTGAATCCCAAAACAAAGTTCCACACGTTTTGGTATCCAGAAGTACTTGCAGCGCAAATTGTCCTCAAATTTATCTGTAGACGAGAAATGAGAAATAAAAGTTAAAGATACAAAAAGATGCTTTAAGCCATACAGAAGAATTGTAGCTTCAGTCAAAGAATCAGCGACCTTTGACCTCAAATATCAATTTTTCATGATCTTCTAAATGTCTGAGCATGTGGCAGGAGGAGCTTCTGTCTCACCCACTAAGGTCTGGTCAGTGGCCTGAGGGAAGCGGCTCTCCTCGTCCATGAGGGACAGCAAACCCATGGGCTTCTGCAGGAACATGTCCAGGATGGGCCTGTTGTCCTCGTACTCCACCAGGCTGGCATCCACCCCCTCGCTCTGATATTCCATCTAATGAGACCCAGTGAATGTAGCATAATCTATTTAATGATTTCTCTAAATGACCCAATTAAACAATCTGGGCTAAATATGATTTGTGCAAAAAAACGAGTTTCTAATCAACAAAACCAAACAGCTCCAGTCGGCTGTGTGTGTGTGTGCGTGTGTGTGTGTGTGTGTGTGTGCGTCTACGGCTGAAGTTTACAGCATAATAAGAGTATTTTACTGAATGCATAAAACAGGACAGCTCTGAACTAACAAATAGAGCCACTTACTTATTCATTATTTATTTCACTTTGCAAATAACCCAGAGTCATATCATATTATTGCATCTATTTAATTTCAGATCAAAAAGTTGCTTTAAATATATATTTTACTAATAAAGTGGAACCAATGGATCTAAACCATCCTCATGTTTAAGTCATTAACTCAGAATAATCAGTTTCTGTGTACAGCAAGACTGAACACATCCTCACCAAATAAAAATCCCCTTTCCACTGAGCAGCAGCCCTTCATCAGGGGCAGCTCGCACTTGTTTGTGGAAGAGAAACTTTTCCACAGGCTTATTTTCAATGATCACTGCTGTAATTAATGTGGGAAGGGTAAAAGTCTCTTGCAATAACAGCTACATTTAATAATGCTGCCTCAATTAATGATCATGTTTGTGTTTTATTAAAATGTTTCTTCTGTGCATGTGTTGCTTTATGCATTTAAATGTAAAGCTGTTTGTAACAGAAAGTGCTACATAAACATATTCTTTTCCTGTTAAGAGGATTGATGCAAAGTAAAGACTAAGTATAAAAAAGGCATTATGGCAAAATGGTTCTGGATTAATGCATCTTCATTTCCATCAAGGAAAACAAAAGACTCCTAACACTTCATTGCAAACAACTTCATTAAATCAATTAAGAGAGTCATTTGACGGTACACACAGCACAAACAATCCTTTACACATCACAGCTCGACTAAAAGCAGAATGTTCACGTTGAGAGCTTCTCTGCCTTAATGGATGTGAAAACAAACAAATAATAGTAAAATGGCTAAATTTCCATAACAGTGTTTTAAAGGGAATTTATTTCATTGCTGAGGAGTGTTGTTCTGTGGATTTAATCAGACATGTTAAGCCTGATGCTTGATGTTCACATTGATCAATAACCCATCTCTGGGTGTCAGAACTCACCTGTTCGAGGGCGAAAATGTGCTGGTTGAAGTAGAACTGGATCTGCTCGTTTGCGATATTGATGCACAATTGTTCAAACGAGTTCTTTTTGAAGTTTTCAAATCCAAAGATGTCCAGGATTCCCACATTCATGCCGCTCTCCGCGGCACTTCAAAGGAGAAAAAAGGGGACAAACAAACTTATTCTTCTATGTAATGGAACAAGCAAATCCCCAGCAGCCATATTAATTGATAAAACTTTAATGATAATCCAAGTTCAACCCAAATACAGAGCGCTGGTCTGGAAGCTCTAGTATTCTGATGAGAAATCATAAACATCAGCTTTCATGAAGAAACGAAGCTGAAGTAGCTTCTTAAATGGTTTTATTGTGGTCTCTATTGATTTAACCTCGAGTCATTTTCTATATCTGCACAAACAATCCTCTGCATCGAGACTTAACACAGCACGAATATTTCATATCCAGTGCTTGGAGCTGCTACTTCTCATGATCAGTCGTTACCCACTGTACGTAGAGGTCACCTTTAGCCTGTGCTACCGGGTTATTAATGGCAATAAGGAAACGGCAGAGATGACTGGAATGCAGACAGGAACTCTGGCTTTTGTACATCTCGGAGAGACGACTCCTTGACAGTCGACGCTCATATTTATGAAGGAATTCTTTTGGATCAATGAACAGCCTCTTTGCAGTCTCTCTGAAGTCTTTTTAATCACCCCAACATTATTTTCTCTGCACGCAACTCTGTATCAAAAATTTATTAAAACTTCTTTTTTGCTCTCCTTTTACTTGTCTTGCGCTCACCCATTGATATTCTCCTCTGCATGTTTGCATCTACCTCTACAGACATCCATAAAGGTCATCAGAGCATTGCAGAAACTCACGGCAATAATCAAAGAAGAGAGAGCAACAGCCAAACGTCCGCACAGATGTTCATCACCACCACAGAACTCACCAGATATTCATGTCAGGCTGCAGCAGGGAGTTGATGCGGTTGACTATCCAGCTGAAGAGGCGTCCGTACAAGGCCTTGGACATGGCGTCTCGGACGTCAGCAGCTTTGTCCACCGTGTTGGTGCGGATGATGGTCTCGCCCCTGGTGACCACACACTGGGAGGTCAGCGCCTCCTGGAGCTCCTCAGGGCCGATGCTGAGGAGAGACGCAGCTGAGAGAGAAGACGAGAGAGTTAATCAGTTTGATAATCAAGAGCTCATTTATCATTAGTATAAAGATAAGCTCCAACCATCTCTTACTGTGGATGTCATGGCTTCTTTACATTTTTTATGTAAATGGAAACAGGTCCTGTCTATATTATTGCATAATATTATACTGTCAACTTTTGTTTTTGTTGTTTTGTTTGTTTTACCCCCCTTATTCTAAGGTAATTAGATATGATTGATTCATTGTTTATTTTCATAATATACATAAAAGTACCCACAAACGCTTACATGACATCCAATATATTGTTGCCATAGTGCGTCACAAAATAACAAGTCATTAAAGTTGAGGACCCCTTAACTGATAGAGTGAGAACAGGAACTTCCACCTATGTATTGTATAACATTTTGTTGCATTCTAAACTTGGCCTACAGCAGTTGTAGTGTGGCTAATCGTAGGCACGTTGTCCTCATTCTCTGCCTTTTGTCTGGTCTGGTTACTGAGGTGGATGTTATGTCAGTTCCATGATAAGTTACAAAATGTTGAGGCTCACAATAATGTCTATACGGGTTGAATAAAAATACAGAAAACTGGCTAATATATTTCAATACTATGTAGCTGACAAGTTTGTTATTATGGATGCAACACAGTAATTTAGTGTATGCTTAGGTTAGAATGTTCACCTGAATCATATCAAAGAATGTCTGTTATTATTGGAGTGGCCTCAATGAGACTGGGAGCAGTTCAGGAGGCTTAAGACTAGATCTGTAAACCCATCCCTTTACAATAATTAGGCAGCCCCCCTGCAGTAATAGTGAGCGACCCTGAGGGGTCACGGATCCCTTGTTGATCTGCTGGGTTCTAAACTATCATTTAACACACAAGTTCTTTAAAAAAAAACATTAAATAAGCAAGAGCACATACTGCCTGATGTATCATATCTCACCAGTCTCTAAGGCCTCTGCGTTGGGCACTTCACTCTTATCTGTCTGGTGTTGGGTTGTAATGGAAGCAAATTCAATATTGCCCGTATTCAAAATGGCTGAGAGAATTCTGTAAACGGAGTTGACCTCCTGCAATAAAAAAAAGAGAAGAAAAATGCAATTATCACACCCCTGATCTGCAGCCAAATAGCCTACATTTGATTGCGTATTAAAATACCTCTTCGGTAAAGCCGATATTTCTGAAGCCATCCTGAATGGCGTCAAACTGCTCCTTGTACAGTTTGCTGGAGACGATGTCCTGCATCACTGTGCGGTGCTGACTGTCGATATACCTGCAGATGAACATTATGACGATCGATGCTAATTTCCATGATGGGAAGAGAAAGATGTCAGGAGTGCTATAAAACATCTCAAACTGCTGTTCTGACCTGGGAGGCGTCCTGTCTGGTAAACTGTAAGTCTTCAGCTTGTCCTGGTGGTAAAGCCCAGCGTATATGTAATAGAATATGTGGAAGTTTTTCTCCCCTCTGAAAGAAAAAGAAAGCTAATAGTGTCAGAAGTATGACAAAGGGAACTCCAATCTGAAAAAGCCTGAGCAGCACATACGTCGCCTGTTTGATGACCCTCGACTTCTCCAGCAGGTACTCAGATATCTTGGCCCCGATGACGGCTCCAGTGGGTGTGAACTTCATCTCCAGGTATTTACCAAAGCGGCTGGAGTTGTCATTGATAGCCGTGCAAGCATTACCAAAGGCCTCCACGAGGGGGTTCACCTGCAAGATCTTCTCACGTAGAGTCCGATTGTTTGCCTGAAAGCGACAACATGTTTCTTTTAATGAACTGTGGTGATATTTTGAAGTGTATCCAACACAAGTATTAAGGCATTTATCAAAGAATAGATGCCAACGGTGTTACTATACCTTTCCCAAGAAGGTAAGATGTTGAACAATCAGGTGAGCGCTCTCTGTTTTCCCCGCGCCACTCTCCCCACTGATTATGATACACTAAAACAAAGGGATACAGCTACAGTGACTAAAATATCAGCAGGTTATATTGCAGGTGGACACCTCAGAGCTGGGTGTAAGCAGAAATCCCTCCCAAACATTTTCCCAAACAATGTTTATGATATGATATGATTATGTTTATGGTTTTCCTTAAAGATTTTCATCACTATTTTATCATATTTACAGTAAGAGGGTGGGATGTTTCTACTCATGTAATGATTTTGCTGTAGAGTACCTGGTCTTTGCAGAATGTCACCATGCCTCTGTAGGCTGCGTCTGCAGTAGCAAAGATATGTGGAGGGTTGTCAGCTCGCTTCATACCATGGTACAGCTTAGAGAACTGAGAGAAGGGACATGCATACACAAGGCACATTATTCTTAGTGTGATAAAATTTTTCCCCCAAAATAAACCCCACCCGGACAAGATTTTGCAGTATTATTTTTATAATTAGATTTTCACCATTTATTTAGTTTGGCAGCATGTGAATTCAGAATCTGTGGGGAGAGGCCTAAATGTTTGTAGTGGAGGCTTTCTGGTTTCCATTTGTAGTCGTTGTATTAACTAATCACATGTGAACTTACTTTGGTTGCATGCAGAGAAAAAGTCCATGTGGAGAGCAGAAATAGGGCCAAAATGTAGTCTTGGTACAGGTTGGATATGGTCTAAAGAAGATTTAGCTTTTTATTGGCTTTTCTTAATTTACCTGTAGTCATACAGGGATATCCACTGGACCATAACAAACCTGTGGGGAGTAGATGCTGAGATTCTGGAAGGGATTGAGAGCGATGAGGATGTCACCGACGTAAGTGTACACCTGCAGCTCATCGTACCTCTTCTGGAGATGGCTGATTATTGTCTCCTGCAGAAGAGATAAAAACACACACATAGCATCAACAAGGTTGTACCCTGGACCAATCGATGCATGATGAGATAAACATGTTAAATCTTACCTCATCTAAGAACTCCAGGTTGACCAGATCGTCATCAGGGCAGCTCTCTATTATGAGGGTTTTACGAGTATTGATCCGCTCATGCCTGTATGGAGCCAAGGACATGATAATGCATCAGAAAGCTGTAAAGTGATCACCCAAATGAGAAACAGTAGTCCGACTGGCCCGGATGTGAGACCCAGTCACTTCCAAGGTTTGTGTGAAGCCTTTAAAGCTCTCCCAGGGGACACATCTCCCATTATCACGGGCTGTGATTGCACTTCATCTGTGTTTTGACCTATCACTCTCCAATGAGCCCCAGTGGGCAGAGGTCAACACAGAGAGGCAGCTGGCTCCACGGGACTGTGGAAAACCTCAGGGGACACCAGGGAGTGTGTGAACGAGAGCAAATGAGAGCCGCATTTGTGCCCACAGCTTATTTCATGTGTCTATATGCACGTTTGTGGGCTCGTACACAGTGTACTCCAGTGTGTAGTGGACAATAACTCATTTCTATGAAATTTAGAGGATAAGGTTGGTGATATTCTATACTACACTAATTGATATGAAATCCCATGAGAAGATCAAAAGCAAAACTGAATTGATCTCACTAACAGGCAGCCAAACCCTTAAATAGCTTATTACTCATCATTTAAAGTCACATAGCTCTGGGCACTGCGGTTTATTTTGAGCCAATCCCACATACACCAACCCTGCTGCTGTCAATTAACACCAGGATCGTGATGCACCATCTATTTGTAAATCCATCACTACGTTTGTGTGTAAAGTCTTCATAAGAGAGCAACTATTCATTTACTAAATCAAAACCTTTGTTTATACAGGAAGTCACTGCTGTGATAAAAACTGAAGTAAAACTGCCTGATATAACAGTTTAAGGGAGTGTTGTGACGTATGATATTTAATTGACAATCCTTGTAAATGTGGGTCTGACTAATAAAATAATAGGTCTGAGGAATGACAGCCTGCATTTTTTATTAGCTTCTCAGCTGCTTCTCAACTGTTAGCCTCAGCGGTTTCTACATGCCCAGTGCCTAGCAGTGGTTGTCTTGACTAAATCACTTCAAAACAATGTACTATATTGAGAAAACAACTTCACATATTGTAATCACATTTTCCATTTTACAGCAGCGTTAAAGGCAGCATTGTTAGTGATTTGTAAACCTCTGTTTGTACAACTGAATTATAACTGGGTTAAGTTTACACCGAAGAAGAGGTGGTGCAACCGATTCCATAACACCAACTGTGCATCAGTCCTCGGCTGAAAATAGTCCACAGCAAATACACGTCTTGCTCCTTTATAAAGGAATGTTTGGTCAATACCACAGTGCCCAGCTGTTGTATTACTTTAGCCAAAAACAGTAATATTTGTCAGATGTATATCTTCAGTAAGAACAAATGGGCTCTGGGGCTGAGTGCCACAGAGCAGGAAAGTCAGACAGCAGAGACAGAAGTATGAACAGATTGTTGTTTTGGTCTTTTTCTGGAATTAGTATACAAATAAGAGAAATATGGAATAACACCAGCCTTGATCTTTACACTTCTGGTTCATCTCAATCCTCAAAACTGCAAAAACCATTAAATATCTACATTCACAAGGTACATCTATATTTTATCATAATAAATAACCAATCTTATTCTGAATAAAACTATTCAAGCTTCAGGTCAGGAACTGTTTCCTCCTCTGCCTTTGTATTCATGTTCTATTCTGAATAAAGTGTAAATGTACATTTGGTTGCTCTAAAGTGAATACTCGTCATCGCATCCCTTCAGAGAACGACTCCAGATCTCTGGCTTCTACCTCGCTCCTGCTTTGAAGTAAAAATCACACTATTCCACCTACGGCAGCTACTTTTAAGTTCTCTATGTCTTTATTCTTATCTGGAGTCATTGTGAGCTGATCTGTGGCATGAGAGACTAAACCGGGCGAGCCCAGTTCTCGCCCTACAAGCTCCTAATCCCATTATCCACTTTCACTGTGGACAGGAATTCGGGATCAGGCTCAGACTCTGCACACACTCGGGAGTAAACAGAGCTGGCACAACATCAAGACTCTCAGTCAAGGGCAGGTTCAGCGAACTCCTTTTATAATGAAGATTAAGCATCGCCAAAGTCAGTATTTCTCTGGCATACAACAGGAGACTCCCTGCTATGTTATTCGCTCCCATGAGAGTGAACCATTCATCAAGACACATTTTTGTTGAAATCACCCTCATTGTCTCTACACATCTATTTATTTATACATAAAAATATCAGGAAATTGCTCAGTAGCAGCTACTATAAGCTAAAAAGGAAAACAACCCTGATAACATTGTTCAAAACAAAGCAAAGTGAATGCAGTACAGCTGAAATGTCACCTGTTTACATAAGTATTTCAACGTATTTACTCATCCACTAGTTTAATCACACAGGAGGGAGAATGTGTTGTACTACGGACTGCCTTAAAGAATAGTCGCCACATCCACATCCACTGGCCTAAATGGCATTTATTAATCTAAGGTTAGTCAGCACAATCACTCCTTCTGAATTAGTCACACTCCTCTAACTTCTCTTTAATCACACACTGTAATGTCCATTACTGGGGCTCATCATCAGTCCTGAGCATAAGAAGATGAGACCCTGCCCCCTACTGGACAGAAATGATACCACCACTCAGTCGATGCCCGTCTGCTGCAACAGAGATCTGCACATGAATGTCACTGCAGCATATTATTTCATCTGCAAAGGCAATTTTAGAATGAAAAGACATTGCAGCTTACTTGGTTTTGGTTTTGCAGCCGGCTTCCTGCTGCTCCAGGATGAGAGCGGCTAGCTGCTGTTGGAGCGCCACATCTTTGCCTTGGGCCTGTTTGATGAAGGGATGCTCCAGGAGGTGGGTCACGGATGGACGTGCCTCAAAATCCTTTATCAGACACCTTTGTGATCACAAAGTAACAGAGAAAAAATTAAACACATCAGACAGTCAAAGTCTATTTGAACCAGAGCGAATTAAAAGGGGGAAACTGTGTGAGCACCTGAGCATTGCAGCAAGCTGATTTGTCTGGATCAGATCCGACACCAGCCGGGAACACCTTACAAGTGTTTTAAAGTCTGGGTCACTAATCTGTCGTGCTCTGTTCTCTGAGTACCACATGGTCACGATCACCATGGCCCCCGAGTCCAAACAAGCCCCGCGATGGCACAGCCTATCTGTGATGTGCAGTGTTTGCCCAAAGGTGATGTGAGTCTGAGATAGCGGCCGGTGGCTACAGTTCAGCATCAATTAGCTGCTGATATGAACAGTTGAAAATACTGACTTTTAAAGGTGCAATGTCACAAATACATCTTGATTAGAGCAGAAACATCTTCATTGATAGATTTTCATGACTGAATAAACTCAATAAACAGACAGTCCGCAGAGGGCAACACAATGTCAGACTGGTTAACTGTGGTTATATGTGCAGATCCTTTCTAAGTAGCCACCGTTCTAGCTGCCAACACCTCTGAGGTCAGCTTGTTTATTCAAGGAAATATATTAATCATACAAATATTTGTATTTGTAATACATACAAGTATTATTGCCTTATTAAATGTGGCTTTAACGACAGATGATTTACATATTTTGTGTAGAGCTGCAACAATTATTTGATTAATCTATTAATTGTCAACCATTAAATCAACTGCCAGCTGTTTTGATGATCAATAAATCATTTTTATAAACTCTGATTCCAGCTTTTCAAATGTGAATGTTTTCTGGTTTCTTTCCTCCTCGATGACAATAAACTGAATATTTTTGAGTTTTAGACAAAGCAAAACACTTGAGAACGTCATCTTTTGTCATTTTCCCCATTTTCTGACGTTACATATTAGTATGCAACCTTTTTTCCACAGAGTATAAGTATTGTTAAAGTGCAAAATATCGGGCATCACATACATCTGTTTTTCACAGTGTTTCATAGCTGCAGTTGAGGGATATTTGCAAAAAAAACGTGTGTTTATATGGATTTTCTGTGTATATAAGAATATTAATATATAATATTGGCATTGGACCCAAAAATCCAGTATTGTTCGGGTTTTTTATAGACTAATATTACATTTAATTAATTGATTGATCCATAAATAATCGTTAGTTGCAGTCCTCATGTTGTGAGAAAAAACAATGAAATTATGAACCAATAAACTCAACAATGAATCCATCAACAATCCATATTTGAACTGTTCAGTTACTTGTTTAAGTCTTTCAACATCTAAATATGTATAATATGTGTGTGTCTGTGTGTGTGTGTGTGTGTGTGTGTGTGTGTGTGTGTGTGTGTGTGTGCGCGCGCGTGCATGCGTGCGCTACAACACCAACAACTGCAGGCAGAGGCAGATAGTAGAAAAACACCAATCTAATTCCTAACACCCAATCTACACTGAAATTCTGTTTCTTTTATCAGTTTGTTCGACTCTGAAAGTTAATTCCATGAATTCATTAGCGTCAGGACATTAAGCAGAGGTTGTTGCTATTAGCAGGGCTGTGCTGCCGGGATGCCGAGCGGCAGGGACACTTTGTCACAGAAGTCAGCTCTTTGGCTGCACAAGTGCAGACACCGGTAATGGATTCATTATCCTGAAAAACACCCCTCCTCTTCCTCTGTTTCTCACACACACACACACACACACACACACACACACACACACACACACACACACACACACACACACACACACACACCGGGGCCTGAAAGAGCTTCACAAACAGCCTGCAAAGCTTGATAACATTGTCCAGCCTCCCCACACTGATCTCGGCTGGGCTTTGTTTGGGGAGATTATTTGTGATATGAAATCACACAATCCATTAACACAGATTACAAAGCTGCAATCTAAAACGCATCCAATGAAAAGCATTGCAATTACACTTGTAGTAGAAGTAGAAAAACCTGCATCACTACAGTATGTGTTGGCTGGTTTGAGGGGTAATATGCCATGACTCTGTCCTGTCCAATCAATAATTCAACTGACAAACAAAAAGACCTTCAGGGCAGATGGTCGGTTTGTTTTTTCAATTAATCCTCTTCATTTATTTCATTTCACCGCAAACCTCAAACATAAATGTTAGCCAGAAACCATGCCTACAGAAACACTCCTCCAAACAAATTGAATTTTATTTTCTCATTACGCTTCAGACTCACACACCTCTGCACGGTTGTATTAAGGTTGTATATTCTGCACGACCATTACAAGCCACCCCTGACATTATTAGCTTTGCACACAGTGGAGCAAATGATAAGTTATCTGGGCCTCAGATGGACCTGATAACAGGTGAATTAGTTTGTTCCTCCATGGCAGATTTACACAAATGAAAGTCAATGAACAGAAAGAGGAAAGGGTTGATAGCATCTGGCTATAAAATATCAATTTCAATTCCCTCCATGTTTACATGCACATTCCTGCCTGCTGTTTGCTGTAGTATAGCTAATGTTCAGCTGCTCCTGGTTTATCTCCCTGTATGTTTTATCATTCCGCACTGGAAAAATGCTTTATGAAAATGTAATTGGCTTACGATACCAAAAAATAAATGTTTATCATCTTACTGTATATTGTGTACATCAACAGCAGGTGTTCAACGTCACTTTCACTCACAGATTCAACTGTCTTCACGTTCTTTAAAATGGTATAAATAATTTTACAGGTTAAGAAAAACAAGTTATGAACTAGTGGCTGAAGATTTTCCCAAACCCATTTCTGTTTTAAGCACCACCCATGTTTGGCCTAACCCCCGCCTGTTCCGAGTGCGGATACAGATCAACCCCAGGAAGAGCGCCAAGCTTTGAAACCAATTTACATAGTGGCAAAACTGTGTACCGTAAAATACCAAATAATAGCCGGGGCGTTTATTTGTTTCAATCACTTAACAGACCAGGTGTTTATTTGGGACCAGGGGGTAATTTGGGACAGGCGTTTAATTCCTTCCTCACAAAAATCCGGGAAGAAAATGTCACAAACTTCGCCAGCTTCTCTGTGAATTCTCTGGCATCCTTCTGGGCAATAGTTTTCTGCAAGTGAAGGAAGCGAAGGAAACGATTCAGCCAACCAGCACTCGCTGCAAACTCCTCATCTCCGCTGTCACTCACGGTGGCGTACATTTGTTTCGCCATCGTCCTGATCATTATGCGGGACACTCTCTCGTGGCGTGCCCGTTTGCTGATGCTTCTCCTAAGTTTTCCTCTGCATATTTTACGACAGAAAGTTCGAATTTCAAGTCATATTTATTATTTTTTTTGCTGCACCAGAGCCATGGCGATCATCAATGTGATATTGACTGAGAGAAAGCAGCACAACACGTGAAAAAGGCGAAGAAGAAAAACGTGCACGTAAACATATGTTTATTTGGTATTTTACGGTAATTACAATGTAATGTGATGCACTGGTGCCCAAAAAGACATGTGTCCATAAGCTAATATTGTAAAAGAAGCAGCTGTAAAATGATGGATATATTTTTTTTGAGCGTCACAACCCCTGTGAAAACTATTGTGATTTTATCCATTCGATGCGATAATATTTTATATCAATAGTGAAGTGTGTATACAATAATGAAATTGTGGGCAGATTTGTTAAGTAAATTGTAGCAATTGTTTATTTACAGTACATTTACATGTTCATGTACATTTGATGTTAAATTTTCTTATTTTATGTTTGACATACTTTTTTTGTGGTTAATGGATATTACTATATGCAACAATTTATTGAAGTGAAACATTTCAAGGAGACAGTTCCAGTTTTCAAGTTTTTAGTTAAAGGTAAAATATCCTGCCCCCAGACTGTACTTATATATATATAGTAGTATATAATAGTCATATATTCACAGGTAGATGCACAACAGTTCAGTTGAATTCGTCTTATAAATATACAGCAGGTTGAAAGACCGTTTCACATCATGCTGTAAATATCCCATTCTGAGTCCGCCATGTTTCTACAGTAGCCCAGAACAGACAAACCAAACACTGGCTGCGACATCACCGCCAAATGTCACTTAATCCTGTACACTGGACCTTTAATCGCTACTGTGTGCTTTCACAACCCTTTAAGGAAAATAAAATCCCTTTTTTAAAAGAACATTTACAACAGAGAGAGGACAAGGAGGTTATAGGATACTTACTGGCTGATGAAGTGGCTAAAACTTCTGCACCACTCCTCTGGATTTCGTAACGTCGGGGAGGGATTTCTGAAACAAAATGACACATACAGAAGTCAGTAAAATATTTGGAGAACAGTGATCGCCATGATGATCAGCGCTGGAAATTAAAGCCTTTCAGCTTGTCTCCTGAGTTGGCTGACAAATGATGGCTGGCAGGCAGAGTGCGACCGCCAGACTCCTGTGAGAGTTCTCGGTCCGAGGACAAGCTGGTCGGGGTCCAGGTCTGTGGCAGCTACAGAAAAAGTGACAAATGATAACAGCTCCTCCACTGTCTGGCAGCAAGCATCTGCCATTGGGAGCCAAAAGTTATGTGAGCTAGTTATACCTCTGTCAGCAGCATTTACGGAGGCCATCTATAATGAGGCTAATACTTTTCAAGTGCGTGCGATGACAGGAGGCAGGTCTGTATGAGGAGCCAAGGCTGGACAGGCCAGAGTACAGTCATCTTCACAGGGAGCTGCCAGTCTGACACCTGGAGGCTGAGCCGTTTGTCACTGTCAGGCAAACAGCGACAGACCCAGTCAAGGCTTCTATCAACTGTGTTAATTAGTTCACATGTGTTGTTTTACGGACAAGTAGGATATGAGAGCTCAAGAGTAAAAAAGGGGGGGGAAAAAACCAATGAATTTAGATTTAAAAAATGAAAAAAATAAATAAGTAAAAAGCGCTTCATGTCGTTTATCACCATCCCACCAGAGGTAGCTACACATTAAACAACAACATATTTGACATATTTTTAACATATTTTCCTCTTTCTGGAAGAGAGACGAGGATGTTGGGGTACAAAATCTGTCATTTTCCGCAGCGCTAAGTTAGCCGAGTCTTTGATAAGGATTCAGACAGGCAATCCTTTCCAAAGTGCAGATCAAAGCCAGTAACTGACTGCTTCAATGCAACCTCTAATATGAGCCTGAAGACACGTTCGCGCCTTGATGTTGTACCATATTGCTTATACATTACAGAGTCAATATAGCAGCACACTGCTGATAACACTGTCAACTGTGCTCATTGTGCTTAGCAAATTCAGGCAGTTTTTTTTTTTTCTTTCAGTATTTGTGAGACTGCTGGCTCATATTGTAAACACAAATGGCTTATTCAAATCTAGGTCCAGGCAGAGCTTGTACTGTCAGACGTTCCTCACAGTGGATTGAGGCGAAATCACAGAGGTGTCAACAGCACTTGGCGGCTCTAACTAAGCCACGAGGAAGACAAAAATCAGGCCAAAGCAATATTTGAATAAGATACTTCATATGCAGAATTTATCATTCCTCTATTTCCCATACGATGCAAAGCTTTGTTATTTTTTCATTCAAGAAAATTCCTCAGTGTGCAGCACTGAATTCCACCTTGCTAGTGCACATGTTGCACAATGCATTGTCACCGGAAATCACACACAGCCCTCTGGTTTTACACAAAAAACACTGTAGGGTTTGAAGGGGGGTTTGAATCAGCATTGTTTCTTTTTAGCTTTATGAAGCATATATAAATCGAAATATGCTGTAAATTTATCCCAAAGCATTCTTGTTTATCTTTATTGGCACAATTAGGAAGTTATGGTGATGCTGATGGAGAACCAGAGTTGAGCGGTGATAAAACTGCACAAAAGATTCAAAATAACTTGTGAAATTTTCATGCCTTGGTTGAAAAAAACTGTCAAAAAAACCGTAGTCTCCGAAAGCAGTAACACCGTGGCCTTTAAACAGGCTTAACAGGGAGTGAGCGCAAGGGTCCAAAAATAAAGACTTATTCAGCGAATAGACCACCCGCTTAAAATTTCAGCTCATCCATCACCGCAGCCACAGCAACAGCACTTCTTTGTGCATACATGCATGAACATGGAGAACTACTACTACATTTATCATGTCTTTGGCTGCCACGTCGCCCCAATTGCTGCAGACCCAGACACCACACAGAGCATTGAAATAACAGCATCGAAGACGGAGATGTTCAGGCATTTACTGATGATTGGAAAGTCATTGAACCAGCCAGTGATCTCTGTCAGGAGGTCAAGACTGCATCAGTGTCTGATGATGGGAAATCTGTGACATTGAGGTGTATCGTTACATCACTCTATCTATACACTTTTTTTTATATATAGTCATGTGAGTTCTTTTAAATGATAGCTGGATTTCAGAGGAGCTATGAGCAACTTGTCGGGAGAAACACTGACAGGCTCAAAGTCAGCAGTATTTCTGACAGTGTTTGACTGAAAAATGGACAAGTTCTTAATAGCAGTCATCCAGAAGTCAAATGTCTCACTGTTATTGATAAAAAACAATTCTTTAACAATAGCTTTGACAAAGCCTCTAAGAGAAATAATCTTTAAATACAGACAAATGCACTCTGGTCTGCAAATAGTCACGCTAGCTAGCAGGGCTCCAGGGATGGTCCCTTCAGTGGGTCCACTGCTCTGGTCCTGAACATATACAGTCTATGATGTGAGCTAAAATCTAAAGAAAATGCATAGATGAGTGACATTCATGGTCCCCAAAGGATGAATCCCATCAAGTGATTAATACTACCATTAATAATAGCACTCAGCCCAACTAGCTAATGCTTCTAAAGACTGATATGATGCTGCTGCGTCAGTTATTAAAATAGCTTGTGCTAACTTATGCTAGTTGAAGTATCACCTATAATCATTTCCCCAGTGATTTTCTCTCCTATTGGTGATTCCCTTACTTTTCTGAAGCGCCACCACGGGGTTCATATTTGTGGTTTGAGTAAAATGTACAACTATTGGATGGCTTTGCATGGAAGCTGGTTCTGGTATTATTTTGTATCAAGTCTGGAGACTTTCATCTTTTATGTTGCGCCATCATCAGGTCAAAATTCGAATTTGTTTAATTCTTTGGTTTATGATAAGCTTGCTTCTACTTACGGATGAGAGACATCTTTTCTTGGCATCGTGGAACCTAAACATTTATTGCGCCTACCTCGGCTAGTTTAGTTAGCTTTGATAGCTAGCCTCTCGTTCATTCATAGATGCAGGGCTCCTTCTGCGTGCTGACACAGAAAGACAAGAGTTCCTACGTGAAACTGCTCATAACAAGCTCTTTGGATTATCAGCAACCAGCTCATGATTTCTGCAACGAGACACTGCTGTTGAGTTTTCAAAATGTCTTTTTTTTTTTTTTTTGGCCAAGCCAAGAGCCATCTAGTTCCATTATATGCAAGAGAAGGCAGACATCTCTACAACTGATATCTCCAAAGCTCTGCCACTCACACCAAAACAATCTGAATGGATAAATAGCAATATAGGTAAGAGGGAAATATGTGTTTTTGAGTTTGGGTGAGCTGTCCCTTTAAAGCCTAATGGCTGGTCCTAGTGTTGTTGATGAATAAAAGATTTTTGGACATCGATTTTTGCCAGGAGAAAATAAAAAACAGATGTTTAGGAAATACAAACAAAACTGCAATTGCTCTTAACATTACTTTCTACAGTGCTATCTAGTCCAGTTTAGCTTCAACATATTATTCCAGACATAAATTTAGTTCAGTCCCACCTTGATTTTTCACCTCTTGGAAGATTTCACTCTATGTCAGAAACCCCTGGCTGCTGTGCTCCACCGATTTTAACTCAGTCTTTTCCCATGAAGAGCTGTCTCTCGCAGCAGTCTGGTCTGGATTTCGCGATTTGATTAGCCTTTCTTGTATCTGACAAGCCATCATCTACTTCTGTCTTCCAGCTCGCTCGTTCTGGGCTCAGCTCAGACAGCTACATGTATTGTTGAATATATGACTAATATCTACAGGGATCTGGCCGGATAAACACGACCTTGGACGTCTTTGCCGGTTGCCTCTAACCTTTACAACACATTTTACACACACTTTGGTTTGACGTTACATGGACACTACAGGCCTGTGCAGCGTAGAGAAGCAATTAACCTTCCTGCGTATTAAATATCATGGACCATCTTTGTCCTGAGTATCTATAATTAATTTTGCACTTGATGATTTTACAACTTTACCCTCTGACATGCTCCATTACCTTCATCCATGGAAATCACATATATGTCATTCACACACACTCACAAAGAGTAGATTCACAAAAGCCTTTGACTCAAAATTAAAACAACTGAAGCTACGCAGCAGATTGATCTACCTGAGATTGACACATATGCATTAACTGACGGTGTGTCATAACTCATCAAGTATCGGATATTTCTGAGCCACAAACAGGCCGTGCACCAAGGTGACCCTAATTCATGGAGCTCATCATTGTCCCCTTGTCATTTCAACCTGTGCAGGTTTTCTTGTTGCAAAACCAAATCTACGACCTAATGGCTATCTGCTGCTCTAGCCCCTGCAGTCTAAGTGGTGATAGTACAGAGTGTTTATTTGGTCCTCAACAGGCGCCATTAAATCTGTAGCTTGACAAGAGAGACCGTCCAGCGAGAGCTTACTGTGGCAAGGAACAGCAAACAGAAGGAATTATATTGTGACAGAGGAATGACTACATGCTGCTGTAACATATAAGAAAATGTAGAACATAAAACACTAAAGTATATTTTTATCTTGTATATCATGAATGGTATATTCCATGTTTACTATCTGGATGTTGTTCAAGGAGGAAGAATGATAAGGTGGATGATATACACAAGAATAATTACATGACAGTGAACCCTTTAGCCTGGAAACACATTACACTGCATAACTGTAAAATATCAGAATGATGGAAATGCTTATTGCATATCTTAGTGCTTTGCATGGTTTAATAAAACATGTACCACCCAAGGACAATACTTCTCTGGTAATGGTTTGTGACGTGTTAAATCCAGAACTTTTTGTGATCATCAAATCCTGTGATAAATCTCTCTGATTTCGTCATGAATCACTCTCGCCGCCACTAAAGACCCAAAGGTGAAACACATTTCCCTATTTAGAAAGTAATTCACACGGGAGTCATAATTCACCCCGCGTTTTCCTCGTGATTTTGTCCGCAGCTCCGCAATGATGGGAAAATATATTTGAGATAAATGACATGTTAACAGAATGATTTCATGGTTCGACGCGTTTGCTGTGATTTATACCGCAACCGCCAAGCCTTTAAGGTCCCCTATTCATCCCAAAAAGGGCAAAATATATATTTTGATTGGAGCAGAGACAGAGGGATGTCAGTTAAAGATATATGTCCAATTCTATCAACATCCTAGTTATCCCCTAAAGTCAAAGGGTCTAAGAATATCTGCTGTAAAGAAATAGGATTGGACACTGACATGGGAAATGCATATGCCCCCTCTTATTATAGCTGCCGTTTGACATGAAACACACTTGACAGAAACCACTCAACCAGTTCCAGGTTTCCTTTTTTTTAATGTCCCAAACAGAAGCTACATTCCACCAAAAAAGTGACGCCTGAGTAAAAATTAGCAGCATTCATTTTCCCCAACCTCCTGCTCTCAGCCGTCTTGAGAGTTGAGTTGAGCGTTGAGTTTGGTGCTGATGAAATGCTGCGTTTGCTCCGTAATTCCTGCCACACGAGCCATCCATATTCCTCCTCTGGCTTGGCAGGGAGGAGATAACATTGTGACGGGGAGGAGGTGACAGCCTCATCTCAATGTGAATAGAGCTAATCACCAATGCAAATTGCAATCAGAAGGGCATATCTCTACCTAACTGAGAGATAATTGCGCGATTGTGCTGATAACAAAAGGTCAACCGCGTGTAGCCACTAAAGCTCTCAAATGATCATCAGACACACACCGTCTCCAGCAGTGAATATTTTTACAGATTGAATCGCTGCATTAATTTTAAGGACAAACACTGCTACGTCTTTTTTCGATGATAAAGATTTTAAACACTGATTATTCAGCAGATGCTGCCTCTCAGATTGGGAACATTAAAATGCAAACAGTAGAGAGACACACGGATCAAACCACAAATATCCAACGTTTCTACATTTCATGCCGTAATAAAAAATTAATCAATTTGTCAAGAGAGCCGCTGTGATTGTTTTCCTTTCACCATCTCCACTGTCAGATTCAGTTTGCTATTGTCCTCCCTGACATAATGGAAAGCAGTGTTCCAGCATCCTTGTGTGTGTGCAGCCTCCAGCTGTGTGGTAGGAGCGCCCTCTAGTGGACTCACCGGGGGATCTTGAAGAGGGCTTTGACTGGATGCATCTCAGCCAGCGGGGGATCTCCGTCTGCCAGCTCGATGGCTGTGATGCCGAGAGACCACACATCACAGCGGGCGTCATACGAGTAGTCGTACTGCTGCTCGCAGGCTATGACCTGGCAATATAACACAACAGTGACCATCCAAAACAGCTCATTTTAGACGGTTACAGTCCTAAAAATCCATTTTTTTTCCTCAGTACACATGAGGAAATCTGCCAGTGAGCTGAGATTAATTCACTTTCTACCTGAACATTGTGTCAGATTCTTGAAATAAAGCACTTTGTTAATACAAAAGTGTAATAACTTCAAGGAAATTATGCTCAAAAGGATCATAAAGCTGAATTTTATACTCACTCCTACCTACTGCCCTAAAAATCTGGCAGAGGTACAAACATCTATATTTATGGACTGTTTAAACACGGGAAGGTGGGTCAGTTCATTTGCTGGTGCTATGAGCCTCTCTTTCTGACAGTCAATAATTATAACTGACACTACATTTTACAGCTGAGTTTATTCTAATTGCCCCTGAGGTCCCTCCCTACTAGCCCAATCACCGCACCTCATTTCTGCCAAGGAGCAAGCAGAGGGGCCACCGACTCCCAGCTATTAACCTTGAGGCGACCTCAGGAGCTGTGCCCGTGGAGGAGAATACACAATGACACCAGGGAGAGTCTCACAGAAATAACTGAGCTGCTCTCCCTCCCTCTTTATGGCGCGTTTAAACAGATTTTGCTCATTTAAAATGTTTCCATTAGGCGCTAAAACACGTCTACTTATTATTACAGATGTAGAACATGTGTGTTAACTGAAACGCAGACTCTGACCTCAGGGGCCATCCAAAACGGAGTGCCGACTGATGTGTTCCTCCGTAATCGTGCACTGGTCAATTGTGCTGAAACACCTACAAAGAAAACACACAAAAAATGGCATCTTTTAATAACTTAAAGGTCTAGATATTCGTATGTTTGTTTGAGTGAATTTTCTGCAGATAAAAACACAATTTATGATGGAGAATAAACGTTTGAATTAATCAATAAATCCTGGCATATAATTTAGTGTGGCAACCTGCCAAGCCGAAATAATAACGGGCTATAATCATTTCAAATTATGTAGGACAGATTTTTATCAGCATGGGTCCACTTCATCTCCGTGACACAGAGGACATAAACATGCCTAGGGGTGACTCAAAGTCATTTGCCATAACAGCTTTCTTTTAATATGCAAAGGATCAAATAATGCAATTTAAATGAGCAATAATAGCCTCGGGTTAAGGCTACGGTCCATGAAATAAAAAGATGTTATGGTGAGAGGGGGGACAAAAGTGTGGAGCACATAAAACGTGTTATCCTGTGCTTGTGTTTGCCTTCACAAACAATGTTGCATGATTGTGCTGCTGACACTTCCTATAGATCAGTCAAATAACCAGAAACGACTCATTCATCTTACAGGGCACATCAGAGAAAAGATGAACCTGACATTCTCAGACCTTGAGGCATTCGTCTCTTTCTAGTAAAAAAAAATAAAAATGAATCGGTTAAATCGCCTCTTTATAAAGATCATTACCAAAGTCAACCAGTTTGACTCCTCCCTCGGTTGTCAGGAGGATGTTGTTGCCCTTGACGTCACGATGGATGATCCGGTTGTTGTGCAAATGCTGAAGACCCTTTAAAGTTGGAGGGCAGGAAGGTGCTCAGCATGAATCACAGTCACATTATTAGTCGTTTGTCATTAGTATAAATGAGAAAATGATGCATCAAAGGTTGAGCAGTGCAAACTATATAAAAGAACTCCCACAGCTGTTCAGAAGGAGAGACATCCATTACCGCCTGCCACACTTGCCCTGCTGGAAATAAATCCCCAGCAAGCTCTCTGCCTGTTTGCATCCCACCTCCTCCTGAACATTAGCGACTTTGCAGTGGGCCATCTTACCAACAGGGCACTGTATAAGATGTATGAGATAACGGGCTCCTGCAGACGCTGGCCTCGGATGAGCAGGCCTTTGATGAGTTCTGTGACAGAGCCGCCGTTGCACAGCTGGGAGGGAGACAGAGAAACTCCAGTGACTCGTCCATCACTCACCACTCTAGATGATGATTCATGGGGAGAGGGAGCCCACACACACACGCACACACACACACACACATATACACAAGACCGGGGGAAAGCAATGCAGCATCACATGGCAGCATGATAGCATCAACAGTCCTGTAGATGGGCTGCTGTGACAAACTGAAGCCCACTTTTATACTGCTTAATCATTAAAGGGTTTCACTTAAGCAACCAGATTTTTAGAGTTTCATATTTTTTAGGCTCACAGACACAATCAGTGCTATATCGGGAGAGAAAGAGTTACAGGGGTAGCCTGTGGAGATGACTTGTACACGGACATGGTTATGGTTACTTTCACTCACCAAAACACGTATGTTGCTAGATTTCATATCATATCATATCAATGGACAGGCCTGGCTGAAGCAAAAGATGAAATGATTCCTCAAAACTTACTCTCCTTATTCTTCCCTGTTTGTTGTAACTGTCATACTCAAAGCCTTTGCATTACTAACCTCTGCAGTTTCCAATATGTGTCAGGTTAACCACATGCTCGTGTCCGTACCAGAGCCCAAACTGAAAATAACACAGTTGCTCCCTCATCAAAACGTTGCTCTTCATAGTTTTTCATATTCTTCTAGGTTGGGGGTTTATCTAATTTTGTTTTTTTGCCAAAGTGATCAGGGGCGAGTGATGTGTCCACACTGATGTCATTTTCCATGAATGAAGCTATGTCAGCAACTTTTTCAAATAGATCAATAAAATACATTGATTTAGTAGTGTTATATTTCTATGAATTGACCTGTTTTGAAGATTTTGACTTGTGGCAAGTGTTAGAGGTCCTGAACTAGGCAACTATGGCACAAAAAAATCAACCTTTAAATACATCAGCTTATATGCTGTCTTACAGGGAGTTAGCTAGATCAGAAGATCAATACAACTTGTTTATCTGTCAGTTTGCAGCCAACAGCTGGACAAAAAGATAACCTGGCTCTGTACTATTGTTTTTACCAGCAAGCTGTTTTCCCGCTTCCACCCTCTCTGCTAAGCTAAGCAGCTGTTTGCCGTTGCTTCATATCTAATTAACAGATATGAGACTGGTTTCAGTCTTCTCATCTATCTCACAGAAATAAATCAATTAAGTGTATTTCCCTTTCTAAACATGTCCGATTATCCTGACACAGTGACACACAAAACTATTATCACTGGTATGCTGTTAACTTCAAAATGCTAAACTGTTGTTTGTATGGATGTAAGACAATCATGCATCTGAAAAAAAAAACAGACTGCGGGTAGGTGGAGAGCTTACCTCAAGTACCAGCCAAAGTTGTCCACCTGCTTGGTTGTCTGACTTGTAGAACATGCCGAAAAACTTCACCACATTAGGGTGGTTGGACAGGGACCTCAGGATGTTGTATTCTGCTTCGATCTCCTCATCTACATCCTTTAATCAATAACAGGCACAGTTAGAACATAACTGTCCGATATGTGGTAATGCAAAGGAGGCACAAATAAGTGTAATGTAATAAAAAACAACATATATGCACAAATATCTCAGGTTGTATTTCATTCTGACATCCTGAGGTTGACTATAACGAGACTTCTCGGGACAGGGTTATAAACTCAGTAACAAAGGACGGTACAGCACGTACTAAACTATTTCTGGAAGTGCTTTTCTATCCAAGTAAATCTCAGAGGAAGGGAAGAGTAACAGTCAGAGAGGCAGAATTTCTCTTCTTGGATGTCTGAGTGATAGTGTCAGCGGTCTAATCAGGGAGAGGGATGAGAGAGGAGGCAGCTTCATCTTCATGGCCATCAGGGGAGCATCATGGTGAATAGCACTGCCAGGATGGGGATTGTTCCATTGACACAATCACAGTAATGCCTCAGACCAAGACTCACTAGCACAATGCGGTGCCAATGCAGAGACTACAGCGTCCTTATCACACGGACAAATGAACGGGTATACAGGGAGGATAGAGCCAATGCAGGAGCTACGCTTTCTGGTAAGGTGTGCGTTGGACTGAACATGACAGGAAATAAATGAAAAGGGGAGATGTTGATATATATCACGGGAGCAACTACAAGTACAACTGCATCAAGATGGAGAGGAGGAAAAAGTACTGGCAACTTACTCTGTTTGAATGGCTCACATGCTGAGACAAGTCACAGTTATAAAGAGAAACACAATCGTTATAGTCTTTGCTTTTTTACTCTCCTGTCACAATATTGTGAGCTCTTGCAGTCGTGAAAAAACTGTCAACATAGATGGTTGTGAGAAACTCCCTCCTCAACAGCACTGACAATAAAGGCTTACAGTGAGGAGGCACATAGACTGATGTCGGATCAGTGCTTGAATGATCTTATTTATCTAGCAAACAGTATACACACTTAAAACTGTCCATCAAGTGGTCCATTAAAGTTAACTATATTTTAGCAATTTTCTTATAACATCTATTCACTCAGGGTCACAAAGCAAACAGAATATTAAACAATCAACAAGGTACAGCCTCAATTAGAACAATTACAGGTAAGTAAAGGAAAGTGGTTTCTCTCTTGCCTTAAAGGTTCAATGTGTCAGAATTTTAGTTGCCCCGCCCCATCTCAGTTCAAATCTCTTGTGCTAGCAATGTAAAAACCAACAGTCCCCTGACCCCTGAGTGGCTAGCTGCCTAGCTAACTGAGCTAATTAGCTAAAGGCAGCTCCAGTTAGCAGCAGTTAGCCGTTATTCTGGTGACATGCTGTTTGTTTTGAGTTTGAATTTGACAGGTGGCCAATTGTTACATATTGCACCTTTAAAACTGTGAGATAACAGGTAGCAGCTGTACCTGCAAAACCAGCACCAAAGCACAACATATGCTGGTCTTGCTGGTGACCAGTTGGTGCTGGTCCATGCTGGTTTTTCCAGCAGGGCAGAAAACAACTAAGATTTTACTGCTATGCAAGAGTCTGTCAGCATGCTAACATGCTTTACATGACAATGCTAACTTTGTTTAGAAGGTATAATATTGATCATGCTCATCACCACCTTAGCTTAGCTAGTTAGCATGCTAATATTTGCTATCCTAACCTCAACGGTTGCTTAGCTAGCTGCAAAAGATGCTGTTGATATTTATTGTAGATGAAAGACCAATATTGCAACACAAAATCACCAACTATTTTCATATATTCCTCTAATTTATGCTTTTTGTCTTATAAATTACTGGATACTTTTTCCAAATCCTGGTTTCTAAAAATGAATCAAATAAAACAAAGTAAAATTCGGATTTTAGTCTTAACCCATACAACAACCAATTACGGGTCACTGCAGTTTGGCTATAATCCAAAAAGGCTGAAAACCACTGCATTAAATAACTGCATGAATATAAAACAGGATATATATTAACTACAGAGGACTACTTTGGAGCAATACGTGGATCTAATAATGGATCTCTAGCTGGTTCTCCTCTCCCATTACAGTTAGCATTAGTTCAAGGCCTACAAACTGATCATTATGCTTTCAGGCAAAGATGTAGTTATTTTGCACATTGGCTAGTCAGTTCAAATATCTGCACATGAATCTCTCAGCTTTAACAGACACCGAATAGAGACCCCAATGGATTATGTTACAGACAGGCAACTGAAAACAAACGACATGCAGTAGCAACAGTGTTGGATTCTGTTAAATGTTCCACAGTTAACAAGCTTTTATCTGACTTACATTGATTGGATCCAGCACTTTGACCGCTGCCTGACTCCCATCCTTCTTGTTGGTCACTCTGTAGACTTTGCCATACGTTCCTTTACCAATGGTCTCCACTATATCCCAGTTACCTGATGGATCGCCTAGGTTCTCCATGCCAATCATGCTGGACTTGTAAGGATACAGTCCATACAGTGACCTCCTGGGGGATGAAGACAATATGAGGTGCAAAACTTTTGGTGAAATCAACTTTACAAAATATAAATGTTGTCATATGAATGGCAAATCCAAAATAAAAAATGAATCCTTGATCGAAATTCCTCTGTATTCTATCAAAACAAAAGAAAAATAAACAAAAGACGTTTGTCGAGTGTGTTTGCCAGCTCAGAAGGAGAGGGTGCAGAGCCAGATCTCTAGGAGGAATAAACACCCTGAGTCTCATATGATTATTCTCTGATCCAGAGCTGTTTACCAACACGGGGGAACTCAGAGATGAATGTTGAGCTTTTGGGACTAAAACATTTATTTATCCTCACTCCTGTTTATCGACCTGACTACAGCAATGATCCATGGAGGTGAACTCCACTTTCTGGTGTTAACGTACAGCACTGTTGACCGCCGACTGGGGAGGGGAAATATATTTTAACCATCATTGTTGATGAAAATCTATCTGACATGAGTTAGAAACAAACGTTCATGTGCATGGTAAAGTTTTATTCACATATCCTCTAGTCTCATTCCTCTCTGACTCAGCAAAAGGAGATGCAAGTTTACGCAATAAAAATGTTGATTTGTCTCAGTTTGAACCCTTTTGGAAACATCTGGGATTATATAAATACACAACTCAACAAAATATGCATCAAAGGCCTAGTCAGACATTTTTAGACATCTCAGTGCAGAATACTTACATGTTATAACTTTAAGTGGAAACTTACTAGAATCTGAGAGAAATCCTTTACTTTGTCCTACAAAAAGAAAGCTTCTTGTTGAGCCTCAAAACAGACCAGACAGACTTTGCAGCAAGAGAGAAAAACACATCTCCCTGTTAACATCACAGAGAAGCAAGTAATTAAAATAAAAAAGTAGGATCTCTGTAGAGCTGTGCGTGTATAGCTCAGAGCAGCATATTCAATCCCAAGGGCCTTCTCATTCAGCTCAGTGAAACGACTATATCCGCCAAGGGAGCCACTTAACAGGTTTAAAGCAGCAGAAATCAAAGCAAAAACAAAGCAGACAGCTATAGGTGGAGACGACAGCACTCTACTTACATAGCGAATGTTATTTTCTTCTGACTCATCGGGCCTGAGAAAAACTACAACTAAAGAGTCTCTGGTGATCATAATATAACAACACCAACAGCAACAGCAATTGCTTCCTCGAGAGGACGGGCAACAAGTGGCACTTGACGGAGACACTGAATTAGCTCTCTCCACGGGGACCTTGTCACTGCCCACAACTAAGAAGTGCAATCTCCTCAAGATCAATTGGATTGGACAGAGATTAACTTGACAAGTGCCGTCCTCAATGAGCTGTGTGCTGACAGCACACCTCCACACAAACTGTTTTGTAAAATGATTATTATGTAAAGTGTGTTATAAGGTGATTTACATGTCTTCAGCCTATAAGAACAGATGATCAGCAATGATGCAGAGGCCCAAAATAAATCATCCTTTTAAACCTACAAGTGATGTGTCTGTGACCAAATACATGTCAGACCAATGATGCGAGGCATTAAGTGTCAAAACAGCTGAAACAGAATAAAATGATGGATGAGGAAGTGGTGCTGCCATGTTGGGATACATGCATCCTTTTTTTGTTTTTTGCAAAATGACACACATTCCAGATATAAACATGATGGAGAGGAATGTTTGCGTACAATCTCACGACCGCTCCACTCGTCATAAACGTGTTGTGCATCATGGAGGCCGTGTGACCTTGAGGGAGCGAAGTCGAGATCAGCAGATTGATGCGAAAAAACATGAATGATGTTTATCCCTCGGGAGCCGCGGCAACTCAGACACATAAGCACAGATTTATGATTTGTTGTGCATGCAAGATGAGCAATGGCATTCAGGTAGATATTAGATGGATATACATACCGCTATTCTGCGGAGACAGAGTTCTAACTGATATCCTTCACCGTGTCCTTCAGGGAGCGTGTGATAGAAGCAACAGCTAATGTACCTTTTGTAATTCAGTTATTTTTGTCATCAAAAGGAAGAAACTACAGGTGAAAAGATATGTTTTTTATATAAACGTATCAATGTTAAGATTTTGTAGATAAGTAAAAGGAAAACGTCCAAACTACAACATGTAAACTAATTTTCACAACAAACAGGGGAAGCATAACACTAGAGTAACTGCTTACTGCTGCTAACTGCAGCTGCCGTTAGCTAGTTAGCTCAGTTAGCCGTGCAGAAAGCTGTCCAGATTGGGAGCTCGGAGCACCGATTAAGTGTTGACGTTTATACTGGGAGCACAGGAGCTTTGGACAAGGATAGATCGGGGCTAGCTGGTTATCATGCTAACTTCAGTAGAGATCCATGTAGCAAAATACAAAGATGTAATAATGTCAAAGATGTTATGTCAAATTAGTGTGCAACCAATTTGCATATTTAAGCATTAAATATCTGAACATGTTCTTCCATGACTGGATTGTTTAGATGAAATCCATATGTGAGCATTTGTATTTTTAAACAGTAAAATTGGCTATGTAACCAAGACTGCACTGAAAAAGTTACACAGTGCACCTTTAAAAGATAATTACACAAGGTAAGTACCTGAATCACTTACCTACAAGTATTGCTTCATCTCCAGTCTAATAATCCATCATTGATTGTTCTGAAGTTAATCGGCCACCTTAAACTGTGTGTGAATAATGCATCACACCTGCCTTATTAATCAACAAGATCCAAACCTGTTTACGTGCCATTTATAACTGTCGCTCTGTTTTGTAACATGCATCTCACCTGCTCTGCATCTACATCGTGCTCTGAACACATCGGCAGTCACCTGTCGCCAAGACACCATCACCAACTTCTGTAACAGATGGCTCATATAACGGCCAGCTAAATCATCAACATTTTGCTGCATTTTAAAAATAGCCTCAAAAAGTATAAAAGTAAAAGCTGTTGAAGTAAAACACAACAACAAGACTTTAACATCAAACTGTGCATCAGTCAAGCATAAATAATCTCACCTACTGTTTGTCTGACCTACTCATAAAAAGACTTCATCACAAGCGTTTACAACTATCACACACACAAGTGGTCATTTACTTGTTTGCATGTACTCATTATTCAAAATAGCGGTCAAAAATCATTAAAGCTCAGATCATAAAGCCAAAAGTGACGCATACCTGTTTCTGTGAAAGTGTTTGTCTCTCCCGCACACAGAAAAAACCCACACTAATTCATGCTAATCTATAGGGATTAATAATTCACCAGTAATCTGCAACCCGATCTGCAACACCGTTAAATATTCAGGTGGCAGATGTGTCCTCTCATAATGGTGGCTGATATGAAGCATCTCAGGTTGCTCACAGGTAACCAGGAAGTGTGTGCTAGTTGCTAAGTCACATGAATTGCTGCCTGTGTCCTCTCTGTACATTATGTTCTTTACACGTCCACATCCGGCAGCTTTCTTCTTAGGTTTCTTGTGTGCCAGTGACGACAATGTCATCAGCATCTCTGCATAAATGCTGCAAGCTTTAGTGGGAATGTTACATGAGGATTCCACTGACCATAAAGTCAAATTTAAGTCCAGAACTGTGCAGGCGATTCCAACGTCAAGTTTATAATCCTCTATTTCTATATCTACATGATGTTGATTAAAAATAAGACATTATTCCACCTGAAGAACCACGAGACTGGATGTTGCTGTTGCCTGGAGTTTAAAGCCCCGGGGATCTAATGATGTGAAAGACAGTCATGCCTGCTGGAAAGAGCTTTAATATGAGCAGATCTCACTCCAAGAAGAGCTCAAATTTTCATGCATGTTAAAAGCTGCAGTTCCTAAACTTTTTCACTCATGTCCACGTTTGGAAGCTATACAAATATCCCCACTCCAACCCCTTCCATCGCAAATAGATATTTATTAATGTGAAAACTAGTCACAAAAGGAATATGTTGCTGAATAGGATTATCAAAGGGCATGGACAGGTTTTTAATGCATGTTTTCCATCAGTATATGTTGAGAGTGAATTAGAACAGTGGTTCCAAACAAAATGAATGAAGGAAAAACACAGAATTCTGCTTGTTTTTTCAAACGCTTCTCTTTTTCTGCGTCTTGTTGATTACTGGTTCATTTACCTACTCTTTACTTTTAAAAGCTAATTCATCTTTAGCATTTGCAAGCTGTGAAGAGAGGTAGCAAAGGGATATGGCATTTTTTTAAGGGAAGAAACAAGTTTGGGAATTTAAGTAGAGATTATGACATTTCTCGACTTTTGTTTTACTGATGTGTTTGCTGACTCTTCAAAGCATCAGAGCGCTTTCATTTGTTTATTTTTCCTACACCAATGCCGTATACGGAGGTCTGAAAAGTGAAGCCAACATGAAAGTCTCTTAAAACTGCGTCGGTCACTATGGTCACTTATATACAAGATCGTGACGTCCAAAATCAATGAGTGATGTAACAGTGGGTTTACACTTCTGTGTGACCAATGTGATTTATCTATCGTTAGTTCCCGCATGTTTTTCTGTTGTCTCTCTCCCCTCAGCCTGGAAACCGCTCATAGAATGTAACTGACAATATGTAACAAAGCAGATGTTAAGCAGTGTTTTAAATATTTATGATACTACGTTGTTCCATGTCAGAAGTGTAACATCAATCGTTGACGCGATATCAAAGCAAATGAGAAAACCCAAACACTGCTCTTTTAAATGAACAGCAGATACGTCACTGCTGCTTTGGAAGAGGACACCATTGGTCCTCAATGCTCAGGTCGGGTTACCCTTTGTTTACCATACTGTGTCAGCATACCTGAAAAGGGACATCGTATCTGGTGTATAAAATGCTGGTCAGTGCTTCTGTGTGACACAGTGAAATAGTTTTATAGACTATACATAAAAACTGTACAGGTTTACGGTTACATGTTGCTTTGCGATAATAGTAAATGCAGATGCTTCTGGGGCAAGATAATATGTCCCCCCTCCCCGCCCAACATTTGCATTTACAGCACATCTAAATAATTCCCAGTTTCAATGATGGTTGGAGTTGGTAACAGCTTTAAATGCTGTGAACAGCTGCAGCACACGGACTGTCTTTGTCACCAGAAACACTGCAAAGTAAAAGTGAGTAATCTAATTTTCTGCTTCCATCAAACTCGCACAATCCCACCCTCTCTGGTTAAAGCCTTACAGGAACACCACTTGGTAAACCCTTTGGTAAATCTGTGGAGAGAAAAAAAACTCTCAACTATAATCCCTTTTAAGGGGATATGAAGAGGCTTTGCAGTAAACCTCCACTAGCCACGAGTCAGGCCGAAGGCACAGTGCCCTTGTTCTCACCCTTGATGACAAAAGCCTCACGCGACCAGAAATAAACACTTTTTTCTCCCAAGTTTAAGCGCCCTAAGCTTGCAGTGGACCTGCATGAATAATAATCTCAAAGTGACAACATTGGATATATAAAACATCTTATCATTCACAAAAATTCTTACCTCTAATTACAGATTCACATCTTCATAAAATACTAAATCACATGATCAGTCCTTTAGAATATAAAACATCAATCTAAATTTCAATGTTAATTTTATTGAATCAACATCATAAAATCTCAGCAGTGATTTCCAGATAATTCCATCACCAACACTGAAATCTATTTGATGATTACTGTCAAAATTTTGCATATATTTGAAGTGTCTGTTACATTACTGTTAAATGTAGTTAATGGTAAAAGGAAATTTGAAATGTTTTAAAGGTGTAAGAAAACATTGATACACTTATCTCATTATGTTTTGTGATTAAATCAATTCTATAAAACACTTACAGATTTTTAAATTTCATAGTTTTCGTGAAAATGGTCATGCTAGTTACTGTTTTGTTTACCTAAAGAATCCTGCAAGCAACTTAACTTTTTCATACATTTTTAATGATATGAGCAATTGTTAATTCCTTTGTCCAGATTGCACTAAAAGTACTGTGATGTTGGATGTTACAGGGTCTGTGATAGGTAAACTTTACTTCTACTCAGATTTTATGCAAGCGGGTTGTGCGTTCCTTATAGTTTGACTTTTCCCAACGTTACTTTTAAAAAAGAATCGCAATATATTCTTAAATATTGAATCATAACTGTTTTGTGGTGCAGTTTGTGTTTATGCATCTGTAGCATTAGCTGCTAGCCACAGTACATATGAGTGATTATTCTGTGAGATTACTATATTGTGGCGTTTTAGAAGAAAGTATTTGTTTTAAAACTAATATGGATACATATATTTGCCTACCTAGTGAAGGCTGGATGACCATAACATGGTGTTTAATAAAGCTGGTGAATAGCTCTCCTGGTAAAGCACATGCCTCACTCAGCTGTTGAGGTTTGGGGTCTGATTCCTCCAGCTACATATAATTTGGCCATCGTAAAAACATTTTAAACCACAAAAAGTTCTTCAGACGTCTCTAACTGAAGCTCAAAAGATGTCTAAAATGACATGCTAAAACTTGAATTTTTAACCCTGAACGCAGGGCACTTGTCAAAATGTGAAGAACAAGGTCAACTCTTCTGGTCCATTAAATCCAGTTATGGTCTCTGCCATTACTACATCCATGGAGTGTAAAGTTCAGTGTGTAGTGTTACAATCTCTTCTCAGGCCTACTGCTAATGACTACACTGTGTTTTTGAGCTAATAGACAAATCATTACTGTGTTATTAATGCAGATAAAGTACAGTTTCACCAATTCATCAACACAAGGGCATTTGTTTGAGGCGGCCATATATGCGCTGTTTGATGGAGTCTCAAATGCAGGGGCGTTGCCAGACACTTTTTACCGGGGCACGTGCCCCGGTAAACATGCACTGTGCCCCCCTGTAAAATTCCAGATAAAATTTCACATTGAGTCTATTTTTCATCACAGACAGTTTATGATCACAGAATGGAGTAGTTGACAGCTCCTGTGACAGGTGAAAGCAGGGGAAGATGCAGGTGGACAGTCTGAGGGAATAGATTCTATAGAAACAGATATATCTGTTGAGGAGGACACTGGTCAGACACACGTCTGAGACGGGGGGGACTGTGCTCCTGTAAAGCTGCAGGCCTAGCAACGCCCCTGCTCAAATGGACTTGAAATGTAATCTTGATATGTCAAGTTCATTCTCAACATTTCAACTTTATTCTCAACATTTCGACTATATTCTCAACATTTGACTTTATTCACAAAATTGTATTTCAACTTCAATCCAGCCATTTACTACTTTTCCTTTTCTCTTTTTTTTTAAATGTTGCTTTTCCTTGTCGTCTGTCCCTAATACTCTTCCATAAACTTAAACATCTCTAGTGAATCTTGAAAGAACTTTCTGGCTCTCCACTAAAAGTCTTTCTACTGTTCAAATTGAGATTTCGACGTTTTTGCGAGGTGGGTAGTTTATTTTCCCGCCATAGACATCTGCTCTGCATTACATTGCCTAAAATGCCATAAGAATCCTCTTGTCCCCACCCCTTTTCAAAACAAAATGAAGCACTTGAAAGTGAACAACACCTAAAGCGAACCAGACGAGCTGCCGGTGAAGCCACCAGGCCCTGTGATGAGGAAACATGAGTCCTACCTTGTCTGTGCTGCCTCCACTCTTCCATCTCCAAAATCTGCAAAACAGGAGAAACTGTGTCAGACATCAGCTGATCCCAGGACAGTCCCGCATCCATCTCTGTTTCCTCCCAGCCAACGCTGGAGAGAGGTTGTTTTCTTTACATTGTGACCCTCACTGTTATGGCTCTAACCAACAGGTCTTTTCGTGCAGCTTACCGTCCATAGCAACATGTCCGAACTGATTTCCCTGTTTACTCAGTGAAGGCTTTAATTATTAACAGTACAGACACCTGAGCACGCGGCCCTGCGGACCACAGGCTGACCCGTATCACCTCCTCCAGGCCCTCAATGGTCTATTCATCCCTCTGTGGCTGCCGTGTACGTACCTGGACGGGGAGATAATGAGGAAATGTCCAGTGATGCTCGCCGTAGCACCGTCTGCAACAACAGCATCTCTCAGTGTGAAACCTGTGGCACAGTTTCGGTGGTTTAACGCGTGCGAAATCCTCCTCTGGTCCATAGTGGAGGCTTGTTTCTGTTTGTGTAATTGGCAGAAAAAAGAGAGGCTTTGTGCGGACATTGGTCATTAGCCAGAGGGCCTCCCTGCTTTATGAAACGTCGACCCAATTATCCTCAAAAGGGCTCAATCACATCATGGCAGTGAAGTTTCCCTCTGGTGCCCTGAAAAAGGCCTGTGGACTGTAATGTGAAACAGTATATAATCGATAGAGATTACTTTATGCATGTTTGTGACTCATTTCCTCACTTTTAACTTTTCCTACTCTAAAGTAGCATACACTGATAATTCAGTGATGTCGGTATTGTGTAATGATGCAGGTGACCAGTTGCATTAAGGGAATATCGTTGAAAACAATCTCGTAAAGTCGCATTATTCGTTGAAAAGGCTCCAGGTTTTTGTCTGCAGGAGTCGTGATCTGATGAGCTCCAGTGAACTGAGACCCCTGGTGGACAAGTTAGAGGCAGACGTCTGTCTCCTACTAGCCAACATGTCCTCACTACAGGACACAAGGCCATTACAGAGAGTCACATAATTTTAGTTTTGTGGGGCTGAGTTGTGCAGATATAAATCCTCTTTCCTCTGGTCTGGTGTCAGCCAGGTTTCTGTAAAATGACATCATCCACATCGGCTAGAGGGAGAATAATAGTGTTATTATCTGCAGCAGGGACAGATGAAGATTTGAATGAGCGGCAGAATGTAATAAAGTACATTTACTCAAGTACTATAGGTGTTCCCAGGCACACATTTGAGGGGATGTACTTTTGGTCATTTTGCTGCATTTATTTGACAACTTTAGTCGGGCATACTTACTTATCACTTTAAGATTTTTGCACAAATATGTTAAGAACTTGTAAAATATATTCTGTTACAAATTGAACTACCTAACAACTCATGCAAGTGACTGAAATAGTCAATTAATCAATAATTTACCTAAATTAATCAATTAATTCCCTAGGTCAAAAGGTCCTTTTCAAAAGCCCTGCAGGATCTTGTATTTAAAAATCTTTTAAGAATCCAATAAGAAAAATGTTTGGTTCTTTGAGGATTTCCTCAATCCTATTGAAAATCTGTTTTAATTACGTTGGTTCCGATAAAATCCTTTAGGATTCCCATAAAACTCCTCTAAGAATTTTTCATGAAGAGGTTTAGGTTCTTTTAAGATTTCCACAGTAATCAGTAATCAGTATTTTTCAAATCAGATCCAATAACATTCCTTAGGATTCCTATGAACATCTTATTCTGTGAAAATCCTTTGACTCTATATCCCCTTTATCAGAAAAAAATGTTTGGTTCTTGTAGGATTTCCAGTCATATTGCTTTTATTGGATCTTACAACTATTGTATACTTCTATATTAATTTTTCCGAGAAGCTTAGAGGGATATTCATTGTCATGTCCTGTGGTGTAATGCAAGCTCTGGTTATAATAATAATAATAACAACAATAATATCAACAACTGTTGGTGCTGCTTTATGTAATAATAATACATTTAGATATGTCACAGAATAAACAAGAAGTAATATGTTGTAGTTTATGTCTTGTGACAAATGTACTTATTGTAAGTTGCTTTGGACAAAAGTGTCTGCTAAATGCCCTAAATGTAATATAAAGGTAAATGTAAACCTAAGAAAAGGATCTGAATACTTCCTCCTTCACCAGTTTTGATATTTGACAAAAGCAACTATGACACCGATAGAACACGAAACCTAATACAGCATCACTGCTCTAATATGGAGAGCATAAGAGCAGACAAAGTAATTCATTGTACCTCTTAAAGAAAAGAACAAACTGGCAACAGGAAACAAAACAGGACACAAATCAGTGTGATTAGATTTTATTCACATATGTTACATTTTGCATTAAATGTCCAAGTCATACTTTCTGATCAAACTCAGAAAGTTTGAGTCAGCACCTACAGTAATGTACTGTATTCTCTCTTCATTCATACAGGAGAACACACAAGAGCTTTCAGTTACAATTTACACCCATTACTCGTTGGCTATTTGGTTGCGGTCATTTACAAAGTGGGTACTGCGAAATAAAGAAAGAAGAGGAGAAACTCAGTAAACAGAAAAAGCAGCATGCATGAATTCAAGAGGAAAGTTTTTCAAGTGTTAACTTAGAGATTCCTCGATGCAGCACGATGCGGCCCACCATTTGAAAACCAGACATCAGCGGTATGCCGTGTATCACTCGCAAAAAAAATAAAAATAAATGCTAATCTTTGCAGGCACGACTGGATAGATTTCCTCTCTTCCAGAAAAAAAAAGAAGATGATAATCAGAAAATTAAGTAGCTAAGACACTTAAATAATAGTGGCTTAAAGGATGTCATGCACAGTGTATAACGGATACTCAAGTCTGATAATCTTGTGATGTTGGAATGCAACTATAAATCACAACTTGGAGATGCGTGGAGAAGGGATAGTCATCACAATAAATATTCCATACTGGAGTCAGGACTCGACAGTTGAAAGCAAATTAGGAAAAAAAATAACTTTGACAGCACAGAAACATGAAAAGTATTGGCATTTCTTCTCAAGGACAGCTTTCATTTCATTAAGTTTCGTACACTTTGACAGATCCAATAAAATATTTCTGCTCTCATATAGTTGTTCAGCTTTGACAGCAAATTTCCTTCCCTAACAAAAGTATGCTACTTAAATTCCGTATGTTTGACTTTAGGTTTTTGGGGAGCAAAGACAAAACATTTTTGATTATTCATTGACCAGTTAATGTCGGCATTTTAGCGTCTTCTTCAGAACCAACCAGGAAAAAAAAAAGAGACAAAACGATATTGGGCAGGACTACAAAAAGTGTAGTGAGCATAATGAGTTGACCGCATACCCCCTTTAACATCAGAGAGCGGATTGAGTCGACATTCCCAGCCATCTACCAAAAAACTCAAAGCACAACCTTAGAAAAAAAAATTCTTCACAAAAGTTAAAATTACTTACTTGAACAATGAGCAGCAGCATTTATTTAAATATCTAAAACTTATCTTAAACAGCAAAAAAAAACAAAAACAAAAAAATTCCTGAGGATGGATTGCAACTAGACCCATAAAAAGAGTCTTTGCTTGTTTGCAAAAAAACTCTAGTGTTTCGATGGGTGGACTTGTCCTGCCTACCATCACATGTCAGCAGACAATGAGTGCACATTGCAATAACATCGCCACACTCATCAGGAGCTTGAAACTCATGCCAGCACAGCAGAGCACATTTCGATAAATAAAAGGGATATGCATTTAACATCGTCATAAATGGTGCAAAAAGGAACCAAACTTTGCAGGGACACTCAGCACTTGATATATATGTATTTTTTTAACCCAAATAAATATGACAGGCTTCAACAGCCTGTTCCAAACCAATTTAAGTTCTGGGCAAAGTTGTGCTTTTTTTTTTCTTTTTTTTTTTAAACTTGGATCTTCTCAAATTATTCCCTGTTGAAAACCACACAATAAACCACTTAAACACACACACGTGTTAATCTTTAGGCATGATTGTACACCAAACTTCACATAAACCAAGGCTGTGGCAGCAAAACCCTCGTTAGATGTTTGTATTTATCACGTTTGAGAGTTCCCAAATATTTTGATCGAGGCAGACACAAGAGCCAAGGGGGGGAAAAAAATCTTCTCTGTCATGGGTTGCTGTTTTTCAGTGGACTTTGGAAGATCTTAGAGTCCATTATAGTGAGGCCCCCAACGCTTATTGATGTGATCAAAGGTGTGTGAAACCCACTGTTGCTCCAACACTCGATACCTCTCTTCACATAAGAAGAGAGGTTTGCCGCGGCTGCAGAAAGGCCAGAGGGGGAAAAAAAAACAGGAGTGAGTTTGTTTTCTCTGCAGCAACAAGTATCAAAAATAAAGCTGTGTCCCAATTTTATACTAGACCCTGATTCTAAGAAGGTTTTGATCAATTTGTGTGTTTGCACTTCTCTAGGGATTCTAAAATAATAAACTTATAGTGATGTAATGATGAGTTATTTTACTTTCCAAGTATAGGTATCATGATTATCCAAATCTGCAAATTGATTTGACTTTTGATCCTAAGGTCATGATTTGATGGGTTTTTCTAAGCCACGATCAAATGATCACTGTTTTATGCCCAGACAACTATCATTTACATTTTCTAATTGCACCTAAAAAAGTATTCAACAACAGCTTGACTTTATCCTGGTGGCTTTATGCAAATAAGGGTTAGCCAAGTTCAAATAATATTCACCATAAATAAAGATTTGAGAGTTTAGCAAGAAATATTACCCTGCAGGGACTCAACAATAAACAATAGAAATTCAAAAGTTTGTTTTTTCTCAAATCTGTTCAAAGTAAACCCCTCTTCCCAAACAAATCAATAAAGGAAAAATAAAAAATAAACCCAACATCTCTGACGCTGCTGGTGTCACCTCCAATACCAGACAACTGATTGTTATGATGATGATGATGTTGAAGAGTCTGAGAGTGCAGCTGCAGGGTATGGTAAGCTAGCTGTGTCATCTTTGATGTGTTATTTTCTTCTGACACGCACAATCAGGTGGCAGTGAAGACAATAAAAATACAGGAAGAGTCGCCACTCCTGCTTTTGAGTTTGACAATCAAACTTTCAAGTTGATCATTGCAATTGACTTGTTGATTTAGAATCAAAATCACGACACCTCTCGTCCTGAGTGTTCTGTTGATGTTGGCACAATGCTCCTCACAAAAACAATCAAAGAGTTGCTAACTATCGGAAAAGTTGGCAAACTTGTTTTTGTCTTTGTGTAACTTAATTCTCAAAACTGTCAGCACACATGATGAACCATTCTGCACTGGTACAAAATGGCAAAAGTAAATTGATTTCTTATACACTACCTACAAATATAGTATACAATGACGATTATGCATTGTGTACGTATAATAAAAGTGGGACACAGCACCCACACAAACAGTATTATTCAAATGTTTTATCTGTGTAAGGCCTTCTGCCCAATACTGTGACGTGATGTGACGTGTCATACCGTAAATCGCGGTCCTCCTCTCCGTGGGCATCAAGGTAAACAGAACCCCACAGGCAGAAACGATGTCCACGGATAATGATGATGACTGAGGCATTTATCAGTAGAAAGATACCTGTAGCTGCGCCACAATGTTGGGAGTGCTGCATGCGACAAAATGAAAAATAAACAAAGATTTAAAAATCCAGACACTCCCAAAGAGCAATGTAAATTCCGCTTGCACGCTGGTATAACACGAGTAATTCAGTTTGAAAACAGGTTTTGTTACCAAACTTACCAAAACACATTCACAGGTTCCCTGCTGTTTGCAGCATACGCCTTTGAGACAGACGAAGGCGCCGCAAACGAGGCAGAGTGCAGGGTCTTTTGGCACCTTTTTGCAGGCAGTGCAGGCCTTCCTGTGATAGTACTGGAAGATGATATTGTAGTTGTCTGGTAGCTGCAGAAGGCGGGGGGCTGCCCACAGAGGATCCTGGACAAGCAAGGTCTTCAAAGGGGGGAAAGAACAGAGGTATGTAAACTATACAGTACTTAAAACATATCAGCTTTAGTCCCCTACAGAAATCATCATCAGTAAAAGACTGATCACAAAAGATGAAATGTCTAAAACTCTGAAATATACAATAAACTGTGCTTAGTTATTCTAATGCTATCGTCAGTCAAAACTAAATAAAACAATTCCACCCGATCTCAACCCACCCTGTTTTTATGATGTCCTCCAGCTCTCAGATGTAACGATAAAAAATGTCCCATGTTAAGTATAAGAAACCTTAATTGACATGCAAGACTCTCCATGAAATGATGTAAAACACTGAAGGTCACTGCAACACAGCGAATGATGAGGGCATAAGACACATGGCTAGCTCTGCAGTCGCTCTCCTCGGAGACACCTTGTCAACCAGGGCTGAAACTAATTTCAGAGTGTCAGGAGCACTCACGTTACATGAACTGTTTGCAGAATATGAAGTTCGAAATTCATGGTTGGAATATTTAATACCTGAGAGTGTCTCTATACCATTTCTTTGAAAACCTTCTAATTGTAAACGCAATTTATCATTCTACCATTTTCTCAATTTAAACCACTGCTGCAAAAAAACTGATGTTTTTGTATGTTTACTTTCAGCTCTTTTATGAATAAGAGAGATACATTTTATTGATTTACAAGGGCACTCCTCCGCCAAGGCCTCAATTAGATCTGGATTTTTATTTGGATCAACATCAAATTATACTCACTCATAGACACCAGCCACCTAAATATGCCTGAATTTTTTTTTTTTTTTTAAATCTAGGTCCATGCATTATTCCCTGAAAAATAATGAAACGATAAATGTAGAAAAAACGGCCTACCAGTGATTGCTCAGCCTGCATCTGAGAGAGCCCTGTGACCTCAACACACCACTGTGTCACCAAGTCAAAGGCTCCAACTGGCCACTGCAGACATGAGGCACTGTGCACGACGTTGGAAGGCTGAGGGGCCGACGGTAGGAGCCCCAAACACACTGCCAAGGACGAGAACTCCTCCTCCTCCTGAGAAGACACAAACAAGAAAAGAGCTGTGAGGTCCCACTCTTTGCTTTCACAAACACCCGTAGTTTCTGCAGGTAGGACGACACTTATATTGAAACATACCAGGCAGCCTGTCAGGTTGTCTCCGTAAAGGTGATGCTGCAGAAGGCAGGAGAGGCGAAGGAAGGGCAGGCAGAACTGCTGGAGGCTAAACTCGATAGACTGCGGGGACCACACACTGGAGATCAGCTGGAGAGGGAAACAACAGCAACACTTGATCAATAAGTTGCCAGCAGCTCGCTGATAATACTGTGATGTATATCTCTCCTGGAGATTAGTGGTGATATTAGACCACCGTCTCTCAGGGTAATGGCCAATTCATTGTTAGAGAGAAAACGACAATGAGCACAACAGATGGAAGAGAGAGGGGGAGAGAGAGGGGGAGAGAGAGAGAGAGAGAGAGAGAGAGAGAGAGAGAGAGAGAGAGAGAGAGAGAGAGAGAGAGGGGCATCCTGAAGGCAGTTATGTTCTCGAAAGCTAAGCAGTCATTCGAGTGACTCACCATTGAAGTTTCTTCAGCGTTCACCTTGTAGACACTCTTGTCTGTAGAGAGATCACTGATAACATGACTGAGCAGCGCTTCGAAAGATTTCTCAGCGTTTGCAGTATTCTGTGTCAGAAAACAAAATGCAGGGTGTCATTAAACAAAGATTTTATATTGAATCTGCAATCTCATTTGATAGTCAGCAAACACAAGCTTCTGTTTGTTTATTCCCGATCTGAGCTGCATTAAGATGTAAGGATTAAACAAAGTAGTTTATAGCTGGCTATTAAAAAATTAGTTCGTAGGGGTGCACAATACTGGATTTTTCATGTTGCCCACAGACAACAATGACACGTCGTCATTTGACTGTGACCTCCATCCATACACAGACAGATGACAAAGAAAAAACCTACATGAAGTGTGTTAGTATTCAGTGGCTTCAGTGGGTTTTGCCTCCAGACCTTTCAACCAGTGCCCACATTGTTTCAGTGATTTAAATAGGCCATTTTTCTCCCAGTCAGTAAAACCGACCGATCTGAGCTTTGTAAGGATTAAGAGGGGACCTGATCTCCTTGTGGCAGAGCCAGAAAAAAACAGCCTCGTATTTTACAAAATAGACAGAGAGACATAGTGACAAGTGTGAATGAGATTTACACAAATGTTGTACGGTGACTTACAGTCACTTAAACTTAAATCAGCATATTTCTACAATCCATTTGACAAACTTTCAGTGAGCTGCTCACCGCCCTCTTCCTCTGTGGTGGCAGCCTTTGTAAGGTAGACTTCTATAACCAAATCTTCCTTTTTACCTCTCTTTTGTGACTTAGAACAACCCTTATCCTTTCACCCTTCAACATTTAAACTTTGTTAAGTAATTATTTGTTTTAATAATTTGAATTTAGGGGGGTTAGTTTACAGGAAGTGGGCTAAAGTTTTACACAGCCATCAACAACTCTACGTCACCGAATTCCCTATTCTACAAGTCTCTTGAACTCTTGAAGGGTTTAACAGAGTTCTCCTTGAACTGGTGGAGAATGCCATCTTAACACAAAGCCCAACACCTTCATAACATGTGTTCAATTGTGACCTGAAACTTTAAAAGGCCATAACATATGATTCACATCACTTTCACATTATAACCAAATAGTTTTTTAATTATTAGTCAATCCAATGAGCTCACAGATGGAAAGCTGCCGTTTCTCACAGAGAACATGTTTCACAGCCAAAAGGGCCTAAGAAGTTGATAAGACAATCAAATTACCTTTAACCAAGGACCAAAAAACTAAATATAACAGCCATGGCATTATCAACCTATTATTCTAAACACTACTATACTGAAAATATAACGTAGACCACATTGCTTCCCTTTCTGGTCCTCCTCTGAAGTATAAAATGCTCTGTAGAATATAAGGACTTACGCACAACAAGGTGGAGACAATGATTCTTCTGTAGAATATAACATCTGATAAGAGATCGAGACATTATTGACTACGAGTTCTGATAAAAATTCAACTGGCTTGCTTGGCTAGTATTTTATTAGAGGAGAAGCTGCAAGTGTTTATCAGGCTGAAGGTAGAAGAATTTAAAACAGGAGTCTTATCTCGCCTGCTGTCCTTTGTCATAGATTTATAGGGGAGGATTTCAAGTCCTTGGGTTTTCTTCCCCGTGGCTCTGATCTTTGATCACACTGCATATTCTGCAACAACCTCAATTTAATTAAAATGGCGTTCTACCAAATATGGATGCCGTCCTCGTTGTGGATTTGAAATCCATCTTAGTGACAGTCGGCACTACTGTTCATGACAGTGTAGCAGGAAGATACTAATCCACACCTCCATTATGGATGGAAACACCCTGAAGGGGAGTGTTTCAGCTATTTGTCTTTTGATATTCCAGCCAGCTCCTCACTAATACAGATTTAATAGACTGAAGACAGATAGCCAATTAATGCAACACTCTCCAGCAATCACACTTTTCCAGATAATGAAGATCGATACTGTTAACTGTGGGGTTCATGTAAATGAAACCGGACGGGGCTCAATTCATCTCAATACCAAGTCATACGCAATGATTTACTGTCATTGTTAGCTGGTTCTAGGGAACAATCAGGGGATACAACTAGTTCAACAAGCACAGGAAACAAGTCGACTTAACACTGATAGAAAGGGTTCCCCTGCAGGGCTAAAACTGAGTGGAAAATACAGTTATGGGTCAGCATTATAAGTTTTTGTGCTCACATGCGGGGCCTTAATCTGTATCATCTTTATGTGACCAATGATTTTCAAGTGTAACATTATACGATCATTTCCAGATATTTTGGAGCTGCCCAACCATTCAATCATACTTGCAAGGAGGTAATATGAGCAATTCCTAACATTTAATTGACTATAGCGATTAAAGGTATTACTAATAGTAAGCAAGAAAGCTGTAACAATAAAATGGTTACAGGTCGATCCTCCAATGGAGACTGACTGGATAGAGACTGTAGCTCATGCTCAACGTCTGGAGAGAATTACTTTTTGGGTGAATCTACTGGTTGATAAATTCTTGCAACATTGCGAAAAATGGATTCCTTTTGTGACTTCATGAGAGGATTACTGATCTGCTACTGTACGAACTTGCATGTATTTGCATCAGTGTTACATATGTACGAATGCATAGGTGACCAACCATTCGTCAAACCGTCTTCTGTTGTGTTGTATTTCTGTGTCTTAGTGAAGTAAGTAGTGAAGTAGTAAATGAAGTAAAGGAAAACCAACAAATCAGCAGGAACAAGCATTAAGCATAAGTTCAAAAACTGCACAGTCCCCCATAATATAGAATACATATTAATACAAATGAGGTTTAGGCAGAACATTTCATCACTGTCAGGGACTTCAGAACCTCAGGTGACCCTCTTTTCTGGTAACATCACTAAAGCCTCTGAGAAAGAGCGGGATAAAGGACCTACTGTACTGTCTAGAAAATAAATGAGATAACTTTGGCACCAGCTTTTCATTATGGGTTAAGCTACATTCCAAATCTCATATTTTTACTTTTCATTGTTAGTACATACTACGGAAGTATAAAATGCAGAGGACTGTGTGTCGGAATAGCCAGAACAGCATACTGGTTTGCATACTGCAAAATGTGACCAGATGCAGGAGGACATCCTAGTGTTTTCTGAACACTCCGCTTGACATACTATGTATTGGACATAGTAAATCTTCTGGCATACTAATAATAGGGTATTATGGGTATTGGAGCGCCGCCCAGGTCTCAGGCTACTCTAACGTGATTTCACTCTTACCTTCTTGAGTGCTCCAGCTGTGCTCCAGGCGTGCCTTTCTTCTGGGCTGAACTTGGATGAGAGTGCTGCCAAAGCCTGGGTGAACTGCAGGTTGTACAGCATCTTCACCACACAGGTAAAGTGCTCTGCACAGGGAGAGAATTTGACTCTGATAATTATCAAAGATTGAATTGATGACTTCAATATGCAAGCCTACGTCATTTTGAATTTAAAGACCTTAAAGCCTGAAAAAAAAAAAATCCAGTTAACTTTGGTTGGCAGCTATTCACTGGTCTCTCAGTCTAGCACAGAGAGCCTCACTCAGCAGTGTGCAGGATAATTAGCAGAGCGTTTCAGGTGGAAAATGTAGGCTGACAGATATTTAAGTTTGGCTTAAAGAACAACAAAGAGCACCATTTGTTTTCCTCTACAGCAAAGGGTTGCTGTCAGCTCCACTGTCCTGGTCACTGTGACAAGTGTCAGTACACACAATTAAAAAGCAAAACTAAAAGAAGGAGGCAATCACTTTATACAAGTCAAGTGCAAACAAACCCTCAAGGACTGATCATGCCTCGTGTTTTCGCAGAGGTATTGAAGACCCATTTGTCATGTTTTGGGGGAATTTCTTACAGAGTATATTCAATTTCAAGCATATTCATAAACTTTCAAGACTTTGTAGAAACCCTGAAATCACGAATTATAATGCGAAGGATACCTGACTACAATGTTGACTGTTTAAATCAAAAGACTTTTCTCGTGTTCCAGAGGTCCTAACAATCAGGGACTGACGGCGGTCAACCTAATTCAGTCATCAATGAAATGATCTGCCTATGCGACACATCTCCCATTAAACATGACCGCAGTGTGTTGGGCCAGGTCTTTAGGTGGCCCCTCGCCTCCTCTGGTGAAGGGCTAAGACGGAGGAGATGCAGGAGCCGGCCACAGATGAAGGGCACACAAAGGAGGTGGAGCCCCCCCATCACCAGGGTCGAGTCTCTCTGATCCTCACAGCCAAATAACAGCAACAGGAGCAGAGATAAGACACGTGAAATGCTTCTTTCCAGCACTCAGCCCTGATTACTCCTGATAATGGGGCTGCCCTTGTGGAGCAGCCACTGAGAGACTCTCTAGTAGTGTCGTGATGCAGACGAAAGAACGGTACCTTTTCTCAGCGGCTGTGGCATTGTTAGCACAAAGATAATCAGGAGGGATGGAACATCTCGAAACAGCATTGGTACCTCAGGTCTCTCTTCGTCAAAGCCACTGCAAAACAAGCAAAGGAGCTTTTCATTAAATCACAAGGACGGCACAAATATCTAGTCTCAGGTCAAGAAGCTATTTTATTTATAACAGAATTGGTTAAGAACCCTCGTAAGACCACAGTTACAGACCAGCAATGCCTCTCTACATTTTTGAGTTTAACGTTTTTTATTCTTCCATTGCAGAGTCGCAACTTAACAACCCGTCACTCAATGCTTGTGTGTGATGAACTTAATAAATTAGGCAGCAGAACTGGCTCCCTAATAACTTAAATGATTCAACTGATGCGAAAATGTTTTAGTGAATTCACTGTGTGCAAGCTGGTTATTAAGGCTTCAATAGCATATTACATTTTAAAAAAACAGCAGTGATGGAGCCCCAGAGAACAGTAATCAATCTTCTTTCTTACATCACAATATTTTTATCTCTCCTACAGCACGTGAGCACAGCCTCTCTCTTTCCCTCTACATGTGAGTAAAGCCATGGGACATTTATGTAATCTAGAGCTGCAAGAATCGGTTGATTCATCGACCAGTCAATTGATATAAAATCAACTGCCAACTATGTTTTTATAATCAACCATTTCAGCAATTCTTCAAGCAAAAATGTCAAACATTTGCTGGTTCCAGCTTCTTCAATGTAAGGATTTGCATCTTTGTCATTCATGACTGTAAATGAAAACTCTTTAGGTTTTGGACTGTCAGTAGGACAAAAGAAGCAATTTAATTAATACATTTTTTGCCATTTTACGTACTGAAAGATTGATCTTTACTTATCATGAAATTGATCCAGGGCTCCAGACTAACATTTTACACTGGTTGCAGTGCTGCGCCTAACTTTTTCATTTAGGTACACCCAAAAAAATTTTTTGGCACATAACATGAATTATTTTAAACAGGAATAACGGTGCAGATAAATGTTTTTCCCTTTCAGACCTGCTTAATTTTAGGCCCACCGCTGCAACCAATGAAAATATTTTGTCGCACTTTGAGGCACATGTGCGACCACAACAGCGGCACCCTGGAGCCCTGCAATCACCATATTAATATATAACAGAAATATTAGTCAGTTGCAGCCTTAATGTGAATGTCACCTCTGTCTGAATGCCAAAAAGCAATCACTTTATTAGCTTGATGAGGGCGGCTAAGCTACATGTCTGAAAAGGATTTTAAAAAAGGTATGAGAGTAAAAGGTCTTGCTGTGTATATAGTTTCAAATTTGTTTAACAAACACACAGCTTGAAAAGACTCATTCCTTTTTTTTTCCAACCACTTCTTTAATGTAGCCAGTTACATGTTCACATTGTGTGCCATCTCCATTTAAATGTCTTCTGTTCTGTTGACGATTTGGCGAGCTTCCACTCTGCTCTTGAAAGGCCTGAGGGGGTTTTCAATGAGAGGAACTGCACTTTAAGAATAATACCTTTCATTACCAAAGCACTCACCAGTTAATTCCTCTGTGCACCAGAGGAAAGTCTCTGAAGACAGAGCTTTCAACCACTGAATACAAACTACAGTCACATACTGTGAAATCTTCATATACTCCTCTTTGGTGTATCCAATAGAAATTAGGCAAGAGCAATGTTTCGGAACATCGCTCTCCGTCCTATTTAACTAGGCTAGATCAGGTTGACTGCCTTAGGGTGTCAATGACACTGCTCCCTCCCAAAGTATTTTTAAACACCAAATGGCTCCTCTGAGAATACTCTACAGCCGCAAGCTCTTTGATTGTAACAGGTGTAAAAGCTGTCTCACAACACTAACAGGGAGGCAAGGTTGTTCAAGCTCATCCTACATTGTTAAGTGCCGCCAGTAGCTTTTTTTGTGTGCATAAAACAGCATGTTTTGACGTACACCAGTGATTCAAGACAGAAAAAGACAGTGTGTGTGTGTGTGTGGTAGTTACTATGTCCTTTATGTTTTCCTAAATGCAGGTTTCTATTGGAGCCAGTTAAGTAGAGATGCCGTGCTGGTGTGGCGCTGGTGTGGTGCTCTCAGTACAGTAAATTTGACAGGGTCGTTTTGCTCTCAGTGGAGTGCCCGGTAATTTGCCAGATGCAGCAATTATCGGTATCTATGGAAACCACGGACGGTCCCTTTTCTGTTTTTAGCTCCTCTTTGTGTGGAGGAAAAGCTTTCGGAGGTGCAGGAGGAAATAGTGGTGTATAGAGAGGGAGAGGACAAAGTGGCGCTTTGATTGCATGTTTAGTTGAGGAAGGAAGAAAAATGTGAGAGAAAGTAAAGACTGAAGAATGTAGGAACAGATTTATAGATTTACTGTTAGCACTTACTCTGCCTCTCTGCTTTGTGCAACCTGAGTCAGCTTAGTCCAGGGGTTGTAGGCTGAATCTATGCTGTACAGACGCATGTGCATGGCCAGCACATGAAACAGCTGATCTGTAAGGGGGGGGGGGGACAAAAGCATGTCGTTATGTTCCAACAAGGGCTGACAGGAACAAAAACCAACAAGTCTCTGTTTATCTCAGTGTCCATTGTCGCACCCCACCAGCAACCGGTGTAGATCAAATGATGAAAGCAGTTGACTTGAACGGGACTACAGGCTAATGGTTTGGCTCAGATAAAACCAGGCCAGGCCAGATGGATACATGGCAGTGCTCGATAGCCTCGAGCAATTCTTTGGTCAGGTCACACCTGTTCGTTGTGGAGCTAATGGAACATGAAGAGAGAGGCCTGCTGTAAATGCACAATCTCTCGTGTACACACTAGCTTTTAATAGCTGGACACTTCACACCCTCAATTGTCTTTATCTAGATCAAACCTGTTACAAGCACCAACATTTATCACATTACAGCAAAGTGCAGCACTCTTTTTAGATGTTAAGTGATATATTGTAACGTAGAGAAATGTCCTTGTGTTTATTTTTAGTCTGGAAATAAATTAACCCACTTATTCTTATCATGAACTCCTTTTAAAAGCCAGATATTAAAGTTGCATAGGAGTAATATATTTAAATCACTCTTGCCACCAAACAATCAGTTCCATTCAGTTTCATCTTTACATTAACGCAACAACCTTCTGTACAAGCAAAACCCTTTTTGTTCAAAGAGCAACACTAATCCTATTCAATTTTGTTTAACAGGGAATTATGATGTTGTAATGCAGCAAAGTGCTTCAAACAATCAGCACTGCAATTTCACTTGTGTGAACTATCAATACTTGGAGCAACACTGCCCTCCACAGGTTGACAGAGACACAGCACACAATAAGCAAAGCGTCTATCAGACCCTCGCTGCGTCCCATTTGTCTTTACTATGGCTTGTTTCCCCTCTTTCCTCACTATCACTCAGCTCTCACCAGGAATGAACTAGGAGAGAAGGAAAGGAAATGAGAGTTGCAAAATGTATATGGATGCAAAGGGCTGATTTCAAGCTTCAGGTCCAACATCTAATCACAGCTGTATGTCCCCCGAGGAGTTTTTCCTCTAAGTGATTGGTGTCATGGTATGTGAAAACATTTACAATTCTCACAATAAACCATGTTAATCTGCTTCCTACACTACTCAGACAACAGCAAAGTGTAAAGAGTATTCATGGGAAATTATGATGAGCATTTTTCTAATTTTCTAACATTTTAGAGACAAAATGATAACTCGGTTAATCATTAAATTAACTGGCGGATAATAATGAAAATAATCATTAGTTGCAGCCTTATTTGGTTCCAGACATGAGCCATCTGCAGTGGCTGTCAGAACCAATGATAATCATGCTCAGCTCTCGTTTTCTTATTGTTGTGACCATAGACTGTAAAACACAGTGCAATTTGATATCTCCAGTTTAGCTGACACACACTTTGTTACTCACACGGTGTCAAGAAAAATAAGCCTTTTCACAGCAGGCATTTTGAATGTACAAGCAGGTTTTTTTTTACCATCATGCCGCCCTAGTCAACATGTAGAAACATATCAGGCACACATAAAGGGATGTCATAACACAAACTAGAATGGCCGTCAAACTCAATAGCCCTGTATCACTCTAAATATTAGACCACCCATAACCGCTTAGCCATAATCTAAGCTCACCCAAACTTTTAAAGTTAAAGAAAGTGCAAAAATCATTTCTTGATCTTTATCGGGATCCGCACCAAAAGTTAACAGGGTTTTTTCTGGGCTGAGACTCATCCTCTATTCGAGTTGAATGGAAATCCATTCAGCAGTTTTTGTGTAATTGTACTGACAAACCAACAAAACAACAACAAAAAAATATTATGAAAACCTAACCTCTTTAGCGAAGGTAATAACAGCTGTTAGCACTCACCAAGTACTGCAAGTCTGCACAAATGAGGTCAACATGATTTGCCTTTAAACTCCCTGTACAACAGCAGACACATGGTCCCCAAGATTAATTCGAATATTTGCAGTTAAATAAACCAAGGACATGCTATTTGGAAGCTGGACTCTCTGGAGTTGACTGAGCCCATTTCAGGGGATTTGAAGGAAGCTTCACTCTGTGGTCCATCGTATCCTCATCAGTTGCACTGAAGAAGTGCCTACTGGGAAACGGGCTTAGTAACCCCATGAGCTCTCACAGTTAACACATCGCTTTCCTTCAAATCCATTTCCCTGAGAAGAACGAACGCTAATGTACTGCAACTGAGTAAATTTGGCCGTCAGCACGGCTACACGGTTAATGTAGCTCACAAATGGCAAACCTCCAGTGTGAAATCTCTTTTCAGCCACTCAAGGATGACAGGCCATTTCACTACAGCAGCCACAACTTTGACAGAATAATTAAACAAACAGAAAACTGGATGTAGCTTGTACAGCAAATTCGGCTATGACACCTTCATACTCACTTTCTGTCGCAATATCCTACAAAATATCTAAACAATTGATTTCAGCTGAGGAGTAATAATCAATACAATCGATGTTGGTAGTCGTTGATGTTGAGCATTTTCATTGAGGTTCAGCTAAAATCAGTTTTCATCCTCCCCTAGACGCATGCCCTTGTCAGCCATCACACAATCAACTAAAACAGCACTTGACCCATTTGTCTGCTTCATTTACTCAGACTGCTCCCAACAGCTCACCTGGGACAACATCTATCCTTGCCTGCCATTGCTAATCGACCCTTTGTTTTTTCTCTTTATAATGGCTCAGCTGCAACACGGAAGAACGGGTTTGATCTCTAGTCAGACACTTTATTACACAGAGGCCCACATGAAAGCCTTAAAAAGTGAAATACATGTGACAAGTACAATTTTATTCAAAAAGCAGTGAAAATACTACAGATCACTGAAAATCCACAGACAAAGCAAGGTTCAACAATTAAAAATCAACAAATAAAAGCATTTTAACTTAGTTTTGACTCTGTAACCAAGAACTCTTAATCAAATGATACCACAGACATAGTAATATTAGATTAGGCATGATGACCCATCGCTTAACATACTGTACGGTAGTACACGTACAAGATTCAGAGGAGAAACTGTAAGAACTGTAAGAAATAAAAGCTTAAGAGGTCGAGGAGTACTCACTGAGACATGAGCGTTTGGGAGCAGCACTGGCCCCTCCAGAGCACAAGTTTCCTCCCCGATGCACAAGTTCCAACTCCAGGTTGGTCCTGAGGAGACAGAGTCATGACTATTAGTTGGTAGAAAGTAGGCGTATGAAAACATTTCAACAAGAGTCCTTAAAAACAACAAGATATTCATACTTTGCTTTCACAGAGGTAAGGCAAGGTAATTTCGTTTGTAGCCCCGCTGAGTTTTACGATGACTTTTCATCGGCTAAAATCATTCAGCATTAGGTGTCTTCAAAAAGTGAATAACCAGCCAATGTCTACTGGCCAAAGAATGAGCAAGAAGCGGTTATTCAATTAAATAAACCAGTGGGCCCCAAGTGTGCAAAAGATTGGTGCAAATGCTTTGCGATATGACGAAACATACTGTGGTTTTTGGAGAATGTTGATGGCATATGGCAATATTTCTGCAAAAAAACAGCGTTTATGTCTTGAACATATTGGGTGTGAATAAGCAGTATCAGTATTTATATCAGTATTAATACTATCCTAACGATATCCCTACTGGGCCTTGAATAACAAACAACAAATACCTTGATATTGGTCATCATTTTTAATAGATGTTTAATTATTTTTGCTGTTATATAGCAACCAAGAACATCATTGGTACCCGTCTACCAAGCATCAATGATACCGGTATAGTGAGATGTCTGCACAGAGGTCAGAGTATACTAAAAAACAACACCCACCCCAGCCAGAGAAGTATCTGCTGCCGTACCACCAGATTACTGAGCTGCTTCTCTTCTCAGACTGTGACACTTTCTCCACACTTAAATATGTCAAACGGTTTATTTGTTTGTTTTTTTCATATGTAGCATAAAGGTATTTAAACTCTTTTTCATTCTACAACGCAGATGTTGTAAAATAATTAGTAAAGGAATCATTAACCTTTTTAACCTTTATCTTCATAATGGATCCCCTTCATTGCACAACTGCTGCTCCCAATTCTCTCTTGAGAAGCAAGTAGAAAACGCTCATATATTTGCAGGTCACATGGGATAGGCCACTGATACAAAATTGATCAAATTTGGCCGCAGTATTCCTTTAAAACCAGCCATTAAAGCAGATCATGTTCACGTGTTAGAGAGCAGCATGGTGGTATTGATATAAATGGCTGAGTATCATCATATTCAGCTTTTGGTTACGCCTGCCTCTTTAACCAGTTTGATTAGGAAGATGAAAGATGCTGCCTAGTCAAGCCATTTGCCATTCAATGCGCCTGTTTTGCAGCAGCAGTTCCGTATCAAGTAAATGACAGCTTTCCAAGACTGATTTTGCACAAGCTGGACCATTAGCATAAAAGCTGTTCCAACCACAGTTCATGCATAATCCCCAATGTGAATTTGCCATGCATATCCAAACACATTTCACTCCTGAATTTTAATTCGCCAACACCAAAACAGTGAAGAAATAAACTTAAACCTCCAACAAAGTACATAGATGGTGAAAACAGATAGGCATCACTAAAATAGGACTGATCTGGGCCTATTTTCATCTCGCCAGTGGCCATTTCCTTCTATTGGGACAGGGAGGTGGGGGCAAATCCTTGGGTTTCCTGGGAGAAAAAGCAATTTCACATAGATAATGCAGCCACGGTGAAGCTCCATCTGGCTTTTGCTGATAAGAGCGCCCCGTTGACAAAGGAATTTTCCACTCCTCAGGCAATTTGCGCTGTTCATTGAACTTCAGAGAGCCAACAGGCACCCAGACACACTCAGGGGATCTTTCTGTTCAGGGTGGAGAGGTCTGAAGGAACCACGGCGCTGGGTGGGCAAAAGGTCTGGATGGTTACGCTCCAGGAAGGGCAGAGTTTTTGGAATGGGAGTGGTGAGAAGTTAGAGACCTCAAGGTGAACTGAAAGCCATTCATGTCTCTGACGTGTTTCCTGCTTGTTGGGAGGAAACAAATATCTGAGAGAGGACCGTGTAATTTCTTTGATGAAGTGAGTATGGAGAGTGACATGCAATAGGGCTGCATGGTATTAGACAAAACTGACATTGCAATATTTTGTTTTTCTGTGGTATCAATTGAAAAAAACTTCTAATTGAAAACAGAATTGCTCTATTTGGAAAGACTTGATCATTATAGAATGATTCAGGTGATTTTGTAAGGGAGTGCTTTTTATTAAAGAATTAAAGTGTTTCATATATTGATCAAGAATGCTTGTGACTGGTAGTTCACTCTGTATGCAGGACCTGCATGTCTCAAGTGACAAATGCCACTTTTACACCTAATTAACCCACTAAAATGAGGCAATTGACTAGTTTCCTTTTGCCAGGAGATGAGTTTGTGTCACATTCTTCATCACAAATAAGCCTGAAAAGCAGTGATAGTGAACAGTAGAGAGCAGCTGATCATGTACCTTATCAAAATACATCCAGAAGACATTAAAGCTGTTTCATAAAGTCTTTATCGGGAATCTTCTGAATAAGACCTATCAGTTTTTCAGGCTGATGATGGAAGTACCAAGGAGTGAAACATGTCACTTCGTTCTCATCTCTGTTGAGAGTTGCACATGTGCAGTACCGATCAAGAAGCAGGCAAGGCTCGGTCAGTGACACATAGGCTGCTGACAATTTAGCGCTGGTTACTTTATAATTATCTTTTACTTCAATCACTCATACTTTAGGTTAATTGAACGTTGGAAAAAGTATTAAAAAGGCGGCAGCCTCAACTACAACTGCCTGACAAGGGCAGTCAATTAGCATATCCATCTGGGCATTATGTTTCCATCACAGCTGATTGAAGCCAGAGCCAATAAATACCTGTGACGACTGCAGAGTCATCTGACGCAGGAGGGAATACAAGTAATCCCATTAAAAGCCACTTGTTGTGGGCTTGTCCTGTGTGAAAGTGATAAAACTCCCATTTATCCAAGAAACCTAAAAAAGCTGGACTAACTTAGACAGACTTGTAAATTTAAGAAAATGAGAACAAACTGAGTTTTGTGTCCAGCAGCAAAACAGTTGTAGGGTCATGTTTGATCTAATTTGCTTTACTTGACATTTTATGTCCCACACTGTAACTACTGCGCACACAAACATTGTGATGCGGATGCTGAAACAATATTGTGCAGCCCTAATAAGCAGTTAAGATTTTGTTCCAAAATTGCGTCATATGTGTCTTGACCACTAGCCCACCACAACATGCTGCAATATAATGTACAGGAACTATGTGAAGGAGCACTTAAAAATTCTGTCAGAGGAGGTTAAATGAATCCATACTCAGACAGACCTAATAAGTGAAGATACAGCAAGAGTCAACACCATTTTATTGTGGCCTAAAGGGAGAGAGCAGCTAATGGTGTTTTAGAGAGACACTGTTCTTGCAGCACTTCCAGGCCCAATGCAGCAGTCTAATGATAGGTATGAAGAAAATAAATGAACGCCTTCACAGATCCCTGAACACATATGTAAAAAAAAAAAAAAATAAATAAAAAAAAAAAATGCAAAGAAATCCATACATTTGGTGCAACTACTAAGCAACAACTGCAGTATTGACTTTCAGTTCCATTTCAAGGTGTCTTTCTGCAGCAAAATGTTAATAATCTCACACTCATACTGAGAAACGACACCACTGTCTTTTTGCATGGACCATCATTGTTATTCAAGCTGAGGGGCTGGCATTAAGAGAGAAACGAAGGAGCAGGCAGACAATTTATCCCACTGCACGACAGTCAGTGGTGTGTGCATGGGTGCAAAAACGTGTGAGATGGTGCAGCGCGGTAGGCGCCGACTCAGCGCGTAGATCGAGGACACATAGCAGGATCAAGGAGGGGGGGCAGGAGAATAGCCCCATTGGTAAGGGGTTTTTCGCATACCTTGGGGGGGGCTATCTTCAACAAGTGGTTGGGAAAAAACCTAAACCAATGTAAAACTTATAGAATATTAAATGTTATTCAATGAGTGGGGGGGGATGTGTTTATAAGGGGGGGGTAGGCAGGGTGATTAGGTGGTTAAATTGTATGTGATGGGGATGGGTGTTGAAGGAGGATATGGGGGGTGATTATTGTAGTAGTTGTTCGATGGTAAAATGATGGGGTGTATTATTTAATTTAAAGGAGAATTTGTTGGGGTATTTATATGGGTTGGGTGGTTTTTGAATTTGATATATTATGTTTTGTTGTTAGAGGGATATTTTTCTGAGGGTGTTGTGGGGGAATTGTTAAGGATTGGATTATATTATTTTGTTGTTGGATGGTTGGAATAATGTGGGTGGTTTAGGGTGGTTGTTATGAGGTTTTATTGTAATCGGTGGTTTTGGAGTTTTGATGTATTGTTTGTGGGAATAAATATTGAAAGTTGGGGGTTTGGAGTGTGGGGTATGGGGAGTGGGGGAGAGTTTGTGGGAAATGTTGTAGGGTGTATGGGGGTGAGTGTTATGGAGTGTATTAATACTGTATGAATGGGGAGGGAATCTAGTTTAATGGGGGGATGGGTGATGGGGGAGGTGAGTGGTTGGGGAGTGAAACAGGGGGTTTAAGGTGGGGGTATTTTGGAATTTGGGGGGTATATTTTAAAGGAGTTGATTGGTGTAGGGGAGGAGAAAATGGGGATATTTAAGTTTTTGAAGAATATTGCCAGTAGTGATGCCCATGAAGCATCGCTATTATCAACTATTTTTTTTTACTTAACACCAAGGAGCTGTGGTTTTACTACAACCTCACCCCTGTTAAGAATCATATATTCCAATTCTGTGCATGTTCTCTTTTTTATGACTTGCATCTTTTTTTTATACATTACCATCAATGATAAAACTATTTCCACAATTTCCTTGGGATCCCCCTTTACCAGGAGCCGTTTTCCCTGTCAACATACACTGCCAGGCTCACATTGACAAAACACCACCAAGATGAGGTGTTTAGGAGAACCAACACACATGAAGTAGGTACTACATGTTGTATTATCACCTCGAAGAATAAGAAGTTGTGAACATTAAGTGCAAAATCTACATAATCATTTTTAAGGGGGTTTCCATTTAAAGTGTGACTCTGTCCTCACCTGGCCACTGAGTACATGAAGAGAAAATCATTGTCGGGGGAGCCAGGATTCTTGCCATAGTCCATGTATTTCTTCTGGGTGGTGTTCTTGATGTCTTTAATAACAAACTCCATCTCTTTACTCAAGTTGGATTCCGTCTAGAAAAAAACACGGATACAATGAGGTCAGTGTTGTTAAAATAAACAATTAAAGATCTGGCACAATAAGATGCATTAGAGAGATTTCAAAACATCCTTGCGGTGTCAAATTTTGGGAACATTTTGAGCTGTAATTATTTAAATGAATCTACATTGTGGTATGAGACACTGATGTAAAAATTACGCAAATGTGGGTAAAGACACTTGTGTTCTCTTAACTTTTAACTGTGTTTAGTAAAGGTTACACATTGTGTTTTTACTTTGTACATTTCTGTTGTTTGGAAGCAACATGAAATACAGCATGAAGTGTTCTGCCAACCTTGAGAATGGATGAAAAAATATGAAGTCGATCCGTTTAGATCAGAGGTTCAGTGACAGAATTATTTCGCAGGAAGTTATTGACACTTCAAGGAAGTCGGGTGGATGATCGAACAGGTGCATGTCTCTGTATTCTCAGAAAGAAGAACAGTCTCTGAGGAGCAGAACCACCCTACTCTTATCTGCACTAAAAGTCAACGCATCCTATAATTTGCAGTGAGTTGATTGTTTCCAGTAATGATAATCATCGTCGATATGAACGCCAGCCAATAATGAGTTGAAAGCGTGTTTGAAATACGTCTGTGTAAATATTACAGGATGCTTAAAGTTACTCTCCTCTACTTGTAAAACTTACTGGGAAAAGGCCAAGTTTCTCCTGAAGATCTTCCACCTCCTTTACAAGCACACACGTCTTCTTGTTTGTGGGTGTGTGCCAGGTACCGGCCTCTGTGCCCCGCCCAGGGCGACAGGGAAGGACGCTGTTGGCAAACTGTCGACACAGAGGGCACGTAAACTCACCCTTGTCAACAGAGAAACCCTGGAGCACCTGGTCATTCTGGAGGGAAAAAAAGACATGTGAAAGTGAAATTTGACTAATATAATGTCAACTAAAACTTGCAAGATGTAACTGACACTGGACTTTTAATGAATAAATGTTTATGTAGTAAAGGAATGCAAAATGTCTGAAAATGTGAAGTAAATATTTAGTGCAGACTGCTTCTACACAAGGATAATTTCAACAAACAGTGGATTTAGGGCTCCAATTATTACAAAAAAGAGCTATAGTTGAAAAATGTTTGGTAAATTCACTTGACTAAAGATCTAAATATTTAATCAATTATCAGAATTGCAACTGATTAATTTCATGCCACAGAACTACTGTAATTAAGAAACTAATTATCTAATAAGGTCAAGCTTTCTCTTACCCTCAGAGACTCCATGTATGACTTGTGGCAATCTATATGCAAAGTGTGTCCACAGGTCTGGACATAGACGCCCCCATCCCAACCTATAGACACCGACTGCAGGCAGGAGCTCTGCGGAATTCACAAGGAAAAAATCACATCAATTACAGAACACAAATAAGCCTGATAAATATAGAAAACATTTTTTAAGCTTCAATCAGCAAACTGCAATTAATCCCACTGATGAAGCATTTTAAAGCCAGTACCTTTTAACAGACTGCAATTCAATGGGTATAATCACTATTAGTTTGTAGCTGTGTTGAAAGCTAATCAATACACGATGCTGGCATGAGAAGCAAATGAAACGAGGGACATCAAAGCACCTTTCAATAAAGCTTTTTAGTTTAGTTTTTAAACGATGACTTTCAATGTTTTTTCAAAATGCTGCCTGTTGGTATATACAGTTTCATTCTGCTGTTTGTTACACAATCTGTCTTCATATTGATGTTATATGACAACCAGTAGCTGGTCTATAATGCGACTACCACCAGCATGTAAGAAATGTATTCTTTAACAAGGTGCTGACATTCCTGACCTGTATGTAAACTAAACATCAAGAAATTCAAACACACGCAACATTTTCTCAGACACCTACATCTTTGAAGAACCGCTGCATGAGCGTGAGTCTGACATCGTGAGCGACTCCACACGTGTCCGCAGCGTAGATGTGCTCTTCATCACTTGTCGGTAGATTCTTAGCCTCTTTGCTTTTGCAGCGGTGACCGAGCACTGAAAGACAATCACAGAAGTCAGTGATGAATTATGATGAAATGATGAAAGAAGTCAAGGAGTGCGATGATGGTCAAAATTCATACAATATTAAGGCTACAATTAATAAGTGATTAGACTACTGATTACTTTGTTGATTGTGCAGCAACATTTCAAAATATCAGAAAATAGTGAATAATGTCAGAGAGAGGATGAGTGACTAATCAGCACTGATAAAACTGATATATTTGATATTGGCCATTGCCTGCACAGCATCCAACCTCACCGTTTAGCATACACAAAGTCAAATAAATATTATCATTTACCTATGATCATTCATATTTAAATGCAAGTCAACTTTATTTAAGACAGCTGGATTTGCAAATTACCAGCACGATTAGGTTGTTGGTTATAGTTTGGTATTATCAATGCATTCGACTAAAGATAACCGCTGCTCTGCCAAATGCATGCCGTCTCTCTGTTTTGCTAGCAAGATTTAATTACTTTGAATCTGATCTTAAGTTGCAGATTTTTTTGTGATGTTCAGCGATCCAGATTTATTGAGTATTTGTTGAGTTGTTTATTTCTTTGACTTAATAGCTATCTTAATCTTTACTGATTGCTTCCTGCTTTCCCTGCTACATACTTACTTACTTTACTTTCTGTCTGACTCACATCCAAAAGCCCAAAATATTCATTTTTAATGATAGAAATACAGAAAGTGGCAGCAGAGAACTGAGAATTTGCATTTTTTCTTGACAAAGAACGGTAAACTTTTCATTGTTTATCAATATAAACAGTGATTCATTTTCAGCTAATCATTTCAGTCCTATCCATTACACACCTACACATGTCTAGACTCAGATTTGTATTCATCTTGACATCATAAATCAGACAGAACCTGGCATTCAACACAAGCATGCAGCTTTACGTGGTGGTCACCAATAAGGATGATGCAATAATGCCATTATGGACCTACTAGCAATCACTGGTAGGGGACTTACGAGATGTTTTCTGACGTTGAGGTCAAAGTCTTCTGAACCGTTTTACAAGGTGACTAATTACTAATCAAACATGCCATTTATTGGGATGACACTGAGTGATCCTCCTCCATCCACTCAATTTTGAAAAGATGAGGCTCCACTTACAAGTGAGCAGGGATCAATATGAATGATAAATGAGCCAATTAAAACAACAGTTACCACCAATTAAAAATCAGATTTCCTGTTTGTGTTAGAGATGCACCGATCCAGTTTTTTCCAATCCAATCCCGATACTGATACCTGGGCTGAGCGTATCGGCCAATACCCGATACCGATCCGATACCGTTGTTGAATTAATAATAAACTGTATACCTTCCACCATGTGAAAGGGACTAAAGGCACCAGACTTTCCTAACTAAGACAAAATAATCAAACAGTTATCGAACTTTGTAAACATGTGTAACATTATTATTAATAATAATAATAATAATAATAATAATAATAATAATAATAATAATAATAATAATAATAATAATAATTCATTTAATTTATATAGCGCCTGTCAGGGTACCCAAGGACACACGTAACAAAGTGGAACAAACAAAACAAAGAATGAATGTAGCGCTTGTCAGTCAGCACGGAGGGAACACTAGCACTGAAGTCAGTAGCACCGTCTGTAAACAAACTAGCGTCTGGAGGCTCCGTGCACACAGCGGGGGGCGACCATCCAGCATCGCTGCGAGCCGGGGAGACCGCAGCAGCAGAGGAGGAGACAAAGCAGCCCGGCGGTGAATAACCCTGAGGTTGTGGTGGAGGAAGGACCAACGGAGCAACGATGGACAGCCCACAGAGTACTGAGTACATCGGTTTGAAAGTTAGCGTTGCTAGGCTAACAGCTGACCGGTGAGGCTAACAACTGATGGCGGGGCCACTAGCTAATCAGCGGAGAAATGTGACGTGAGTAAGTGCAACGTCCTGCAAACAGGAATACAAAATAAAACATAGCAGCTGAACCTGAGAATAAACTAATAAAGAGTTGGTCAAACAACAACTAGTGCTGCTCTTCCAGCATGCGACACACTGACGCTGATGAATGACGTAGGATGTGCTGCGACGGCGGAAAAAAAAAACTGGATCGGCCTGTGGATCTGTTTCATTTTACCGATACCCGATCCAGCCGTTTTGTCAATATCGGGGCCGATATCCGATCTTAATATCGGATCGGTGCACCCCTAGTTTGTGTATGGGTTAATACAGTTCAACACAGTAGAATACTGTCAGATTTCTTATTTAAAGTTAGTATGTTCTTTGCCGATATGATGCTGTAAAGTTATTTCTTAAAGACTTTATGTACTTAGAAAAAAAAAATGTAATAGTTCAAAAATAGATTTCTATTATGTTGGGTCATAACTGTTTTGGTTTTAAAGGCTTTTAGAGCGATAAACAAATGTGTCATGTGTAGCCAATTAATTTCAGTGTCTGAGAATGGACAGGGAGGATGCTGGGACATGAAGTACCTGACGAAGCTTGGAGGAGAACTACAAGGCCAGTGGGTCTGTCCTCGGTTGAAGGTCCACTCTGGCCGCAGATCACGCAGTCATAGAGAACCTCAGACTCCATCACTTCAGATGCTCCCAAGTCCATGGCTGCCTCAGTCTCAGGGGATTCTAGGGGGAAAAGTAAAAAAATCTTAATATTAGTCTGCAGAAGCTTCCCTACATTCTACCATAAATATATCATCAGAGCCATGAAATACATTGAAACAGGTGAAGCAAATAATTACTAAAATAAAATTCTGAGATCTTATCACTGATATTTAATGATCTGTAAGCAGACTTCCAAAATGGTACTTTGCAATGAGGTATTCAACTTCCATATATACATACTGTGAACTGAGTTGAAGTCACTCACTTCCACCCTATCTGCATGATTGGCACAGCGCCCGAAATTAATTACTGACGTGAAATTAGTTTTAAATGTTAAGAACTGTGTTCAATTTGAGCAGTAAATATTGTGGGGAAATGTCAGGCTGTGTTGGAAATTGATTTATTGCTTTTTGGAGAAATATGTTCTCAGGAGAGGTCACTATGTTCCTGGGGAAATGAAGGATGCATTAGATGTCAACGCCAAAGCCTTAGCCCCCAGGCCATCCCAGTACATCGAGCAACCAATGTGCGTGCACAAACAAAAACACACACATGCGAAAGGTAAGGTAACAAGGACACGCAAACTGTTGGTATAAGGCTGTTTTATGCTTCCTACACAAGTAATCTGTGATTCCTCTTTAAACTATTGTGTGTAGACAATGTGTTTGTAATTCTTCAACTGCTAGTCAGTTCTTAAAGAATGTGGGTTAGGTTTATGATGACACAGTTTCCTTGCAGACAGGTTTAGTATATGACTGATATGATAATATGAAGACATTTGGTCTGTTATATTAAAATATGACATTTAGTTTGGAGCTGTGTTATCTTCCTTTTTATATCATGGGTTACTGCTGTTTGTTGATTTATGTGTTATAATTTTATATGGGTTCTTCATTAGTTTTCTGATCTTTATGGTTGGTTGGATTTTTTTTAGACATATTGATAATGCACTATTTTAATTTGTATTTTTTGTAGCCGTTATGCTAATATGGACCCCCAGGAAGACTAGCAACCACTTTGCGAAAGCTAGTGGAGCTAAAATGAAGAAAAGAAGAATGAAGTCACAGAGATCAGTTGTGTTCTGTTGATTATTCTGAGTAGCACCAAAAGGCATGTTGCTGTTGAAAACCAACTATCAATTCTTCATTGCTATGAAAAAAATAATTCAGTTAGCTCCATTTTATTGGGAAGGAGGCCAAAATCTAAAAGAAATGTCTCAGTTGAGTAAATGATGCTGAAACTACCAACATGACTAACTAATGATGAGGAGCAAACAAGGCACAAACAGTCATATTCCCATCCCATTTAAAAGCAAAACAGGTGATGCAAAGGCAAGTGAGCTTGAAGTAACTAAAGTGACTGCTCAGCAGGAAATGTGTAGAAAGAGGTCAGTATACAGTCCTGCCACAACGATCTGTCTGATCATAGCGGCCATTATTCATTCACTAACCATGCTGTGTCAGGGTGGGCCCTGGGAGTCCAGCCCACTATTAGCGCTTTGATCCTATATGCCCTCAGCCAGCAGCCACCCACACTCCCACAGGAGCACTCTCCTCTCAGTTTCTCCTAACAGGCCTGCAGAGACCACATACACGGACTCGGCCCGCTGTCACCTTGCCCTGATGAAGGACCAGCAATGATGGTTTATTTCAGCCAACAGCGCCTTTCTTCAAGGGGCTACAGCAGCAAGATGCCCTTCATACAAAAAGTTATAAGGTGTGTTTGTAATGTGCTATTGTAAGGTCTTATACACCTTTGTTAGAACAACCGCAGTTTAGTAAGCACATTGTATTAGAGTGGCAGTGCATCAGCTTATACTTGAGCATAACCCTCCTTGCTGAAGGAATGAAGATACAAAGCAGTGCTCTGTGCTAATTGCCAATATTTTCAGTCAGTTCACTTGATCATACAAAGGAAGCACAGAGTAAATAAAGACTGACCAAAGTCATGTTTTTTTTCATTTAAATTAGTTGATGACAAACTATTTCTTACCAGAACTTCTGACTCCTAACAGAATGCAACATTAACAAAATCACCTCACATAATGCATTTTATTCTTGGCTCACCTGTTTGGCGATGCAGCATTAAAGTTACAGTATATTGAATACTGCATTGTGACTTACATTTTCAGTAAATATGCCAAGTAAAGATTGTGTCAGTACACAAGTTCCACGGCTGAAGCGCACCCTGCCACTCCATTCTCTTTGCAAACAGAATTCGGACAGTAGCTGCTATAAGTGACGTGTCAGTCATGTAAAGCTTTAAGACCGAAAAACTGCAGTAACAAGTTTGGAGAAAAGCAGAGCTGGCCTTTTCTTACCAACATCCATGGCTGTTTCCATGAAGCTCTTCTGCCTGGAGGCAAATTCAGCGAGCAGCTTCTGCTGTCTCTCTCTCGCCCTCTGACGTCTGAAAGCAAGAACGAGTGAGACAGAATGTGATGAAAATACAGCAATGTGACAACAGTGTAGTATTTAACTTGAGTTCGACACGAAAGGAATACTAATTGTGTCAACTACTGAATTTATTCATTTATTTGTTAACAAATTAATCATTGCTGCTCTAATTTCATCCACGTTCCTGTTAAGGTCCTGGCAACTACTTGCTCCATCAAAGAACTTTAGCCATTGCAATTCCACTTAACAAATCCATTGCAGTATCTTGGTATTGAGCATTTCTGCTGTGTGGGGCATGTCTCCCCCGATCACCCACAACATGTGCAACACACTCTTCCATGTAGCACGTGTCTGATTCCAACAAGGCTGTGTTGTGAAAGTTGGAGAGGTTGATTATTAAACTAATATGGTGGGTCGAGCACCACTCTGCAGACCTACGGGGTGAGAGCTGACTGTAAATTAAGTCCCTAATAAGAGGACATAAACAAATGCTGACAGGAGCGTCACAGCTCAATAATTTTCACTGATGGCTTCAGGGGCGCCGACAACCAGTATGAGGAATGGGCATTGGCTTCTCGCTGCTCGCCGCCACCGGCCGCACCGCTGCCTGACGGTTGCCTTGGAAACAGCACTAGTTCGTTTGAATGGGAGAGATTCTACCTTTACCTTTGTCTGTGAGGTGAAGCCAACCCCAAAAGCAGGCAATTATTAAATGGTTATAGCCCGTTCCATCATCATTAGAGGAGGGAAATGGGAGACACGGACTAGTGGGGGAATGTGAGGTGAAAAGCCAAAACCCACTGAGTTTGAATTGAATTTTTCAAACAGCCATTGGACCCTATTTTCATGGAGGTGCAAAGTGCCAAAGTGCTGATGACAACACAGGTGATTATTTTGTAGATTATCTTTCTATCAAAATTTTAAAAGCTTTAAAAAAGAATTCTAATATCTCCATGGATAAAATAAAAGTCAGTAAATGTAGCTTAGAAAGAAGCATCATCTGCTGCTGCTTTGGCCACATATATATGACACACATATTAGCTGTGATATACAGAATACTCTCTAACATTTAATTTGCATAAAATAGATAAAATAAATAATTCAATAAAAATAAAAATCAAGATATCTCATTGAAACAGCCCCACATTTATTGATTGATTCCCTGCCTTACACAACTACAAGCCTTTCCTTTAAGCTGTTGTTGTTGTTGTTGTGCCCTGTAGTGACTGGTACAGCTGTTTAAATTATATAATGTGACAGCCTCAGAGGACAAGGACGAATTTTTACTTCCTCTGATCTCTACTCTATTTGATTAAACCTTCTGCATTGTCATTGCACACATGACTCAGCGTTTTGAGCTATTGTTGCAACTGCACTGTAATAAAGGAATTAGCGATCCTTGTATTTTTATAGACAAAATGATTGATACTCACCAGACAAAATCATGTTACAACAGCCTTTTAAGATTGCCCTACATGTTCCTTGATATTACGTAGATAGAGCTAAGAGATATTAATATTTTGCATGGAACAGTGCATGTATAAATCCGGAGTGGTGAATGTTATTTAACAAACTATACACAGTTATGTTACCTCTCTTCTTTATCCATGGTTTTCTTGTCAGTGGGACTGTTCTTCTTTGGTGGAACCGGAGGACACACTTTCCCACAAATGTCCTGGATGCTACGCTTGATTTGGCAGCTGCGCGTGGCCGCCTTGGTGAGGATGCGCTCGATGGCCGTAATGCCATCTCCATGAGCGTGACGGCTCGTGTCCATGTCCTCCAGCCAGGACGCCGACAGAGAGTTCTGCTTGGATGACAGCTTCTGATGGAGCTTGATGAGGAGGGACAGCATGCTCTCCCGGATCTCCAGGATCTCTGTCACCAGCTGAGGGGGGGTGCCAGGTGGGACCCAACGTGTGGAGGAGCTCTTAGGCCTGACAACCTGGGTGGCTTCAGTGTTGCTGCGGTTAATGATCTCCTGGAACTTCCTTCTGCGCTCCGCTACAAGGCTGAACACCTGAGCTTCACGCAGGTTCTAAGAAAGCACATCATAAAAAAAACAAACAACATTTTTAACAACATATTTTCTTGAGGTTGGGCTGGGCAATATATGAATGCACGACTATATGTCTTCTTCACTTTTGGATATCATTATATTGTGGTAGGAATAATTTTTGTTTTGTTACTGATTCTTAATGGCTGCATGAAAGTAAAGTGTAGTTGCTGTTCCTGTGCTGTGGCATGAAATAATGGCCAGTGTTCACAATGATGAGGTGCCATGAGGTCACAGTGACCTTGACCTTTACCCCCCCTTGGCCACCAAAAAATATTAATTTCATCCTCAAGTCACTTTTTTGATTCTTTTGCAAAATTTAAGGGAATTATCTCAATGCCTGAGATATCACGTTAACAAGAATATGACACCATGAGGTCACAATGAACTTTAGGCATCTAATCAGTTCATCCTCGAGTCACAGTGGACATTTGTAACAAATTTGAAGTAATTCCCTCAATGCGTTCTTGAGATGATGCATTCACAACAATGGGACGGACAGACGAACACACAAACAGCATGGCAACCCGAAAATATAGCATAATGCCTCGGGCCAGTGTGGAGGCATACAAATATTGCAATATTATTTCTAGGCCATGTCTTCCAGCTCTACATTTAAGTACATATTTGGTAAAACTACTTCAAACTGCTTAAGAACATTTGTTTTTGTATAAGTGATTCAAACCCTGTGCCCTATGGTTAAAACTACATGGACACACAAATGAATTTGTCACACATACAAAATTCACAGCACACAACATTTCAAGTATCAAGCCCACACCATATCAGCAGAATGTGCAAACAGATAAAAAAGATATAAAACCCTTCATATTCCACCTGCGTCTGGTGGCTTCGGCAGATCTGTCTTTGAATACAACACCATCTCCTAAAATTATCTTACCAATACTCTGATGGACTTTGATGAATTGGCGGGGTACTTCATTACCATAGTCAGACAGGCACAATACACATAAAAGTCTAATTAAATGTCCATAATAAAAATTCAGCTGACGTTTCATGAATACCTTTGCTGATAGCACTGAGAACAACCATATTCCTGTGAAAATTAAAATCATACTGATTTTAAAGCCCATAAGCCGTCTGCAGCGTTGCCATGACCTGACCTGACAAAAAAAGGGACCTGAGCTGCGCTGTTAAATAAACATGGATCATAGCCCAGTCAAGGCAACATCAATCATACTGACATGCGGTTAAAAAGCATTTACCCAAACCTGCATTACACATGTAATTAGTTTCAGCATTCAGGAGGGAGGGAAACTGCTGAAGCACAGCATTATACACACGCCTTAACACACAAAGGCAGATGTCCTTTGAAATGCACCAAACAAATATGTGCAAAGAAATTCTTTCATAATAAAGATAAAAGTAGACAAATGCAGCTGCTAGTGGCATCAAAGCCACCAGCCTTTTTATAGAAATGGATGTAGATAGCTACCTCTCTCCAATTCCCTGTAAGACGCCTGGAGTTCTGTGGATCAGGCACAGCAAAATGAGCAATAATAATGTTGATATGAAAGAGGAACAGTGAAGCACAAAAAAAGTAAGATGATAAACTGTATGCATATCAGGGCAGGGGTCAAAGAAAATGTGAAAAAAAAAAACTGTGTGAATTTTTTGGAGTTATTTAACTAATATGCCAAGTTGCCAAAAAAGTCAGGGGAGCACCAAAGTCACAAGTATTTATCCTCTGGGGACCATAAACACCAAATGTCATGGTGCTCTATGTAAGAGTTTGCGAAATATGGATGCTTGGCCATAAGATATCTTAATATATAATTGTATGACCTATGTATAAAGCCCTTATTCAAAACATGTATTTAATTGGAATTTGATAGGTTGGTCAAATGTTTAAATCAATTTTTGGAAGTGTGCTTCCTCAGGTTCTTGCTAAGACTGCTGAGATGAGAAGACTGATATCACTCTAATGTATGAATAGGAAGCTTCAGCTAGCAGTCAGTTAGCACAAAGACTGAATTTGGGGGGGAAAAGCTAGCCTGGCTTTGTCTAAAGTTAACCAGCACCCTTGAGCTCACTTATTAACTAAATATATCTAATTTGTTTAACTTGTACAACAACTGATGTGAAAGAATATGTTTACAATATTAAGTTGTTGACCATTTCTTGGGCAGGAGCGGTGAATTTCTATAGTTTCTACTTGAACATGTAACCTCACACAGATTGCAAGACCATCATGGGTTTGGCTGTGCTGCTTGTTACATGGTGGCAAAGGCGGGAAAACTTAGTTGAATGGAGTGCAGATGGCATATGAGGCAGGTTGGTATGATGTTTAGTCCCCATCAGCAGATAATCAAGATGCAGCAGGTGGAGGAGAAGCTGTGGCAAACTATTACTGAATGTTTTCACAGCCTTTAGAATTTGTTAGAAACATTACAGTACCTTTTATATTTAGATTCAGCCACTACATGCTGTGTTAAACACAATTTGTTTGCTGTGTTTTAGAATCTTTATTGTTTAACTTGCTTTTGGTAAATGTAGAATTTGTTTACGCGAGTGCCGTATACAATTTATGTAAGTGCCATATGTGGTCAAACTGACAGGAGGAGTGGAAAGCATGCCTGATTGGTACTGTGCTGGTCCATTGACCACTGGAGGACAAAGAGACACCGAAGCGAAACTGACAGCAATACAAGCCGGGCGTGCTCCACGGCTCATCGAGTGTTTATGGGTAACCTTTAAGCAGACGATCGCATACTAATGTTATCCAGAAGATACACGGCAACATTGGCACTGGAGTCTGTTTTTGGGCTCCTGATGAATTCAAGTCCAATAATTATTTGCCTTTTAGCTTTAATCTCCTGAGCAAAATATCTCGTGATTTAATTCACTGCTGTTTTATACTAGCAGGAAGCATACAGTCGATAGCAATCTGGGAGTCACTATTAGTGTCTCTTCCAGTTGTTTTAGATTACAGTGACATCGCACTGTAATGAACAGTATTGTAGGTATATCACTTACAGCAGAGGAATCTCTTACCTGGCCATAAGAAGAAGCTTCAGTGCTGGTGCTGGGCGGTGCCTCTCTCTTCACTTCAGGGGCTGTCTCAGGAACACGAACCCTCACAAAGTTGATGACATGGTGCAGATTGGAGAGGAGGTTGGTGCCAGGGAACCAGCTGTCGTGGCAGTGCTCCTCAATGCAAGGCTCCTGGACGCATAACATCATGTAAGACACTGATGGGCAGTACATGTCTACACAGTGAGAAGGAGAGTGGCTGTAACTCAAACAAACACATCTAACCTCATCCACAGTGTTGTCTTGAACCTGGTTGTCCAAGCCCAGCTCGATCAGGTATAGCACCATGCACAGCACATGCTCGGACATGTTCTGATGATCCATCCAGATCTAGGACATATTAAAGTATTAGCTTTAACAGAAGAACAATAAAACATTTGGCTTAACAATTTGCGTTTGATGAAAATTATTAGAACTGAACAGTTGCAATATCGAGATTAAAATATGGCCAATTGCCATATTCAAACTGCAAGAATCTGTCTTTTTTTTTTGTTTTGAATGTTTTTTTTGACACAGACCCAAACAAATGACACATTAACATGATTTTAATAGTTCATAATAATGTCTTTTTTTACCCTATAATGCAGGGAATTATGGATTTTCTACACCTGGGCCTTATATTTTCATGTTTTTGTGTGCAAATGATGCTCACCAAAAGTTTTTGAATTGATCCAGTAGGTCACCTTAGATGGCAGCTGCAACGCAATAGTAATCCTTTGGGGCAACTCCGACTGTCAGAGATACATCCACTTTAAAGTGTTTTTGCCACTAACAGGCTTCGGCTGTTATTCCAAGTATCCGACAACATTATGGAAACGATTCAGATGGAGACAGAACATCCTTTTTGTAACCAGAAACACAAGTCTCGCAATGAAATCTCACGTGATGAGTAGTTACTGTTGTTGCCTCATCTAGATTGTCACAATCAGTGTTGTGGCTGTCAGCTGAGGCAATCTCCTGGACCGATTCCAAACCTTTTGATAAGTATGAATCATTTACACATCACACATGTAAATATAGGGCCCAGGTTTAAAATATTGCAATTTCCCTTTAAAAAACTATTTCTATTGTAATTGTACAAATATGATCCACCATGCTACTGTTGTTGCAGTGTCATTGCTCACCAGTCAGATCTTTTGTTTCGTTGTTTCTACATTATCCTTCATCCACGCAATAACTTTTGTTCACTTTATGCTTCACCTCCTGCACTTTTCTAGTCCTGTATTGTACCAATACCTTGTAACATGTCAGCAACAATCAATATGACAGGTCATATTACCTGTGCACCAATTAAAGATGGCAAACAGAATCACTTCTAATCTAGCTCAAGGAGTAAGTTAAGATGCAGGGGCAGCACTGGATTGCACCACATGAATAGCTGTTGAAAGGCTCACCTTGTATAGAAGAGTGAATATGACAATGTGCAGCGTCTTGCAGTGCAACAGCTTGATTAGGCCTTTGTAACATGGATGCAGAGGAGTCCTCTCCTTGTATGGTGGCCATGGGTTGCCGGTGTGGATGCCACACTGTTTCAAACTAGGTGACATCATCACAACAAGAAAATCAGTAACACAGCGATTACTACAATTTCCACATAGAGTATGACAATCAGAGAAATAACAGTCTGATGAAGTGACACTTTACATTCTTCAGAGCAATTCACTGCACAAAAGGTTTTAGTCTATGCAAGAGAACAGCCGATGGGCAACGCAGTCGCTCACTCTATTAGTGATGATGGGATCGTTGTTATATAAAACCAGGGCCAGCCTGACAGGCAATCCATCATATTCAAACAGTGTGAATGAGCAACATGAGGCTGTAGCAGACGCTGAAGGTAGCAGTGGCAGCTTCAATATGTCTCAAGGAGAAACATGCCTCTTTCATCTGGTTTGTAACACAAAAAGCGTACAGTGTGTGTAAAAGGAGAACAATTAACTACATCAGTGATCTAGCCGTACTTTCAATTACAGCTATACCAATTAAGGCCAGGCTAAAATCCCATTAAAAAAAGGTTATCTTCCCAACTACTATTTCAAAAGCAAAAGCACTCAGTAGGGGACCCTTTCCTTATAATTAGCATCTTCAGGCATTGCAGTGACCTTCAGGAAAATTAACCCTGAGGTATCTCCTTCACCTCCACTGGCACATTAGTCCTGGGAGATGTCCGTACCACAATCAAACAAGAAAGATTTCCTCAATTCTATTACAATTTAGACCGTAATATTGATTTTTCTCGACAGCTCTCTAATTGGAACCAACTTGAGCACCTGGGAAACTTGACCTTTCTTATCATGTCTTTGTGTGCAGGTGAGAGGTGACCCTACGACACTGAGCAGAGCATGACGTGGGGTTTGATCATGAATAGTCTCAACAAATGAATTCTGTCAATCAGAACCCAAGAGAGTGAGTAGAAATGTTTAAACCATTTATTAAATACCTAAATCATATGAAGTAAGCTTCTACTTGGGGACATCAAGGCAATAGTATTAACTTACAATGCTGAGTATCTGTCCATTGCTGACTGGACATCACGCCGATAGACCGTTCTGAGAACGACCATGATGGGGTCAAACTCCTTCTCCCACACCTCCGCTAGATGAGAAAAAGGAGAGATGTTTTTTAACCTCTACTATAAAGTGACATTGATTCACTGTCTTCCTAGTTCACCTTCTCTGTGTGAGTGGTGCAAGCCTGCCCCCAAGTGGCCAGTTAACTTATTCCATAGACACAAAGCTTCAAAGATTCAGGCTATTCACATCTCAGTTACATCATCATTTTTACTCATTTATATCAACAAATTGGAAAAAAAGAAGGTGTGTGGTCTGAAATAGATTACAATTCTTTCATCTCTGTGGGTTGGGTAAAACACAAATTACACAAGTAGGCATTGAGCATAGCTTTGTTTTTATTATGTGTCTTACTATATCAATACTATCCAATGAATATGAGCAATGCATCAAAGACTACTTAAGAATAAAGATAAAGATCCATCTAAAAATGTTGTATACATAACAATACACTGTTTTTCTTAGTAAAGAACAATTGCAATCTGCATCTGTACACACAAATATTTAATTGTATCTAAACACAAATAAGGACATTTTGTTGGATTGATGGATTATTTTAAGGTGAATTCTGAGCCGTGAAATAGCTGAAATTACTATAATTGGTTAGGAAATAGATTTCATTATGTTTTTAATTCAAATACAAAAAATAGCTCTGTGTTTTGATTAATATATTATGCTATACTGTACCATTTATTTGCAGTTTCCCCTTTATTTTTACCCAACTTTGAACACCTTTGTCCCAACAAATTGCAGTCCTTGTTACTGATAGCACTACTGTTGTCCAGCGAAGGGCAGCAGATAGACATCTACCTTTTGACAGGAGGTTCACAATCTCCCCCAGATACAGACGGGTCTTTCCATGCCATCTCACCTCGAATTCAGAACTTTGCCCAGTTCATGTCTTGTGCAAAATCCTATAGCTGTATTCATTTAGCACTTTTTCATACAAAAAGTTTCAAGGAAATCAAAATATCTGCAGTCAACATATATCATAAAATGTGCTTTTCTTCAGATCTGTGGCACTCCATTTTTTATGCAGAACCAAATCACTTCTAGATGTGATAGAACTACATTAACATTACTGAATCAAAACCTGATTGCAAGAAAGTAATAACAGTGAAAAGTGAGATTAGTATTTGAAAATTACAGATTTTTAATGTGGATAAAAAATAATTCACTGGATATAGTTACCAATCTGCAACAGCTATTTAAATGAATACTTGTTGCCATGTATTCTTAGGGTTTCTTTGATGTTCAGGACAAATGTTGACATAATTATTATTATTAGCAATTGGTGAGTCTTCGAATACACATGAATCACACAAATGATGAAAATTTAGCTCAGCCAAGCTTAATCCAAACTTAATAAAATCTTGATTAAAAAAGATATTTGGAGTACAGTTACATTGTTTCACATGAATTTAACTTTTTACATTTCTTTTTTTTTTAACAAAACCGACAACATGAACAGGGAGAGCCGAAGTGAGCTGGCAAAGGAATGACCCAAATCTTACTGTGTAGATGTCACAACGAACCAGAAGGCGCTCAGCATCTAAGTTTTCACGAGAAGCTTCTGTGACATCCTTCACTGCACTGTCCAAAAAGGTTAACAGGTTACTGTTACAACTTCACCACAAACATCCTACCTTTCGGTGTGTACATGCCCTGCTGCATGGAGCCTCCGGGCTCAAACACCGGTGCTTTGAAGTCTGCCACACCAGAGAGCATCTCCTCAAAACTACAACTCCCTGGAACAATGCCGCTCTTGGGGTTGGGATTCTCAGGAATCTAAAAAAAACACTGTTAAGGAAGAAGACTGTCATGGATGACTGAGTTTACTTTAATATATTTGTTAAGTGTTGAAGGATACAAGGTCTAACAGCGCGCTGTGTGTACGGTCATTCATACACAACTGGGAGACCATCTCAGCCCGAAGGATCTCGTCATCCGTCATCCCTGATAATGAGAGTGAGAAGAACGTAAGGACAAACTGACAAAGATTAAAACCTGAATACTAATAAGCAGAAGTGGAAGCTGCGTATAAATATCATGTTAAGTATCTTTCAGTCAGTTGAAGCCAGAGTCCACGTTTTTGGCTTTTTTAACAAACCGCGGTCGCTGGTAGTTTCTCTGTGTTTGGCAGGAGGATAATAAAGGAGGGATGGTTCATTATACAAGCAATTTAATCATCACTGCCTTGAAATAGAGGAGGGTGTCCTGCATTACAGCTTTCCTTTGAAGGTATTTTGTATAGCGTTTAGTGTAAAATACATGGCGAGGAGCATCAGTGTGGCTCTGTTGTGACATTAATTTTTGGAAAGGATTCAGATAGCCTCACTTTATCTCCAGCATAAACAAACATACTTTAGTGCAAATACTGTTGTCAGCGAAAAGAAGCTCTCCATACCGTAGGTGTGGTGAACCTGAAAAATGTCACTAAACAAAAAGAGTTGGATCAACCCTGACAAGTTGACTGACTCATCATAACAGAGAAAGCTCAGATGTTACTACTGATGATGGCTCCATTCTATTCAAGTGTTACAGTAACCCGTGACAGTGAGCCAGCAGACACAACACCTAAAACTGAAGCAGCCTAACTGAATTTATCTATGACTTGTCAAAATGCCTTTTTTGAAAAAAGACAAGATGATAATGTGTACTTTACTGTAAAACAGCAAGATTCAGACTACCATCGGCAATTTCGAAATACTCCGACTACATGTTTAACTGAACATTCAAAAAGTACATATACAAATATACAGAGCAAAAATAGAGATTTTGTCACAAACTGCTAATTGGATTTTAATTTCATATATAACTAAATACTGTTATTGCTATTCTTGATTTACTAGCCCTTAAGTACTGGTGCATCAGTCAGAAACTTGGTGATGTGTCAACAGAAAAGTCTAGAGAAAATAATGACATCACATGCCAAACATAGACACTAAAGTACATCATCACCTCAGACAGCAAACACATTACGGTCCTACTTATCAATGTACCGTAGGTTCACTTCACTTTATATAAGTTGTTTCTTATTCCCTGTAAGCTGTGTGCATCCTCTATCATACCACTTACCCAAATGAATGCGAAGGCTCGTCAGTATGACCAGGAAGGTCAGTGCTCCTTCAAGCATTGGCCTCTCCTGCTCAGAGTCTAAAACAGCATTCTGATGCTGAGACGCCATGGTCAACAGGTCAACCACTTTGAACCTGTGTGAGAAAGGAGAGTGCATTCAGTTCTATTCCTATATGTTGAATTAACACATGTAGATACATTATATGAATCTATGTGCAGGAGTCAGCACGTACCTCTCAAAAACACTTGAGATAAAGTAGTCTGGATCCAACCTGGATGCACAAACCTTGGGGGAAAAAATAGAAACAAACAATGAAAATAATGATTATTGCTAAAACAACTACACTACATGAGCAATACTTACAGTATACCAGGGAATATCTGTGATAAAGCAAACAAACCTGCAGCAGGTAGATGTCAGGATCAATCATGGAGTTGCAGAAGTGTGACTGCACGTAGGTCATCGCCTGCCCTTTGATCTGCAGACCATTCCTGACCCACATGTTGCTGTGGATCTCTGACAGGCATGCCTACAGTCATACACAACAACACTGTAGTCAACCTGTGGCTGCAGACCTGGAGGATATTTACAAATGACTAACAACCAAAAATCTGTTTATGGGCCTCTCGTGATATACCTGGATTTGGAGTGGATGCACCATGATCTTCATCAGCATCTCTTGGTCAGGCAAGAGGCTGTCCAGGTCCAAGCCTTGGCACTTCACAGCCTGAGGATTTTTTTTTACCAAATACATTTTAAAACACATGAAAAACACAATAATATCCTGCTGAAATAGTAAGAGAGTAAGAGTGAGAGTAAGTACTGAAGAGTAAGAGGCTCTGAGATACCTTACTGAGGAACATGGCATAGTAGCGGTGCAGTGGCAGGTGAAATGTCACTTGATTTGGAGCAGGCTGTAAGAGATATAAGAGCGATGATGAAAAACAGGCAAGGAGAAAGTATTTTCTTGTAAATACAGCAGTATGGCTTTTACATTTACCTCGTCAATGAAGCCAATGGCATCAAACCAGATCTGCAGGGTCTCCAAGCAGTAGCGCACCACAGTTTTAGTATATTCCTGTGTCTCCTGTTAAAAGAATTTAAAAAGTTTTAAAAATTCATATGCGGTTATACAGTAAGTAAATGCAGATCTGAGGGTTTAATGACGGGACTTACCTTGACTTTGCAGTGTGTTAAGAGACCCCACATTGGTTGTGCACAGGCCTCAAGTTCTGCTGCAAATGCTGCATAGTATGTCTGAGACTCAAATTCCACATGTTCATTCAGCTCCCGCTTATTCAGGTTCATACCTATCATAGCAGAAAATGGTTTGGAAGTCACCACATGTTAAATGGCTTCTTAATGCTCAAATGAGAAAACAATCAGGGGAAAAAACATATCAAGATTTAAAATATGTGCTAGGAAAATTCAGTGTAGAACTCATTACCTATAAATATTTTTTCTGTTCATGCACATTTTAAGATGTCTGCAAGCATGTGTGTTAGCATATTAGCAATTTCTCAAATGTGTCAAAAGGTAGCAGTGCAGCAGTCTTGCATACAATGTAATAGGGGGACCTGTGAACAGAATGCCAGCAAATGGATACTCCAGCACACTGAGCGGGGGGGAGTGTTATTTTTAGGGTCACGGTAGAGTATACATGGCAAATGAGCACCACTGACCACATTTCTAACTACAAAGAGTCACACAGCCCCATTTTAACCCCAAAGGGAAACTAACTTTTCCTCTTGGAACATTATTATTAGTAGATGACAGATGAAGTCTGACAAAGCACAACGTTGGTAAATAAAGTCTAACTGAAAATCTGCACAAGCAGGAGCAATCAGTTAAATCAACTGTTTAAATCTGAATGATCAAAGGCAGATTTACAGCAGGGCACCCAGGGTTTCTGTCCTGCAACAAATATTAAGTTCTGCAATCAAAGTTATTTATTTAGCTATAGCTTTAGCTATTTATTGTGAAAAAGCTTTCATAACTGATGCATGAGAACAAATAAGCAAACAAAGGCATTAAGAAGCTATTGAACGCCAATGGCTACTCAGGTTAAAATGTCTTTGAGCAAGCATGCTGAACCTCAAACTCTGCCTCCATCAATGTTTGAATGAGAGGCACAATGAGGCACTTAGTGTTGCTCAGGTGAAAACACTTTATATCATATGCACAGCTGATCAGCCCTTTAGCCATCAAACTATGACTTACCTTGGAAAAATGACACAAAGCTCATCCACAGCATCAACAATGAGTGGTCTTCCAGGAACTTTTTCGCTACACTTTGGTGTGAGAGGATGTTAATAAAATCACTAACTAATGGCCAGTAGGTGTTGTTCTTCAACAGAGCCTCACTGCAGTTCACTACAACATGGCGACTGTTCTCTTCATCTAAGATTGGGAAAGAAAAAAAAACAGAAAGGGAAACACACAAAGATTAAGTTAAAAGCATTTGGGTTAAGTATGCAGTAGTTTAGAGCAACAACAATTAGTTGTCAACTATTAAACTAATCACCAATTGCTGTGATAGCCAATGCACTGTTTTAAGTAATTTTCTCAGAATAACAGTAGATAATTAATGATGTCATCTTGGGCTTTAGGAAACAGTGAATGATATTTTTCACAATTTTCTGATATTTTAAATGGACCAAAAAACACATTCGTTTTCAAGTGATCGACAGATTAACAAATAATCAACATTTCAGTTAGTTGCAGCCGTTATTTAGTGATTTAAAAAAACATCACATCAAAACAAAACAAACAGGTACTTAAAGACAACACACTCACAACTTCCACAAGTCAACACGTGGCTGCTAATACAGAGTAATACTTTGGACTGCACTCAAAAATGTATTTCATGAGACAGTCCAGAGGGATAAAACATCTGTGCATCTATATTTCTGCACTGAGGATGTTTAAAAATACAAAATGAAATTAACAGCTGCATTTTATTCTTTTGAAAGCAGTCCACTTTCCTTTTTAAAATATTTCACAAGCTTCATATAACCCATCTTACCCGAAAGAAAATGAGAAAGTGCAGCATTTATGAATAGTGAGCCAATGATGAAGTGCTAACATAAAAATAATGAGCTCCTGGTATGATGCCATCCTTGATTATCCAAGACACAGAATCTACAGTTAGACAATTTGAGTCACAACATCTAAGCTAAATCTATAAACTTGATTGTCATTTCACTATGCATGCCATGAAAAATATTCGTGATCAGTCTGCAAAATCAGCAATTGTTCTAAGAAAACTGATCAGAAAATCTCATGCTTTTCACATGGGGTGTGTTGTGGTGATCCAAAAGGAGAATTATGTCAGCCACCTGCTTAATACTGACTTGGAGAGTTCAATCAGAATGATCCGATACATTGGGACAACTTACCCTGAAGCTCACTTTTAATAAGGCAACTCTCCATCATGTAGAGGAGGACTGTGACCATGATGTCCAGCAGCTGACACTCCTCAGTCACATGTCGAGCCAGCTCCTCGTTGCTGAACAACTGCACACTAATATGTACAATGCGGTTGGACATGGTGTCCGACTCGTGGCTTTTCATCAGTGTTTTCATGATGAATGCATAATGCTGAACAAAGGTTTTCGTAAAAGTGATCTGTCAGACAGGATGAGAAAAAAACAAAAGTAAGCTTACTGTTCCAACATTTTTGCTTGTAAATGTTTGCAGGCATCATTTAAATTTACCAGAAAGTCTATACCATGACATGCAAAGAAACTATATTGCAACAGAAGGCCAGGTATGCATCTGTTATTTGCAAATAAATGTTAACATGGCAAGAAAAATTACCTTGTAATCTTGATCTGGCAACATGTTTAGTAAGAAGGTGACCATCTTCTGTGGAAACTCGTACTTTATTGTCCAAAAGAGCAACTCCTCCAGAAAGCATTTGTGCTTCAGAGATTCAATAATGCACGGGTCTGAGGGCAGAAAGGGCACATAATAAGAAAGGGATGTTTATGTAACATACAGTAGTGCTTTACATTGTCTTTACATTTACCTTTGGTACTGCTGCTCAGCTTAACCCTCTTCCTCTGTCCAACAGACTGCCCTGCATCTTGGTCCTCCTGAGAGAAAACAACAAAAACAACATGGATTTCAATTACTTTGTCACCAGAATGTCCAACAGCAACCGTAGGTCAGTTAATAGCAAATCAAAATAGTTCATGAAAACACCGATTTCAGGTCACACAAACACACAAAAATGATTCCAAACCATTCTGGTATTGATTAATAATTTAATTATGTAAGGGTCAAGTAAAAATCCCAAATATATACAGATTAAATTAAAAATGGCTACAATTGGTTATTCTATGTCTGGCACATACCTCTTTATTAGAGTCATCTGGGCTTGCAGGTGCAGTGGATCCTAAGAAAACCAAGAAAAAAATTTAGCTGCAGGGAGCAGAATCTTCAGCCAATGGACAAACACATGCAAATACCGAAGATATCACAGATTGCAAAACTGACAATTTGATAACAGAGTATTAAAAATAACATGTGACACACTTCCACTTTGAACTCATGCGTGCAATGTTCAGTTTCTAGAAATAACTGCTGAGGTTTGTGCTGTTGGAAGATTAACTTTATTCGTTCATCTAAAACAACTGATATTATGCATGAACATTACCCGAAAAAGCTTAATACAGAGAGCACATTTGTGCAATTTAGTACAAATCATCAGATGTTTTTTTTTTAAAATATTTTTCTATTTAGCATTTAGTATAATATGATTCTGTTTGACTTTCTGTTTGCTTTCTGCAAAAAAGGGCTTTCAAATAATATACAATTTTCACGGTACGAAAATCAATCATCTTACAAACTATCCCAGTTTTATGATATCAAGGTATATCGTATTACACCATGATTATTATTATCATCATTTACAATGACCCTCAAAAGGGCTGAAACACAAGGGTTGTTTACTATAATTCCATGAAATATTATCTCCTGACAAACGTGAGACCTGAAGTAATTTTTATAACATTTACTCACTAGAATTTAATAAAGTTGATAAGCAAATAGATATGAGATGATTACTATCAATTTTCATACACATAAAAATAACTTAGGAACTCTGCCACCTATGAGGCTTCGACCTTCCAAAAAAGTTGTGATGTTATCTTACCTAAGAGGACCAATGCTCCTGCACCTCCTTCTGCACCAACAGTGACATCAGCAGTAGCACCTTGGGCTTTTTCCTCCACAGACACCAGACCTGAATTCTTCAAGGCTGACAAATACTTGTCATAGTTCTTTTTAGCATACAGGTTCTCCTCTTGGCCTGCAACAATGAAGCAAAACAGACACTGCATTTATTACTGTAGGGTCAAAATACGGGTATTAGTGGGACGAGTGAGATCAGTGAGTGTATTTGCCATTCTACGACTGGGTACCTGGCTTGATGATAAGGATGATAAAGATGATAAAAGGGACCAATCGTCTATCAAATTCCTTGTAGTTTAACCATGAAAGTTATAAATTCCAGTATGTGCATTTCTTTTTTTTTTAACGAAAATGTTCACTGGATCTTAAATAAAACCAAACTGACTGTCTTTTCTGCACGAGAGGTAATTCTAAAGCACTCAGAACAGAATACAACAAAGAACAACAAAAAACATTAATTTAATAATTAAAAAAGAAAATATCAACAAAAACCAACATAAACTCAAGGATAGATATTTACCCATGCTCAACTCCTTGAATGTTTGCTGATTGGTCAAGATCTTTGTCAGTACAGTCCTCATTGCTCCTCCCATCTTTGTGAGCTCCTCCAGGAAGGAGATCTGAGGCTCCAGCTGCTGCAGGACTTTTTGTAGATCTCTCTCGGTAGAGGTGTCTGGTAAAGCGAGATAAGAGATATGACGATCAGTCTTAGTACATTGTGACATACTTTTGGATGTAAACAGTTGTATAACACTGATAACCGACTTGCACATCAGGTGCTGTTTCGCACTGATATGCAACAGGAGATCTGTATCATACGTAAAATGTCAAAATCTAAGTAAATGGGTGTATGGAATACTTTTGAAAATAGAGTTTTGAAGGACACAGACAGATTTAAAGTTATTTTTTCAAAAGTTACAGCCTTCGTTTAAGACGGTCAGGAGTGTTTTCACCTGGCTCAATGTATCCATCCCTCAGATACTGTATGATGCACAGGATAAAGCGAGGAAGAACCATCTCAGACATCAAGAGAAGGTCTCGAGGTATTGAGGGGACATTCTCCCCCGTTCTCAACCGATGCCGTCTGCAAAACCTGTCAGAGAGAAAATAAACATTATGCTTACATAATCTATTTTTGCTTGAATTCTTCACCAGCTTAAACCACCTTAACAGGTTACACCAGAAACTAGGTACATTTCAAATAAAGGCTCCATAATAGCCCTGCAAAATGTGGAAGGAGTGATTAATTTAAATGCTACAACATCATAGATGTCCAGTAGGCTAAATATTGATTGGGGTTCAGGTAAAGACAGAAGTAAAGAAGGCTGGGACTAGTGGTAGGACAACAAAAGATGTATAGCAGGGATTGCAATTAAAAAAAACTCACAATAAGTTGATAGTTGTGAATTTTCATTATCATGATAATCATGAATCCAGACATTGTGACCATCTTCACATGAATCACTTGAAAAGGCTGCCTAGTTCACTAACGTACAGTCCTATTTCAGTTTCCTGATTTATTTTGAATTGCCTATCTCTGTCACTGTGACTGAAGGCTCAGCTTGCACATATTGTCAGTCACAAAAACAAGTTAAAGCGGATGTGTGTAAACAGTCCACTATTTTCAAACTAAAGAACGACAGGGAGATGAGTTTACCACCATTTATTTTTATCCAATATTTGTTCGGGAAGACATTGTGATTTATGATTACTTTAATTAAGATTCTTAGATTGTTTGTTTTCATTAAAAAATGATTTCCTGTGATGCAATAAAAATACTTGTTTCATAAGAACATGTATAGTTGAAGTGATTCCAGTAAATTATGAACATTTTGACAATTATGGGGATAATATCATGAAATCACAATTATGTTGGACAGGATAATTGTGACATACAATTTTCATTCATCCCATGCTTAGGTGGAAGTGGGTAAGCATTGGTCAGGGTATGAATCCAGGACAATATTTTTGCATGTCTTCCCATTTACATAATGTGACCCCTAATAATACACAATGTACAACATTTCATGGCCATTTTACACAAGACTGTATAGGAATGAGGCAAATCAGGTTGGAGCAAAATGACTTTTAATAAAAAGCGCCAAAACTAAACTGTTAAACTGGCCACTGCCATCCCCTGACCTGTTAATACAGCTGCTTGACACCTACCAAATCCGATATCATTTGGTTTTATTCACGTAAGGTAATAATGAAGAAATGATTTGATAATACTGCGTGCACAAGTTAAGACTCAGTCATTCAATATTTTATCTAAACTATGATTGTGCATTAAGGTTTCTGAGAGTAAAATCTATCATGAAGAATGGAATTACGATGGGCAGTCAGACAGACAAGACAGAAGCATTCATCCCAAAGCAATTACATTAACATATAATTATAGCCATCACTCGACTGTAAATCAGTAATAAAAGAAGACACGTTTATATCAAGATAATTATATTCCCGGACCACAGCTAAGCAGTCATATATCTTTATATAGATGCATAGAAATTACAGCTGCTGGTACGAGAACGACAGTTATGGTTAGCAAGGCTGGCTAAGCCTCTGAGCAGAGCTGCTTAGTCCTATTAATAAATGACAGGAGCATCGTAATATTGTAAAGTGTGGCTGACCGTCGTATACATTTCTCACACAGAATTAACTGGACACTGACACTGACAACGCAGATCATGGTATTGCATAAGCTAACTTAGCTCCTTTCCCACCAGGACCTGTCAAAACAATACTGGCTAACCCGTTAGTTAGCTTAGCCAGCTTAGCTAGCAGCTAGCTTGGACTTACCCAGTCTCTCGCATGACATTACTGTCTCCACAGTCACAGGCCCCACCAGCCTGGCTCCTGAACATGTTGAAATCATGGCCCGTGTGGTCTCCATTATTAAAACACTCAGCACACAGTGACATGCACGGAGAGATGCCACAGGTCCGGCATCGATATGCCACGAAATTGGCCGTCCAAACAAGTCCGCACAGAGTCGCGTTGTCATAGGACCGGACCGTTTTGCAGAACTCCTCGAAACCTTCGCCTCCTGCAATTAGACATTTACACCAGTCAAGAGCTTCTGTGTCCGCCGCTGGTTTTTCGGGATTTAGCACAGCGTCGAGCAGCTCCTGCAGTTGCCGGAGCCCAGAGCTATTGTCAGTCCGATTTAAGTCTGCCTTCAAGTGGGCGGCAGTGGCTTTCTTGTCCCGGCGCAGCAGCGACGCCGCCATCATGCACTCTGGCTTGTTGTCCACAAATTTATTTTTGTTGTCTTGTTTCCATGTTCTCGGGTTTTCTCGCGATAGCCGCCGTTACGTGGTTGCTGGCCAACGATTTCTAAATGTAATGTGCGCTGCGTGAGTGCAGTGAGTGAGCATAAATCAGGTGTGGGATGTTTGATCGAGCAGAGTCAGCGACCTGCTTCCAGATCGGCACAGTCATAAGTGCCGTACTTGTTTCCAGGTAACAGATGGGACCGTCCCCCTATCATAAGAGTGACAATGACAAAACATATGGGTTCGCCTCATAGAAAACAGGGAAACTATCAGACGTCAAGACAGTTACATTCCAATTTGTTTTTGAAAATAAGGGACAAAAAAAAAATAATTTGATTTTTACAGTTAATATTACAATTCCACAGCCACAACTACGTTTTATACATTTTTCTAATCAAAAACTGAAACAGTATGGCAAGGAAAACGAATTCTGCTTTTGACACATTACATATGACTGACAATACACAAGTGTGAACATGTATTAGCTATTTTTTTTAAAAACAAATGTTTCTAATTTGCCCCTATATTTTGTGTTTGTATGTAACGCTATATGCTCCTAGTAAAGAACGTTTTGGTGTGCATATGGTTAATCTACAAGTGTTATCTAAATGAAAACTTTTTTTAATATCATGTATATATCTATTAAGTACCCATGCACTCATGATACATATGGTATAAATGTATATAGCATTTAGTAGTTATTTTATATGTCAAATTATCGAATTAAATGATTTATTTTTTGTACACTTTTATTTTAATTTTTTTAATGTATTATAATATATTTGATCTTATAATTAAAACATTAACTAAATTAAAAGATGTGATCTAATTAATTTCTTCTTATTGTTTTTCTTTTTGCAGCAGTGTTATGAGTTGTATTGTAATGAACTAACATGCCTCACGAAAAGTGCATTAAACTTTACATTCAATAAATTATTTCCATAAAACCAACCAACCAACAGAAATGTAAAGAGGAACTACTGTCACTCCTTCCGGAATCAGAGTCGGATTGTTTTGGTTGATGCGCACAATTCCGGAAGTCGTTTTCAACCATGCTCACTCCACAAAGTATCAATTCACAGAGATTCTAGCTGAAAAATAACAGTCAGAGATCATTTATCGGTGTTGTCACCGAGAGTTTAGGACACCACCGTCGATAGTAATGAAACTAAAGGAGTTAGAGAGCTGCCTGCAGCAGGTGGACGTGTTTGAAGAGCCAAAAATCCTTCTTGAACAATATCCAACAAGTCCTCATATTGCAGGTGAGGTGACGACATGTGATTATAAGAGAGGTAGTTTTTAATAGCGTTCATCTTTCTCGTTCACGTTCTGCCCTTTTCCCCTCAGCATGCATGCTCTATACGATCCAGAGTACGTTTGATGACATTGAAGGGAAACTGGTGGCTGATCTGGGATGTGGCTGTGGAGTCCTCAGCATCGGAGCTGCGATGCTTGATGCAGGGTAAGATCATCGACCAATCCATCCATCACGTTGTTTCATTCAATCAAGTCAACATAGTAAATTCCTTTATCTCTGTCTTATTCAGTTTGTGCGTCGGTTTCGACATTGACAACGACGCACTGGAGATTTTCAGGAGAAATGTCGAGGAATTTGAGATTTCCAACCTGGATCTGGTCCAGTGTGACCTGTGCTCTCTGGGGGAAAAGGCGTATGAGAAAAAGTTTGACACAGTAATAATGAACCCACCATTTGGGACGAAACACAATCAAGGTGAGCACTCAAGAATAAATGGTTCCTCTAGTGAATTACTACTGTTGTTTCTATAAAGGTGAGAGGCCACCAGAAGACAGATGGAACAGAAGTTTAACTACAGTTGACCCAACAGAGGTCAACATATCCTTTTATATGAAACAGAACAGAGGCTCTTTGGGGGGAAAACAACCCCAAGCACAATCCGAAATATCTGTAATGACATCATAAGGGGTTATCTTCCTCATGTTTTTACGAGATGTTCAGGTAATATGGGACAGATGTTAGAGTTGGGATCAAATTAACCTGTTTACCACTTCATGAAAAAACTTTAGACAGTTGCATGATTGCAGAATGTGGCTTTAAAAACAAAAAACAAAGCTCCACATACAGTCTCTTGACAAATTGGAGTTACACAAAGTGTTTTAAGTCAGAAACTGGTTAAATCCTGTATCGTCTGAATGTGGCTGTAGAAAGCTCTGTGAAGCCACAAGAGATTTAACAACAGTTCCGCAGGCTGTGTGCTTTTCCTTGTCATATATACTGATCTTAAGGTGTAAAAGTGTAGCCCGATGAACTTGCATGTATTTTTACATTTGATTCTTTATTCAAGGCATGGACATGAGGTTCCTACGGACAGCTTTAACGATGGCAAAGACAGCTGTGTATTCACTCCATAAAACATCAACACGAGAGGTAAATTCAGTGTCCTGATCCCTTACACCTACAGGAATTTGGTATAGAGAACTCCAGATCCAATTTTAAGTCTTTCAAGTCTTTGGTTGCTTACAATTAAAATTACATTTGGTCATGTAAAAACTGTGATTTTACACAGCATTGATCCAGACCTGGTTACAGCTGTGTAAAATCACACAGCAGCTGTGTGAAAGGCCAAAACCTGAGAACACTTTTACTTTCAAATCACAAATTATATCAATTTCACAAAACTGGAGACCTAATTCAGATCTCAAGTCATTTCTTGTCTTAAAGTTTCACGCGTACATCTGATATGGGGCTGTGGCTCAGGGGTAGGGCCAGCGTTTTGTTATCAGAAAGGTCACTCGTTCAATTCCCCTGTTCTGCATGTCGAAGTGTCCTTGGGCATGATACTGAACCCCAAATTGCTCAATGTGCTGGTGAGAACCTTGCATAGCAGCCGCTGCCATCAGTGTATGAATGTATATATAAATTACTTAAGCATGTGCTAAATGTAAATGACATGGAGACTGAACGCTGTGTACTTCATCGGTTACAGCACATACAAAAGAAGGCTAATGACTGGGGAGTGAAGATGGAAGTAATAGCAGGTAAGAGGAACACAGTACATCTTCTCGACTACAACACGGCCTCTTACGGCTTTTTAATAGGAAAATTCAAGCACTTTCAAAGTACCTTACTTTCATACCCACAGCAATCCACGTATTTGTCACTTTATTTTACCAGCCGTTTATTTTACCTTTGTCAACCAGATCGTTTAATTTCAGATGTGATTTTTGGTTTACATGAGTTAGTGTAGATGAATTACCAGATAAACCTTGAAAAGTTAATGGTTAAAATTAGGCATTTTCTAAACTTTAAGACATTGTACAGACCCTGTAAAACATTCACACACACAGTATGTTCTCTCTCTACAGAACTAAGATACGACTTGCCAGCATCTTACAAGTTTCATAAAAAGAAATCGGTAAGGTCATGCGCTTGATCATTCATACATTCTCCGGAAACATGTTTTCTTGAGAAAACCATCAATCAGATCTCTACTTGTTTTTATAAATGTTTTATTTGCTATTCACATATGCAAACTTAAAAATAGCAAAGCAGATGATCTCATCACTCAATGTAGGAAATCTACAGGGAAAAAAACATAATGGCACACAGATTCTAGACATTACAGGTCTTACAAAACCCAGCTAATCGTTCAGATGAAATTAAATTAATGTCAAAGCGGTTCTTTGTTGAATATGATAAAATCAAATACATGTTAAGAAGAGGGGGGAAAAAAGGTATACAAATAATGTGAGAGGCACAAGATACAGGGACTTAAAAAGGCTGAAAAGTAAAGCCAAGCTTTGCCGTTTGTTCTCTAGGTTGACATCCAGGTGGACTTCCTACGATTCTCCAACGCCTGACACTTTCACTGGAATGGATTTAAATTGCCTCTGCATTATCACTGTTTATAATAAACGTTTTCAAAAAAAGAAAAAGAAAAAATCTGGGTGTGACGTTTTTGACTAAGATCCATTTTCTGTTTTGGCGACCTTTGCCGCGGGTTCTAGAGGAAAAAGAAAAAAGAAAAGAAAAAAAATCACACAAAAGATAGAATACGATTAAAAATGTAAATAGTTAAACGTCACCATAAAGCCACATTTTGCAGCTCTGAACTTACCGTTGTCCTCATCGTCACTATCAAACTTTGTCTTTTTGCCCCTGAACTCGGTTCTGCCTCCATCTCTGCCACCTCTTCCCCTACGGCCTCCTCTTCCACGTCCACCTCCTCGTCCGCCTCCTCGTCCACCTCCTCTTCCTCTGTTGCCTTTTAAGACACACAAGTTACATCACTGAATCATTAACGCTGCAAAAAAACCACTGACGATCTAAAATAGTTGGATTTACCAAGATTTTGACCAGCTGCCAGTTTTAAAATAAGTTTTACCTCTGCCTTTGGATCTGAACGTCTCTTGTTGAGCTTCAACTATCTTCTTCATCATCTCTTTCTCCTCATCTCCCTCGAGCAACTGCCATGTAACGCTGCTATCCTTGATAGTCAGTTCCCCTCCGTTTGCTTCTTTGGCCTTGTCGAATGCCTCCTTCGCATTCCCATCAAAAAGGAGGGTCCCCTTGTTGTATGCAAAGACACACAATTTTAACCACAGCAGATCTTTTTACACCAAGTAGGAAACTTGAGCGGTCAGAAGTTTACTCACCTCTTTGGCTCCTCGTGTAAAATCAACCCACTTTATCTTTCCGTGGCCAGAGAACAATTCATGGAAGTCCTCTCTCGAAACGTCTTCAAGCCCACCCGAAAACTTCAACAAACAGCCCGTCTGTTCATCCAAAAGCATTCCCTGCCAGACAAATGACATTATAATTATTACTGTGACCAGGCCAGTCAGAAAACATCAGCTTGTAAGCTCAGAGGGAATCTTACCATTTCCTTCTCTTCTGCGTTTTTCTGCTTTTGTTCCTTGTCCCTGAATAATATTTTGGGGGAGGAGGGTCAGTATTTTTATTTTAACAAACTAAAGTACTTTTTTAGAATTAAAAAAAAAAAGCACTGCATGTGTACTCACTGTCTAGCTTTTGCTTTTGTCTCTGCTTTGAACTGTTTTCTTTCTTCTGCCTTCTTTGCATGATAGTCTTCTCTGAAAGCAAAACAGCAATTAAATAATTACCATATACAGTGATATTCAAAAGTTTGTACAGCCCTGGATGAATTAAACACCTTGATTTTCTAGATTAAAACTCCAACTTCAGACGTCAACTAATCCCGTCAGAACATACCCAGTGAAAACACTACACACTTTGTTTCATGTAGACAGCCACTGGATGAGGCTGTGATCTGCTTGAATTCACACTGGTTTCCAAGTTACATTCCAAGGCAGAGTAAAACTCACAAAATCCACCCCTGCTGGAGCATAAGTTATCTTTCTGCTATCCATTTGCATTGCCACTAATATCACTACTTCCATTATCTAGTTTCCCAGATGTGGTTAACAGTTCAAACAGTGAACAAAACTGTAACATTCTGAAAATGTGGTAATCTGGTTTGTACAGACTAGAAGGGTGTGAAATGCAGTTATGCTAATTTTTTTGGCACCTATTCAGATCTTGTGCAGACTTTATTTCTCAAGCAAAACACAGCATTTGTCCACTGTAGATAAATCTTAAATGAAGAAGCAAAACAACTTACCTCGCCAACACCAGCATCTCGTTGTCTTTGAACGATTTGATGTCTGAACGTTCTAGGAACTTCTTCGATGACTCCTCTGTGTCAAAACAGACAAACACTGATCCCTGTAAAGAAATTAATGTATTAGGACTAATCTCCTAAAATTCCCAGGGAAAACGATTGGTAATAATATGTTCAACATACCTTGAACTGCCTTTGCAGGTTTCTCCTCATCTGGATGTTTTCAATGGCGCCTTTCTCATTCAGCCACTCCTGAATCTCATCAAGGGAGGTTTCGAGAGGAAAACCTTTCTGGATGAGAAAAGATATGAGAGTGTGAGATGACAATAATAGTATGCTTAAGGTACCAGTCTGAATGTGCACAATTGAAATGCCTATTGTATTCTTTTATATAAATACACACTCACACGTCAGTTTATTAGGTAAAACCAATATAGTCTACACATCAATCCTGCCTTTTTTGAGGTTAAAGCGTTCAGCTTTTCTTGAAATTGTAAGACAGGTGTTATTCAACCGTATAGACAAACAGAACACAAATGTTCAACAGAACTATAAACTGCATCCTCCAGAAATGTAACATTATAACCTTCATGATTTACTACAGGACAAACATTTTAGACAGCATTAGCTATGGCAAAATGTACCTTATAAAGTGGCAGCTGGGAATAAGTGGCATACTAATTACAAAGCTAAATGTACTGTTTAAATCAAATTTTGAATTTGAGTGCAACTATAAAAAAAAAAAATAAAAAAAAAACTTACAATGTACACAGATTTGTGTTTGAGAGTGTCTTTGTATTCATCGTTCACTTCGGGTAAGGGCTTGTCTGGAGACCTTCTGACTTTGGTCTTATCTTCGCTGATTTCCAAGAGGCCAGTCTTTGATTTCTGGAGAGCTGCAACAATGACGCTGGTTTCTGTAGTTAAGGATTTCAGTCTGGGGAAAAGAATACAGGTCTTAGTAAGTCCTCTACTCCTGATCTACAGAGCATTCACTGTAGTGACACATTATAAAAAGGTGGAGACAACGCACAGCATCTTATTTTAATCCGGCACCAAGATCAATCATCGCTGATATATTCCCGCCATCTACAGGGCTCAATTTTAAAGAGTAAACAAAAAAAATCTAATCACACTGGCAACTGAATCACTACTGCACTCTTCTCTGATGCAATTTGGCTTCATTAAAAGTAAAACAGCTGACTCACGCCGACGTCCGTCTACACAAGACTCAAAATATGGAGACACCAGAGGCATTTAGTCAAGCTGTCAATATGACTGCCTCCGAGTCTGATGGCCTTACATAAATACCTCTTACAGTCAGCATGATTGTGTTTTGTTAACGATGTCTTTTTTTGTGCGTGCATCCTGAGGCTAAATATAATCTGGCCAGTAACAAGTGCACTTCAGGGCAAGGGTGAGGGCTTTCATAATCTTGTCATGAGTCACACAATGGGTACACAAAAATAATCAGTCATCGCTCATCATTGTCTCCCTTCTTGCTCAGTCACACAACCTCCAACCAACCTAATTGTTTAACTCTAACATCTCACAAATTCTTGGTGAACATTGCTTTAAGATGATTTTTGCCATCTTGTTTTTGAAGCATCGGCATCTGATTTGATCAGCGAGGCCAAAGGAAATGCTTCCTCATCAGCTGTTAAATTTTGAAACTGCCTTTTAAATGTTTACCATCATTTGGTAAGTGTTTAAAAAAGGCCCACATTGCTGAGATGTGACCTATTTTTATCAGCAATAACCAATGTAGATTACTTTTAGGACTGATCTCAGACACAGGTTGAGGGTGTGGTGGGAATAGCAGAGAGAGCCACCAAAACGATGCCATAACAGCAGTGTTACTTTAGGTCAACACCAGGATTACGGACAGTCACACAGGGAGCCACCCCCTGTTATTTCAGGGACTCGCCTTCGTCATTTAAAAAGATCCTCCTGCACATGAATGTCTCTACCTGCAAAAGACAGCTACAGCCTTCTAGAGCAGCCATTCTTAGAGACTTGGTGCAAACCAGAATTTATTTGGCTTGCCAAATATATTAGAAGAATTTCTTCCATAGCCTTTTATTAAAAGAGTTGAGCCTGCAGTACATCTTTTGGCCACATAAGGAGAGCCTGTTGGTATTTCAAGTGCTTAATTTGTGAAACTTAACATCCAGGGAGACACAGAGGGTGCTGCTTCGGCGGGTCAGGGTGAGAGAGAAAGTCCTGGATTGAATGCCAGCATCTCTCTCACACCCAAAATTGTGATTTCAACAAACTATGTCTGTGACATGACAGGTTTACTAATTCAAGACAATGTGAGGTGATGCTGAAATAGTAGTAAAAATGGTCAGGAGTGGTTATTGGTGCACAAATTCCCTCTTCATGACTATAAGGCCTATTGTCAATTGGGTTGTGATGGTCAATTTTAAAAAGTGGGTCCCCATAAAAACAAAAAGTTTGGGAAACACAGACTAGATTGCCATTGAAGCAGACACAGATCTTTTCTCATCAGTCAGCATTCATTTTCAATTTGCTACAGCTATATTTCCTGTGTTAATATGTTGAGAAACGAGATTTCACTGCAGGTGTCATACTGAGCAAAAACTTTGGTGTCAGAGCACCATATCAGAGAAATGGAAGATGAGATAGAACTTTATTCATCCTGAGGGAAACTTTTGTGCAGCAGTTGCCGTGCAAAGAAAGAGTGCAAATGTAAAATACTAATACGATGCAAATCCAAAATATACACATCAAACATATATTTAGATGAATGATAAATAGATATGTCTGAGAAGGAGTATAAGCTATATACGCACTATATCAAATGTAGAGTACAATCATTCATGACTCATAGTGTCTGAAACATTGCATCATTTACTTTCCCTTTATAGTTTTTATTATGTCTCATAGTTTATAAATTTATGATTACTTTTAAATGAATGCTTTTATTAATTGTCTTTTTATTGGTTCCTGTTTTTATTGCAAATGCAAAGCACTTTATAAAATGTGTTTTGTAAGGTGCCAAACAAATAGTTAATCATTATTTACTCTACTTTTATATATTATTTCCCATAAATCACAGAGTTGTAATGGTTGTAATCCTCTGCTGTCCATCTCTCTGCACGAGGTAGATAAGTTGTCAATTTTGATACCCGGAAGAAGAATTTGCTTGTGTGTTGTATGGTAGGGATAGAGCAAAATATAACAAACCTGTTGAATTTGAGCATCGTCTCCAGCGTCACCCAGCCATCATCGAGCTGCAGCTGTTCTTTGAGAAACTTGTCCCTCGGAAGATTGTGATCCCCAAAGTAGTACTAGAGATGGGAAAGTGAGACATTTTCAGAGCTGGATTTTGACTTGCCTTCTCGTAATATAAATGTAGATTTAAATCCAAATTACCTCTATCTGTCGCGCAACTTTCATCTCAACTGGAGACATCCCTTCTTGAGTTTCTGCCATGATTGTTCTGTATGTAGAAAACAGTAATACCAAAATTAGAGGGAAAAAATAAATTAAAGAATTCACACACTAAGTTGATTAAGCTGCTAAGATGAATAAATCCACAACAATTTGCCAATTGAGCAATCATTTTAGTATCGCTGATGTATATCACTGCAAACTAGATTTTTTGGGTCCTGGGAAATGGGTATTTTTCACAATTCTTAATGAAAATAATTATTACTTGCATGTATATACACCAAATTAACATAATATTGTCCACATTAGTTTATTCTTGCAATTGTTTATCTTCCGTACGTTGTGTGTTGTCCAAAGCTTTTGAGCACTGCTCTGATCCTGGAGGGTGCACAGTTTTGAGTGTTGAAGCTTTAACGTTCAGAAAAATTGGCTACCCTGACAGTCTTGGGATTATTCAGTGTAACCTACACACTGTCAATGGAAAAAAGCCTTTGGTGAGGAGTTGTTCACTTGATATTTTACTTTTATTTGCAAGTTATCTACAGGGCAATATATCATAGAATTCATTTTTTACTTTTTACTTTGTTGATATTTAAGTGAGCCAGCAATTCAGAGGTGTTCTGGAGCCCTCCTGACCATAAACTGACACAGCACTCTCTCTCGTTTGGGGGGAATGGTTTGTATTACTCTCTAGTGAGTCATTTCCTATTTGTAGCAGTTTAATAACAAACATAAAAAATTTTTTAAAAAAAAACAGGCAGCTGATTATACATTTTCAGAAGCTTGACCCAGTAAATTCAATCCAAGACGCCAATTAATAACCAACAACATGTGAAAATGAGTACATAATTGACATATGAAGTGAACAGTTTTCATTCATCCTGGTGTCATGCAGCCACTGCTGCTAGCTTGATAGCTAACCAGCAGCTAGCATAGCTTAGCTTAGATCCCGCAGCTGTGTCCGCACACTTAATGCCGAGTCACCATGCTTAATGAGTATAGCTAAGTTTACAGGAGATGTTTTATTGGCAGCAGTTTTTAGTAAGCCATAAATAACCGAAATGCGTAATGTTAAAATAATCATTTCGTCACACTGCGTAACTCCGATTTAGAAAAAGCATGCTGTCCAAACATGCAAGGACGACAATGTCTTCTTTTGTGAAGCTACAAAATATTTTCAAGGTGATAATTAAAGAAATCGTAAAAGCACGTTTACACCAACTTTCAAAGTTACACTTACGGTACGGTGAGTGGGTGCTAGCGGCAGTTTTAGCTCTTCAGAGCAGAAGTCCTCACTTTTCTGCTCGCACGTTGTGCCGTGGAACTGTGTGCTACGGAGCGCACCGAGGACCAAAAAGGGTTCGTCTCAGCGCATGCGCGACTGTAGCTCTACAATGGCTTGAATCTGAGTAGCTATATTATCTGTGTGTGTGTGTGTGTGTGAGAGAGAGTGAGATGGAGGTCACAGCGGCCTCAGGGTGTCGCTGTGACCCAGCTGAAGGACATCAGTCAGACTGCAGTGATCACATCCCAACATGAGCTGTCATTTATGATTAAGCTTTTGCTTGAATGTCATTTAAACAAATACCATTTTGTTGTTCCTTTTTGTTTTATGTATATATTCATATTTCTTTCTTGTTTGTTTTTCTTATCTTTTTATTGTACTGATTTTATTTAATATTTTTAGCTTTTTCAATGTTGTGTGTGTGTGTGTGTGTGTGTTCTTTCTCACAGGTTTGTGGGTGACATTTTTCTTGTTTTTCCATTGATGTGCCCTTTTAAGATAAAAGTGACAGCTGCAATACACTGTATACTTTGGTCAAGCCCTTGCCGAGCCCTGCAGGCGTTTTGTCCGTCCGTTATTTGAAAATAAATTCAAACAAAATGATCAGACACTAATATTGTTATTTTCACTCTGTGCCATCTTTTTATCGGGATTTGTTTTAGGGGAGACAAACACGAGGCAGAGCAGCTAACTTAAATTCAGTGCAGAACAAGGCCACCTGTTTTCTGTTAAGATAACCTGACCCACAAATTTAAAGATGCAACATGTATTATTTGGCCACCTGGTGAATTAATGCTCAGAGCAAACTGGGGGGTTCATAGTACTAACTAGGGTATAGCTGCTGTTAGCTAGTTAGCTCATTTAAGCTAGTTCTAGCTCTTGTGGTCCAGACTGTGAGCTCGTAGCACTAGAGGAGTGTGTACACTACTAGCACAGGAGCTTTGGATCAGAATTAAATGTAAAGTTTGACAGAAAAAAACATGACTATGTTTTTGTTTTTGTTCTATTCTTGAAATGTATCTGCAATTCTGGATTGGGCATGCCTACTGTGCCGCTAGTGGTCCAGACTAGGAACTCGGAGCACAGGGGAACTGTTTGGGTTTGTAGGCCTCCACTAGCATAGGATCTTTGGACCAGGATCGGTCAGGGCTAGCTGGCTAGCATGCTAACTTCAGTGGGTATCTGTGCAGCACAATACATAGATTCATGACATCGCAATTCATGTAAATTCATTTTTCTTTATTGTTTTCAACTAGAATCTTAAATATTGTAACTTTTAAATGTCGTGATAGGCCTATTAGATGATTTTCTTTAGTTAATTTATATGGTCTGCTTTTATTATTTTTAAGTCATATTTATGCTGCCTTGATGGCATTGTAAGTCTAATGTATAGCCCTTGTAATGGCCTGCTTGAAAGTCACTCTACAAAGGAATTTGCCAAACACCAATAAACTCTAAACTCTTTACATTAAAGCTGACAGTCTTTACCTCTATATATAGCAAGAAAAGTAGTTGGCTGGAGCCAAACATAAATCTCAATTTAACTGTTTACATAAGATGTGATTAATCCTATTAAATACAATGTTCCTTACATGGGCTTCACTGAGACATTCAGGCATGAATCACATCATCAGAGTGGTGATTTATTTAATCATGTAGCAGCCTAGTGGTACAGTTCTCTTTTTTTACAAAAAGAAAAAGAGGAAAACATTATTTGGAACGCTCTACTGCATAAATAGTCTGAGGTGGATTTTGTGTATATATAAAGTGGATTTTAATAATACTATAATATGGCCATCTCTCTCTTTTCAGTCTATATATCTCTTAAAACAGGATAAACTAAAATGCTCAAACGAGGCCCCTGAGTTTAAAGTGATATTGCTTGTTCTTCATTGTATTCACAGTTTGGCTTAGCTATCTAAAGGCAGTTCTTCGGTCCAGAACATGGCAACATTTTGCCCTCTCTGACAGAATACATTTCACCAATTGATCTATTTGGCACAAAACGACAACATTCGTGGTAAGAAACTAAACAGTAAAAACACAAACACATCCGTGGGATCTGGCCGGGCTGGGCAGAGTCCCCACAATCTCCCAAGAGTCCAGCTGAGGGTCGTATTTCTCAATGCTCTGCAGGTAAGTCCCCTTTGAGTAGGAATATCCTCCTGTTACATAAATACAACCGTTTATCACCACAGCCCCGCACTCCATCCTCCTCTCCTTCATCACTGATATTGGCCTCCATTGGTCTCTCTCCATGTTGTAGCAGTCGGCGATGGTCGTCTGCCCTCCCACTAAATACAGCATGTTGTCCAGAGAAACAGAACACAGCCCATACTCTGAAAAACAAAGGATTTCAAATCAGAATACAGCGCGTTCGGAATATTCTTTTTCCCGTCTCTCCCTCTTTGTCTCATACCTGGGTGGGGAGTCATTGTGATGATGCTCCACTCGTTGGCGTCTGGCTTGTAGACTTGGATTTTCTCGTAAGTGCAGTTTCCTCTGTACCCGTAGTGACCCCCGCTCACGTAGATTTTATCTCCGACTACACAGGCTGTCGCATTTCCTACACCTTTAAAGGAAACAGAGGTAATGATTCGATCTGTCACTCACGTCGATAATGACCGACAAAGAAACAAGCTGTAAACACAACACAGTTCCATCTCTCTCTCCATGGCTCCCGAGAAATATATCTGGCTATTTAGCTGCTCGGTGCACCACTATATACCGTCATGGTCCTGGGTTTTAGTTTAAATAGTTCCTGCTTTATATTTAAAGAGACTCCCCTCATGGGTCGCGTTTTGCTTTAGATTTCCTGTCTTTGGATTTTTCTTGGCTTTTTTTCTGGTTGTCACTCCGTCTGTTCCCTTATCCTGCGTTTGCTGCTCGTGTTACTTGTGACATCCCTGTTTGTTTGTGTTCTTGCTTTTTAATTAGTCAGCCTTTCTGCTCACTGAATTTCAGCATTAAAGGTGCACTATGTAGTTTTAGGGAGGGAAGATGGATCTGAAGAGAAAGATCTTCATTGACTAAGTTTGTATTATTACCTCATTAATTTTGTAAATATAAAAACTTCTGAGCTGTAATGCTCCATAGATCCAAGCTTTCACATACAAGTGGTCATGCGATCCTGTGTAAATACGACATGTTGATTGGTGCAGCTTTAAGTTGAAATAAAAAATATTGTTTTGAGCCCATTTCAAGTACTTCCCCCCCATTTCTTTCAGGGGTTTTTCCAACAATATTTGCATTCCGGACACGATCCAGCTGTCATGACAACCGAGCCCACTCCAACCACGGACCTCGTCTTAGTGATACTACGCCGGGCTTGTCAGTTGGTTGCTGTTGGTAAACACCAGCATTCAAAGGTGAAAGATAGTGAGTAGCTGATGGTTGAGTTTCATTCTCAGGCCATCAAATATGCACGCTATGCTCAGGGGAACGTGTCGGTATCTGACGACCTGGAAATGAACCTCAACAATCAACCATCTTTCTCCAGAATCATGAACACCCAGAAGTGTCCTGAAAACAGCAAAATATGATGCAAATACAGACAGAGGGCAGGTTCTCTGCAGACACAGTCACTGCAGCACACTTCTAGTGGTTCATAAATGATGATTGTTGACACAAACAAAGATATATTCTCAGAAAAGAGTTCACCGAGGTTCATAGTTAAGACTGTTACGACCACAAGTTACGTTTAGAAGCTGTTCGGGAGCGTTCCATCAAATTATATGATCTTTATCAGCAGATCGACGTTTAAGAACAAGATCTTAGTTCTTAAAGGATAAGGTCACTCAAACCTGAAAATTCAGTCATTCATATCTACTTAGTCCACCAAACCTTTCACAGCAAAACAGTGCTGCAGCTTTCAATCTACTTGAGTTGCTCAGGAGAATGCTGCAACGCTGTTTTTTTTTTTTTTCTGTGACGCTCCAGAAAGGTTTTGTGGACTACAAAACTCCACTTGACTTTCCATTGTTTGTGTGGACCTGGGTGTAACATGATTGAAAGCTCCAGAAAAGTTACCACACTGACCCTGTAGTGAGGCTTAGCTCTCAACATAAACATGCTCTGTCCCTCTCCCTCCTCAGGAACACATCACTCCACATTTTGAGTTTGTGTTTGAATGCATGTCGGTCTGTGTGTCTGTTTGCAGGTACGTATGTGTGGATGGGTTTTGACTTGTGCACTTATTATTGTGCGCTAAAGTTATTATTGTTATTCGCATTCGGTGTACCTTGTATCATTTTGGCCACGGGGAACCACTTCTTTTTCAAAGGATCATAAAACTCTGTCTCCTGCACCGGAGCTCCCCCTCTGTAGCCTCCGATGGCATAAACACAGCCATGCAGAGCCACGGAGCAGTGATAGTATCTGGCTGTGGTCATGGGGCAGCCCTCGGTCCATTCGTCATAGTCACAGTTATACACTGACACCGTGTCCAGGGCCTCCACTGTGTTTGTCCTGTAACCACCGGTCACATAGATGTTTGCCCCCAGTAAACTGACGCTGTAGCTCTCCCTGGCAGGATCGGGCATTTCTTTCCCCTGCACCCAGGTGTTGCTGACAGGGTCCCAGATGTGGACTTCACACAGGGGGTGCCAGTAGTATCCTCCTATGACATACATGCTGGAGGACATTTTTCTGCTCACAGGGATCTCCTTGCCATTAGACCTTATCGCCTGGAAGATCAGAGATTTAAACTTCCCCTCACTGTTCACTAAGCATTGTCTGTGCACCTCTAAAGTAGCCTTGAAGTAACTCTCATCCAGGTCCAAATGGATGGAGCGCAGCAGGACTGCAGCGTGCTGAACACGATTATCCCAGTCATGTGTTACCCACTTCACCACGGCTTCTATTAACACCTCGTCCCTCTGCGCGGAGAGGCTCACAGCCAAGAGAGCTCCCATCTTCTCCCGATCCAGCTCCAGGAACTCCTCCTGCTGCAGGATGTCCGTGAACCTGCTCAGCATCACCCTGCGGGCCTCTCTCTCCAGACCCGGGCACAGGTGCAGCTGGGCAAAGGCGTGCATCCCGAGGCAGTTGTCCACGTCCAGGAGGCGGACGAGAAACTCCTCGCACGCCTGCTTGACAGACACAAACTGGAGGAGATCCGCAGCCTCCAGCAAGCTCTGCACGTTGCTCTCGGTGATGCTCACCTGAGCCGTGTAGACGTAGTTCACCAGGGCGCCCAGCACCCCGCAGTCCACCCCCCTCAGCTTGATCACGCTGTTCGACTTCTCCCTCATGTCGGCTGTGAACATGACTTTGAAATAGGAGCTGCGGGCCGACAGCAGCGCCCTGTGGCAGCGGAACACCTGTCCGGAGTCGCCGCACTGCAGGGACACGTCGGTGAACAGGCCGCTGATGTAGAAGCGCCGGAGAGCATCCAGGAGCTCCGCTGCGTGGTCACCGTCACAGAAGTCGTGCGTGTAGATTCCTTGCATGTGTGTCATGGTGTCTGGAGGAAAGAAAATAAAATCAAATAAAAAAAGCCATGTCAAAGACATGTCCAATTATGCGATCGGGCGCAGCAATATCGAGCTGTCCCGGTCACACCTATTATTATTAATTGGACAACTGCGCAAATGTCCCCCTTTATTTACCAGCCTTACCTCTCATCCTATGTCCATGAACGGCCTCGCGCTGGTCGACACTCCACGCTGTCCTCTCTCTTCAAAACACACGAGCCTCAATTTAGCTCATGCTGGACGGTCGCAGGCAGTCCTATCCTATTTTGGTATTTGTGCGCAGCAGCGGCCACCCCTCCTCCTCCTGCTCGTCTTCTCCTCTCCACTATAGCAAGTCCTCGCCAAAACCAAGCCAACCCATTCAAGAGGAATCGCCGCTATCTTTTCCTTCCAAGAGTCTAAATATAACCCACGCAGCCGTCCACTTCAGGTCTCGTGACGCGCTGACTGACGGCGCATTAGTGAAGCCAGCAGGCGGAGGAGCATCCCCGCACACAGAATACAAATCTGTATACAAATGAGCGTCGCGTTCACTGCAGCTCCAGGAGCAGCAGGAGGAAGAGGAGGAGGAGGAGGAGGAGAAGAAGGAGCCACCGTGCTGTTCTCCATTCATGTTTTCTCCCCCTCTTTCCTCCTCCATTCTTGTCGTTGCCATGGCATTTTGAACCCAGCTCCAGTGTGGCCAAGGCTTTAACTAATCCTAACAAGGATTAACAAGCACAGCGCACAATATTCATTCCTGCGCAAGATCTGAGAGATATGACCGCAAGTGCTGCTCTGAACACAGGAGGGGAAAGAAAGTCTTGAAATACTGTCAATAATATTAAAGATTTAGATTTGATTTAGTTTTTTAAAAAAAATACATGTTTATGCGATAAAAAGTCACAATTCTTAGATTTAAGAGAAAATCCAAGCAATTAAAATGTTTTGACCTTTTAAATCTCATAATTATTACTTTTACCTCACAATTTCTCCTTTTAACTCGTAATTTAGATGTTTTTTTCTGTCTCATGATTATGATTTCCCATGGTAATATTTTCATTAAGCTTTCATCTTATTTTTTTTCCCTTTAACTGGCGGAAATGGGCATCCATAATAACCAGAGTCAATCAAGACACTCCAAATATAAGGAAATGCATCCAACAAGTAAGATGTTTGTAAAAAGGTTTTACTATAAGGGCCAGCTCGCCCCTGTTCCTGTCTAGAGCTCCTGTGCTAGCGGTATAAACATTAACACTTCCCCAGTGCTCCAAGCTCCTAGCAGTCCAGACCGCTAGCTGCACAGCTAACTGAGCTAACTATGGTTAGCAGCAGTTAGCAGTTACTCCAGTGATAACCCCATATTTGAATATGATTTCGACATGCAGCCAATTCGTACATATTGCACCTTTAATTTCCACATGATTTTTATGATGCTCAAATTTGGTCAGGTTTATATTTTAGCTCATCTATTGATATTTTGGTGGTGATACTCAATTGGTTAATCATGTATTTATAGGAAATGCATAACCCTATGATACACAATTCAATTATAATAATTTTTCATTCCATTTTACAATTGTTTATTATTTTAACTTGTTCAGATTTAGTTATTTGAATGCAAAATGTAGACATAAACTCATTCTTCTGACCTTTGATTAGGTGAAATCACTGGAATACTTTGTCCTTCAAATTGTTTTAAAATAAAATAATTATATATATATATATATATATATATATATATATATATATATATATATATATATACATATTTAATATGAAATATAAAATATACTCCATCTCTGTCTTCCGTAGAAGCAAGGAGCCCTTTAACATGTACTGAGAGATTATGCTCAGTTTATTAGTGACTGATTCATTAAAGGCCCCCCTTACAAGGTGAACAGTGTATTAATACAATGTACCTATTGTTCACATTGTTAGTTGGGCCTTTATAATGTCTGGCCGTTTAATGATTTACCCATTATAACTGGCTAAAGTCCTTTTAATACTTTCTTTTCAATACATTTTCTTATATTCTTATATTATTTTCTGGTTTTTGAAGTTCTCTTTTTCAAGTTTTCCAAGTGCACCAAAACAAACAGTGATCTCCTTTCCTTAACTTAATCCTTTAGCGTCACACAGGGAGAACTGGACTTCAGTATCAGTAAAATGTAATGAAGTGTCAAAGAACATTCAAACTGAAGCATGACTGATCTTAGAAAGACTCATGTGTATGCAGTTTTTTGCAAATTGTTGTTGTTGGTGGTCCATGTTTGACTACATCTTAGTTCATCATACTGTTGTGTAGTTTTACTGGAGACAAGGTTTGGTAATACCACATTACATAATCTGATTACAAAAAAATATTAACTATAATCAGACCTGAAGAAATGTGTAATTGGATAACAGTTACATTGTAACGTATCACATTTTGATAACATCTTATATATGGCAGATTTTCCTTCTTTAAAACTGCATCCCACCTGTTGTAGAATACAGAGTACACCTGTTTGTTCCAGTACTGTTTATCTGAGTGTTTGCAAAATGCCTTTCATATGCAAGTGTGGAACTCAAAGCACAAAATGCAATATTAACAACATTTGATTCTGAGGTAACCTAAAAGTAATCAGATTAGATTACACATTTTAGTAACCCAATGTGTTATGTTACCAATTACAAAAAAATTCCATGTAATTTGTAATTAGTAACCGACCAAACCCTGATGGAGAGAGTAAATTTAGTGAATTAAAATGCTTGTTCTTACAGTGTTTTTAGTTAGTGTACTTTATTTTACAAACTGAGCAGCATACAACACTGAAACATTTCATCCAGTTTTACTTCAACAAAGTGCATGTAAAGCATCTAAACAATGGAATGTTATCAAAAGGCTCTATCATTATCAAAAGCTTTAAACTGCCAGGGTTCAACTTCTAAACGAGTTGTTAGTTGTAAACACTAAGGACCAAGACGGATCGAAATATGTTAGACACTCTTGGAGAATGTTGGGATCTTTACGATAAGCTGCTGGCTACTGTTCTTTAAACGGTGAGCTGTGCTGCCTCCTTAGCCAAAGACTTCAAGGCACCGAGGTCACGCAGGGGGGAGGACACCCCCACACAATACCACAGGTCTCCAGAGCGGTCTGCTGGAGCACTGAAAGACTCAATCTCCACTCCCTCTGTGGTCAGCAGTCCTGAACAGAGAACAATCAAAGAGAGAAAAATAGGTGTGATTTTAGACAAAGGCATGACTCAACACCAACTTTCAGCCAAATGTAAAGCCAAAACGAAAAAGCAGTGAAAAAAAAAAATCTGGTGTACAGCTCTTTCCTCGGTGACAGAAATGCATGCTTTATTTTGACCAACAGTTACTGCAAAATTTATCTCAACATTAACAACTTGTGCCCTGATTATCACCTAAAGGGTCTTTCAAGAAAATGTACATGCCAAATATACATGCCAAACTTAAGGACAGACACGCATTATAAACAAAAGTATGGGTCTAGAAGCCAAATACATAAATTCCATAGTTGAGAGCAGGTATTCTTCTTACAGTATACATTTCTCAATCAAGTAGATTGGTGTATGGATGATAAGATATGATAATGGCCGAATTTTGCTCTGTTTCAGTCTGTTAACTTTGTCTCAAACACCTGGAAAAGAAGGGGAAATGGATCTAACTATTTAACTAAATTCCAAACTCTAAAAAATGTATAAATTAAAAATTCTATTGACACTGTTGTTAGTGCCAATTTTGGTCCTTGGCACACTGTGTGACAGAGTTTTGCTACTTCATCTATGTAAATTTGAGTCTTTAAAGAGGTTTTGATTTGTTTTGTTTGATTTTGCTAATGAATTCCTGATATATTGATATTATAGTACCACCATTAGACAAATGTGTTTGCATGTCTGATCCATCCAGTGTTTTAACACAAAACACACTAGTTGTAGCTATCACTTATGGCTGTATGCTAACAAGCTTCTTACCAGCCACTGAAGACAGGAGCTGAGGGTTTGCGGAGGCCTTGAAGAACAGCAGGTTTCCGGTGAGAGACACCGGCTGTCTGAACACACTGTCACTCAGCTCCAACAGGACCGGAACGCCACCCTGAACTGAACCACTAGCTTTGTAGCGGCAGCCACTGGCCTCGATCTCCACCTTGCACACTCCGCTGGCTGCCCCGTCAGCCGCACAGTGGGTCTGGTTAACCTAAGGAGTCAGTTCCAATGTGTGAAAAGATTATTTTCCAAAAGAGACACACTCGTCATTGTTATGTGCCGTTTATCAGAATGAGTCGTTGCTGTACCGTGATTCCAGACTCCTTGGCTAGGCTCAGAACATTGATCAGGTTCGGACAACAGGATTCATGATTCAGCAGTCCGACCAGTACTGATGAGGCCATGTAAGCAGCGGAGGACTTCATGCAATCCCCTGGTTTGAAGGAAACAGAACAGGAAGTGTGACACTTCAAAGCAAAACTGCTGATTTTAGAATGTCTTTCTTTTATAATTCAATTTTGTATTTATTTACTGGAGCGGTGCTGCATGCCGTAGAGCTGACACAGTACAGAACATGTACAAATATCAACCATCATGATATAAAATAAAACCCAGGAAGTGCGTCTTAATAATTAAATACAGCAGCTTGTGTACAACTTCATGGCTTCTATTAAACAGTGCTTGTTTCAAGTCACACCACCAGAGGGAGCTAAAACCCACCATTACATATATCATCTTCCTATATGACCCCTTTCTTTAGGTCCCTGGTAACACAAACAGGTTTGACCAGTATATCTACCTTGAGTAGTGATTTGAACATGGCTGACTGGTCTCTTGGAGGTAGTGCACGACTGCAACACAGAGCCGACAGCTTCTCCGAGTTTGATCAGCTGGTGGGACTCCTGAGAGAATGTGCTCGCTAAAATCTGTGCGTTTACCTACAAAATGGAGAAGACATGGTGCTTTTGTGAACTGAATGTGATCAAACATTTTTAAAACAGATTCTTCACATCAACATCTCTGCCTGTGAGCTGTTGGTTCTTTGCATTTTGTAATGCTAAAGAACTTGGTTCACCTTAAATGCAAAAATACATTCTACCATGCCTGGTTATGTTGTCATTACAGAAAAGCAAAGTTAGGTGATCCTTCAGATCCAAATGTGAGTCTTAATCACCCTGCATATAGCATTGTATCTTGAGTTTCTGTTACAAAACTCAGATTGAGAAACATTAGCACTTTTTTAAGCACTTTCACGGTACCTAAATGAACAATTTGGAGACTCAAAGCCTTGCTCATCAAATCTAAATTGTTGCAAATGCAACAAAATATAAAGTTTATGGGATTCTTTTACACCCACAGCACTCAATGTATTTTGTGACTCTGTTTATTTGACCAGCTGTTGATTTCATGTTTTGACCATGATTACACTAACTTCGATGCCAGGAAAAAAATATATATATATATATATATATATATATATGACAACCGGATAGAGGAATGCTCAACAGTTATTTGTTTAGAAAGCTATCACAACACTGAATAGAACTTACTGCTCCGACCAGTTTGTTGCCCTTCACCATGTCCACAATCTGCAGAGCAATATCCTCACCGCAACGAGCCTGAGCCTCCTTCGTGCTGGCTCCCAGGTGAGGACAGCTGACCACGTTAGGATGCTCAATCAATGATCGATTTTTAGGAGGCTCCTGCAGCCAAAGATAAACACAAAGTAAAATTAGACAGATAAATGATTAATGACACAATCTGATTCCAATTATTTGCATAAGGTAATGCTCCATTAGTCTTGCCTCAACAAAGACGTCGAGCCCTGCTCCTCCACACTGTCCGGACTCCAGAGCTCTGAGGAGAGCATCCTCGTCGATGATTCCCCCTCGTGCACAGTTCACGACCTTTACTCCTTTCTTGCATTTTGCAAATGATACATCATTGAGCAGACCTACAGCAAAAAAAAAGGGATTGAAAAAGAAGTTCCATTATTTTGAAGTAAAATTTATGATGACTAATTTACTCAGGAGAAACTTGGTAAAGCTCACCGACAGTAGAGGGCATTAGAGGAGTGTGGACAGTGATGTAGTCACACTGGGGCCAAAGCTGCTCCAGAGACATCGGCTCCACCCCCCAGCTTGCTGCCACCTCAGGTGGAGTGATTGGATCGTAGCCGATAGTCTGAAAAGCGTAAGACAAAGAAAAAACTCTTATCTTTCCATGTTTGTTTCATCAATTAATTGATTTGCTGTAAAAACAGAGCCTGATCATTCACAGATGGTATGCTGAGGCTCACTGGCAAATCCAGGTGTGCCATGGGATTTTGTTACAATCATACATTAATACTGCACTATACAAAAAGTAATGAATGAGTTTTCATTTACTCAAGGGCCAAATTGTCTGCCACAAAAAAAATCCTTTAAAAACTTTCAAGGGAAACTCAGTATTTTGAGTGTGACACATCAAAGGTGCCTTTTTTGTGTGGAGCATTTCTAAATGTTGTGACTGTCTGGTTTAAATGCCTGTGTTGCTGCACTTATATAATTCTACAAAGTTTCAGATGAATTCTTGCACAGAAAGTTTGAAGACCACTCAGTTACACGTCAACAGTAGAGGCTTATCAACACTGAATAAACTATCTGCAAAGTAACTAATATTAAGTAAATAAAAAATTTCAGTTATGCTCTTTGATCATTATGGAAAAAAGTGAAAACAATCATTAGTTGCAGCCCTGGAGTAATGTGAGCACACAGTACTATCAGGCATAAATCTCCTTACTTACTCTCATGCCAAACGACTGCATTCTGGAGGCGACTTCCTTTCCTATTCTTCCCAGTCCAACTATTCCGAGTACCTTTCCATACAGCTCTGCACCCATGAACTGTAAAATTAGAAAATAAACAATGACCCAAAAAACTGAACGGATCCACGTGTCACCTCTGATTAGTGAAGACCAGCTGGACAATGGAGTCATCCATGCAACAGTAATGGCTTTGTGTGCCCACTGCAAACACAGTCGCTCAAAAACAGCACACAGGGGCAAACTAAACTCTCCCCTCACCTTCTTGCGATCCCAGTTGCCTTGCTTCATCGACATTGCAGCTTGAGGCACATTTCTGAAAACAGAATGATCAAATGATTTTACTCACGCTACTTCAATACAACAAAACAGACTGAGCTAGTTCACAATTGCTCATAAAAACATGACTCGACTTGCCTTGAGAGGCTCATCAGCAGGGCACAAGTCAGCTCAGCAGCACTGATCGTGTTACCGCTTGGAGTGCTGGAGAAAAATGTCCACAGTTAATGGACAGTACGTTATATTGAAATAAAAATCTGTGCAAACACTGGAGACTTACTTCATGACAATAATGCCCTTATTGGTGGCAGCATCAACATCTACATTGTCCACACCAGTCCCAGCTCTTCCAATGATTTTGAGATTGTCAGCAGCATTGATGACATCAGCAGTTACCTTCGTTGCAGAACGAACCACAAGGCCGTCGTAGTTCTAGGATGGAGAGAAAAGCATACAGATCATCTTTTAATGGTTTGTCATTAACTAGAAGATAGATTACAAACCGTTCAAAGTGACAAATTGCCCTGTGGCCTGACTTTAATGCAAAGTTTTAAGAATTTTTATCAATACAGCAAAATCTAAAACTAACACAATAAGTCTAAAAACAATCATAATTGCCTCAGTTTAAGTCTTCTAGAGGAGAATATTGTCAAAAATTTAGTTTTAATACTTCTGTTGTTTTAGTTAAACGGTACATTACACAGTGAAATAAATGCGTGTGAACTCATGTAAGACATGTTAAGGCAAGGGTGTTTTCACGCCTTACTATTTTGGTGCAGTCAAAAATAACTCTGGTCAATGAGAAAGCTCTCAACTCTGGTGAAGCATGAACAACCAAACCAAATCTACCTGAAGAGGACGGTCTTGGTTCTCTTCTCTGTGGATTTTGATGTGAACAGACAGATGAACCCAAAGGCCTTTGTAATAGCGGATATGATTTTGGCATAAATTCAATAGCTTATCTACAGCTGATCGCCAACTGGTAACAAAGCTGTCTTTTGATGTGTGTCTCCTTATAAAAAGGCTATTTATACAAGATCATTTTAACCATGCTAATAATATGTATATAAATCAGTTCGCAAGTGTGGAGATGTAGGCCTAAAGGTTTTCTTTTGTCCAAACCAAATGAACCAAACTGGTGAGAAAGCCCAGTGACTGACACACTGACATTAGAGCACGTAGGAGCAGTACGTAGTTTCCAGAGGTGGAAGAAATTATCCACTTGTTTAATCAAAAGCAGTGTTAAAAGTAGCCAAGTGTAGTGTAGAAATACTCTGCTGCATTCCAAATTTGACTTGGGTATAAGTTCGATAATATGAGCATTAAAATTATACTTTAAATACCAAAAGTACATATTCTGTATTATAGGATTACTATAAAAATTGATGCATTGATGTGTACATCACTTTAATGCATTCTTTACTGACCGCTAAAACTATCAGCAGCTGAAAACTTAGTTCAGCGGAAATCATTCATAAACTTGATTATCTGATAAGTATGGCAGATACAAATGGGATTAACAACTTTTTGACCATTGATGCACAAAGCCTCTTACGAAACACTGGTAAATCCACTGTCTTGATGTAATATGCTGCTTGTTAAGTTAAGTTTTGACTTTTTGTTTCTTTGACATGAAATGTTGTGTTGTTTGTTTTAAATCCATTTCATTGAAACTTCTTATGCTGCTGTCTAAGCCAGGATGGCCTTGTAAAAGTCAATTCAGGGTGCACCAGCACATGAATTAAGTGCACCCAGTGATTACATTTTAACAAATGATGTAAATGCGAACAAATAGAATTCAAATTCAAAGGCAGCAGTCTACACAACAAGTTGAGACTATTTGATCTGCTGAATGTCAGGGGCACCAGTGTGACCAATGAAAAAGTTAAGTTGCCATCACCCTCGAGCCCTGGTTTGCATTATCAATCTGGATCGGCAAGATAAGTAGAATGGATTTATCAAAGAAATGTAGTGCAACAAAAACATTTGCCTCTAAAATGTGGTGGAGTGGAGCTTTAAAGTCGGACATAATGTACAAGTACAAATGGGCTGCAGTTGTCGAAAAAAGGCAGTTTTACAACTGTCAAATTAAGACTAGTTTTCTGGCACTTAATGGTTAAAAAGGGGCCCTCAGCTTAGTTTTGCCTCAGGGTCCAACAATGACTGGTACAACCCTTGACTCGCCTGCAGAGCACTCCCATTCACTTTATATGGGAACACTTCTATTGTTTCTAATCTGACAAATCTAATCTAAACAAAGAGGCAAAACTGTGTTTCTACTGCGTGCACATCCTCTGCGGTTATGAGCAAATAAGAGCCGTCGATGATCTGCAGCATGAGGGGAAAGTGATGATGGGAGAAAACTGGCAAAGTGAGGGATGAGTTGCATCAGCCTCCCGTGGGGCGGTACTAGCTCAACAATCAAACCTCACACACACACACACACACACACCTTGTCCCCGCAAACACAACGTGTCGGGCTCGCAGTAACGTTTGCCCAAAAATGAACGAGCACACACACATGATATTAAACTTTAAATGACAATATTCGCAGGTGCTGCTTTTTTTTTTTTTTTTTTTTTTTTAGTTTCTCGGTCAAAAACACGAGCTTTGAAAAGATGCTAGCTTAAAGCGACTAAACTTTTTTTTAACGTGATGGGGAAAAAACAGGTTGAGAAGAAACAAGAAACGACACCCGGTGCATGTGGAGGTGATTATATAAGACAGGAGCGAGCCAAGCTTACCTTTATCTCAGCGATTAATTCATCCTTCTTCATGTTCTGTTTCTCCGTGACTCGGATGCCATGTTCCTCCAGAATCCTCTTGCACCGAGGGTCCACACTTTCACTGATTAAAACGGTCTTGATGGAGACAGGGGCCATCTTTGAGCTCTCTAGTAGTTCGTAGTTGGTGGGCAACTAGTGTTGAATGGCTGCTGGCTCCGCGAAGTGATGGACACGGGAAGGCTTTTTTCTTTTTTTCCCCTTCTTCCCTCTTCGGTTTTGAATGGTTATCACGGATTAAAGACAGCCCCTTTTAAATGAAACCCGCCTCTACTGCGTCTCCTGTTCTGACGTAACGTAAAGTAGTTCGTCCTGACTGGAGACCAGTTCACACAAACCCCGACACCAGTGTGTGACGTGCTGCAAAAGGAGGTGTGGAGGTATCATAAGCATAGAAATATCAAAATAAAAGTACTCTTTATGTGTAATTATTGTAAATTCTAATATATCAATGTACTATCATCTATCATCATACTTTATGTAGCAACAATCTATTATACTATATAAAGTAACAATATATCATTATATTTTATGTAGTAACAAGCTATCGTTATACTTTATATAGTAACAGTCATTATACTTTATATAGTAAAAGTCTATCATTGTACTTGATATAGTAACAATATATTTTTATACTTTATGCATTAACAATCATTATACTTTAAATAGTAACAATCATTATACTTTATATAGGAAACATATATAATTATACTTTATATAGTAACAATGATTATACTTTATGTAGTAACAATCATTACACTTCATATATATCATTAAATTTATATAGTAACAATCTATCATTACACTTTATATAGTAACAATCTATCATCATACTTTATAGAGTAACTATCAAGTATTATACTGTATAGTGTATATAGTAACTGTCTATCATTATACTGTATCTGGTGACAATATATCATTATACTGTAAAGACAGTATTTACAATTATTTGTTTCTGTGTTTTTGTTGAAAAGGTTTTAATGCCTCAAATAAAATCAATCTCGTTCCTATCTTATCTATGTCTTGCCGTTAACAGATGGTCAGGCGAGTTCATTTTCCAGTCCAAATTGTACAGACGCTGTTCATCACCTGACTCATTACACTGCACATGACAGGCCCTTAATCTCAGTGTCAGCTCAGTTTTGAGATATGCTTATCACAGCCAAATCATTTTATCTTCGTTCACGTCGAGATTTTACAACACATGTTATTTGTTTTTGCCTGCAGAATCCATATCAGAATCAATTTTTTGTATCTGTCTCAGTCAGCTGGGCTTGTTTCCCTTCCTCCAAACAGGAATCTGCTGTTATCATGTCACTTAGTTCACATAATGACTGTGCAGTTTGGTCATATGAGTCTGGATTAACCTGCTAGAGTGCCATATTAACCCCCATATTCCTCCCACTCTCTATCCAACCAAAAAGCACAACTGCATTGTAACACTCTTGAAGATATGATGTAAAATCAAGTAATAATGTTGGATATGAAATAGCTCTATCAGCTCATTCATTTGGCACAGTGAGAATGGAGCTTTTGTGGCCCCCTACTGGTGCCAGCAACAGGAAAAACCCATGTTTCTGACACTGTGCTCTAAAATGTACTGGTAACTGATTTTATGCTGCAGTTTCTAGATTATTGCACATAATGCCAGAAGTAACGAACCAACCAAAAACTGTAAAGGATTCTTCGTAATGCAAGCATGAGAGCCAGGGAGTCAAACCAGTGACCTTCCATTTATTAGGCGAGCCACTCGACCTCCTCAACCACAGCTGCCCGAGTCCTCCACACAAGTCCTTTAGTTGTTTTCTGTGACAAAAACATATAGATGATGTACTTTCATGAAAAAGGTATTCTAATAATCCCATACTTCTAATCAAATTGTATTTGTAGACGCCTGTGATTCACTACAGGGGAGTTTAATTACAAATTAAACATTGGAATATTGTGACCTGCACTAGACCTCAAATACATGGGATTTTTGTTTGGTATAAAATTGTATTTATTTATATATTTATTTATTTATTTATTCATTAATTCATTGTTCCACGGACACAAAGCAAATCAGTACTTTATGAGTCTACATATAAAAGCAGATTCTTTGGAACTGAGGTATGCGGATTATGTTCAAGAGACACACAGCGTCACCTGTCGTCAATCAGCAGAAAGGCTCCGGATTGGTTGAGGTGTTGCCTGGATACAGGGCAACAGATGCGGACCTTCAGAAAGCTGTGTGTAACTTGTGAAAAGTTAACGCTAGCCAGCATTATTTCGCAGTAACATTTGTTTTTTATTTACTAGTTAATATATCGGATCCTAATGGCATCAGTGGTTCAGTACGGCCGACGAAGAGGCTCCAGTAAGAGAGGTGAGAGCTACAGGAACAGTTTAGGTTAACAACACTGAAGGTAAGCTAGCTGCTATAAGCTAGCTTAGTTTTCAATAGTAACAACAGCAGTCTTGAAACTCTGTAACGTTGAATATTATTTTGTAAGAGTGGCTTTGAAAAACACCAGGTTATTTCAGTAGTATGCACCCGTCTAGTGTCAAGAGCAATCCTGCAACCATTTTAAAAACAACAACAACAACAACAAAAACAATACTGTGCAGAATTATTTCTGCATATATTTTAGTCATGATTTTAGAAATACTGAATCCAAATCCCCCAGTGCAAGCTCACCCCATGATGACACTTTTTTTTTTTTAAAGATTTTTTCTGGCATAGACACCTTTATTAAGCAGTAGACAGATAGGAAATACGGGAGAGAGAGGGGGATGTGACATGCTGCAAAGGACCTCCGGCCGGAATCGAACCGGGGTCGGCTGCGTTTATGGCATGCGCTCTAACCACTCGACCACCTGCGCGCCCATGATGACACTTTTGACTATACCGAAAACTCCTGTGGATTTTCATGATAGCATTTGTGATAAAAGAAAGTAAAGTGCCACTTCAACAAAACAGAGGCCATTATGTTAGTGTTCTCCATGGCAGCTACAGCCCTGCTCATATAAATACATATCAGCCTTTGTTTGGCACACAGCGACTACTGTCCCTTCCATCATGGAAAAAATAAATATGCATACCATAACATTCTTGAAAAAAGCATTATTAATCCGGACATTTTCAGGCCCCTTAAAAATATTCATATACATCAAATACACATCTAGAAAAATATTCTAGATGTGGTGTCTGACTGACAGGAGGTCTCCTTCCTTGTCTTCAGCTGAGGAGGCCAGCAGGATGATCCAGCCACCGGACCTCCGCCAAATCACGGTTTTAACCAAGGCTGAATGGCTAAGGATTCAGGATGAACTGAACAAGGTTCATAAAGAAGAGGAGAGTGTGAGAGAGGCGGCAAAACAGAGAGAGGCCCTGCACTTGCAATCTAAGGAGGTGGTGAAACTGTGGCCCAATACCATCGCAGTAAGTTGTCTCTACAGTGATTTTCTCAGACTGAATTGACTTTATTACATTTAGATGTGCTTGTGAGCTGACATACTCTATGTTTACATTTATCAAAGGGGCAAAGGCAAAAAAAGCTTGAGGCAAAGAAGATTCGGGATGAGCTTGAGGAGGAGAAAAAGAAAGCGATGGATAGAGAAGAGGCCAAATATCAGGAGCAGAAGCGGAAAGAGGCCATTGAGAAGGCCAATACTCAGTTGTTTTATCAAAACGACCGTGTTAGAGGATTACATGTTGGTACCACTTGAGAATTATTGTCTCACTTTTACGTGTTTGGCTATTTGTTGATGTTTTGAGATAAAAAAAAAATTATACCTTCACAGAGTGGGCTCCTGCTGACAGAGGTGCTGAAGGAGAGGGAGACTCAGATTGAGCTAAAGGAAAGAATGAAGAGTGCATCTAAAGACGTGGATAAAGACTTCTGTAAAATCGTGAAGACCCGGGAAGACAAAGCCTTGTCACAGGAGAAGGGGAAAGCACTTCAGAAAAAGCTTGAGAGACAGGCTGTTGTTGAGGACCTGAAGCAACAGTAAGTCTTAAATCATACCCGAGAACCAGTTGCACGTACAACAGATGTCATGGTTTTTCACTGAGTTGTGTACATGATGGTGCTCTCTCTTTTAAAGGTATTAAATTACTGTTTTATTTTAGTCTAAAATGTAGTAAAATTGGATTAGAATATGAATCCTATTTTAAAGTGTAGATGAATTTTAAATAAGAAACAGGACAGAGGGTCTGAGTAAAAATCTATTGCTTAATACGAGTCATATAATTCCTTTTCTTTAGGATCAAGGAGAACGAGCAAGTGAGAGAGCGACTGAAGGCCGAGTACAAAAATGACGGAGTGGAAACCCAACGTCTGCAAGAGCTCTATCAGTGGGAGCAACAGATGACGAAAGAAAGACAGGCAAAGGAGAAGAAAGACCTTATGGAAGCTCACCTGGTAGGGTCACAGATTATCTAGTATTGGTGTTCTTAATTTATAAAACATACGTTTATGATTGTTTTCTCTGTATTTACAGGAACATCTGAGCAACAGGGACCTTGTGAGGGCGACAGACGCACACAAACAGGAGGCTGAGGAGGAGCAAAGGAAATGTTATCTGGCTGCAAAACAGAAAATGATGAAGTTACGGAACGACCGAAAAAAAGAATTGCTCAGGTAATAACCAAGCGGACAAGGAATACATCTCAAGCATACAGTGGCAGTGTGTCACCAGTGCATTGTTTAACTCTTCAGAGAGGCTGAGGAGAACAGGGAGACGATCATGAGCAAACTGACCGTCACACAGCAGCAGCAGACCGACGATGAGGAGCAGAGGATCGCAAAGGCTGTCGCTGAGCTGGACGTGAAGCAGGCACAACGGCAGTGGGAGGAGGAGGAGAAGAAGGCCGCGATGTTGAAGTCCATCACTGCACACAGAGAAAAGATGGTAACTCATGTTCAGCTGCAAAAAAAAAAAGTTACTTAAACGTGCTTCAAGGAACTTATAACTGGTTATGAAGCAGTCTCAGTTTAATACTGATGCCTCTAGATGATTTCTATAAAAAAGCAAACAAGACCACTAGTGAGAAGACTGGCTATTTCTATAAAGTTCTTATAGTTGCTCTAAAATCTAATTTAAGCCCTCTTTATGAATGAGAATAGATACCTCCATCTCAAATGATGTAACCGTAACTCCTCACATACCCCTATGCATTCTTTACAGTGGCATGAATGAAGCGAAACATGTACTAGGGCACAGTTCATAGTCAAGGGTTACTGATGACAATAAACATGGCGATCGATTTAGCATTTAGTTTTTGTCCACAGGGGGTGCCAGAATAAAATTTAAGGTTCTTTGTAGCTGCTTTATAAGCTTCTTGGTCATTTACGCAGGGTTTAAAAATTGTTTTGTTATTCAAGCTGCCGCCAACAAATCACACCTGTAATAAAAACTGTGTTTCATCAGAGACAAGCAAAGGATCAGAGGGACAAAGAAGGGAAACAGAACAACCAAGAGTCACTTCAGGCCAAGAAAGAGTCTGACAGGATCTTTTCTGAGAAACAACAACTGAAGGCTCAGCAGATCAAAGACGATTTGAGAAAGCTTGAAGACTTCAACGCCAAACAAATTGTAATGTTGAAACCACTTCCATCACGTTTACAAAATTCAACAATTATAGCTGTGGTATTAAACTTGCCTGTCGTTAATCTTTTTCTCTCAAATATAGGCTCAGCGATATGCCAGGGAACAGCAGTTGAGAAGAGAGGAAGATGAGTTTCAAGAAAAGATGGCAGAGCTAATGGCTGAAGAGGACAATCATTTTCAGCAGTATTCACAGCAACTCATCAATGCAGCAGCGGAGGCTCAGCGAAACGTGTTTCCACTCCGCAGAGCCGCGAGGGAGGGGATCGGTGGAAGCTTTGGTCCCGTTTCTAGTGGAGTCAAACCCATCTACCTTGTTCAGGACCGAACCGGTGCTCAGATGCCCAAGTATGTCTCTGGCACTACGCAGGACATTAAAAAGCGTCATGAGGTTGTAGATATTCAAGAAGCAAAGAAGCGAATTGGATTTACATGGTGATGGGTCGTTCGCAGCTTATCGGTTATTCCCCTAAATGTAATGTTTTAGTCTTATCCTTAAAATATTTTGACAAAGGCTGTATCTGAAATTACCCCACTACTCACGATATAATGAATAGCAAATTGTGTTTTTGGACACTGTCCTGCGTCATGGCTTACCGGCGTAGTGTTGTGACCATGCTGCTACATGTTTAAGGCAGCGACCTAAACTGAAACAATCCTGATTTATGTGCATCCCTCCGACTTGTCAGTGAATGCTCTCTCACTCTCAATGACACCACTATTTTGTCCCATTGATTACACTTTTGAGGGCACTTTGTACACTGTGCATAATGTTCACTGTACATTATGTAATAAATCTATATAGTAAATAGGGAATGTTTTTGGAAAGAAAAACATGTGCAGGGATGTTTTATACAGTGTTGGTTAAATACATGATGTAGCTTAACGCAACATTCTCTCAGCATTTGCGCAATGATTAATTCAGAATGCTCTGCTGCTTATTATTACATATTGTTATCATTTATACATTTTGTAATGAAGTTCAACTTGTGGTGAACACCCAAAGAAACATTTTGAGTTTTTGTTTGAAAACAGTTGCCCTACGTAGGATTAAAAATAAATAGAAAATGGGTTTAAATTGTTTGTATTTTTTTCACCTTTGTATTGGTTCCATTAATTAATCCATTTGTTTTACGAGTTTTTGTTTTTTCATTATTTAATTAATGTACCCATTTACATATTTATGTATTGTAGAATGCAAAGGGGAAAAGAATACAGATCTAAATACAGAAATAACTAGTTAGTGAAACTGAAAATATACATTTATTAAATGGTAAAGTCAATGAAGTAAATACATAAAGGGATTAATGGAGGTATATAGACACAAAAGCCAATTTAAAAAAAAAGTATATATTTAGTATTTAGTAATTTATGCCTACATTTACTTCAAATATCAACTTGGTGTTTATTTAATTGCATAGAATTTATTTGAGCCATTTATATATTCCTTTTTTATTTTCTGAAGTTTCAGAACTGGAATTATCACCACCGCAGGTTGATGATTGAACCCGGCAGTGGATGTTAACAGTACTGTGCCAATTTCCTTTTCTCACCGCTTTTATTATAACTCTGTGTTTGGAAGCTTATGTTTGAGCCTTGAACAGATATGATTCTATGTTATGACAGCAATTACAAAACATTAAAACAACTGATTAAAATCAAAGTTGAGCCTTTTAATTCGTTCTACATGGCAGTCGAGTTCTTAAAACCAACTTGCACAAAGCACAATTTATACAAATTGATTTTATGTTGTACTTACAGCATGACATTGACACATTACCCATTCCAAAAAAAACAAAACAAACCAGAGGTATCTCAAAACTGGTTAACAAATAAGATAACAGTAAAAGGTTGTGGATGTACATTAAAAAAAGTACATCACTTATCTAATTATGGCAGGGATCAGCATGCAAGAAATGATGAATGTTCACTTTCAGTTTGATTGCTGTAGTAAAAATAAGTTGACAGGTAAACATCAGACATTTGCCAAACTCAGACACGGTCCTTCAACTGTGTTTAATAACGTCAAATCAAATTTCAGGAGAAAATGTCCTTGTGGGGGAAATAAAGACACTTGAATTAATTTTGTTGCAGTAAAACCTTGAATCTGCTTTTTACAAACAGTCTGAAAAGTTAACTTTTGTAAAGCCAAAATATCATTTACAAAAGACTCCACGAGAAACAAACAAAAAAAAGCCTTCAAAGCCTTCGACTTCCTCTTTCTCTGGTCGTCTACAGTTAAAAGAAAGTCTTCTCCTTTTTTCTAAACCGACCATGCAGCCTCAGCTTCCCATCAGCCAAATCAGACAAATCCACAGCTTCCATTCAGTGACAAATTGAATTTCTGCCAAAGCTCACATGATGCTACAAGTCTGGCACTGCAGTGTTTTCTCTTCTCTAGCATCTGTTGCAATTTCACAGTTTTTTTCACTACAAGTAAGCTTCGGCTGAGTTTTTTTGCACTGAATGACGAATGTGGATAAGTCCTTCTTTTGATGGAAAGCTGGTGTTGCACACAACATGTATAGTGGGTATAAAATAGGGACTTGAAAGCTCCCTTCTCATCAGTCGCTGTCAGAGCTGGAGCTAGAGCTTGATTTATTTCTCTTGCTGTCGTTTCTGTCTCTGCCTTTCGTACTATCTGGTCTTGGTTTAGACGGACTTCGTCTGTCTTTGGACCTGGAGGTACTATTCCCTCTGTTTCGTCTGGAATCTGGGCTCTTCTGACTCTTCCTCTTCCTGTCTCTATCGCTCTCCGAGCTGCTGCTGCGTCTTCTCCTTTGGTTGGCAGCGTCTCTGTCTCTATCCTTCCTATGAGACGACCGATCTTTGCTGTGGTCTCTCTTGTTACTCTTGCTTCTGGAGCGCCTGCTTCTGTGCGAGTCTCTCGGCTTGTTTCTGTCTGGACTTCTTGTTCGGTGGTCCTTATCCCTGGATGTTCCTCGCTTCTTATTCTCCCTTTCACTGTTGTGTCGTCTGTCCTGACTCCTGCTGCGCTCTCTGCCCCTCTCTTTGTCTTTTTCTCGTCTTTCTTCTTTGTCTTTTGACGCCGCAGGTCTACTCCTATCCCTGTTCCTGCTATCCGATCTGTGCCCGTCTTTTGTGGTCGTTCTTTCTTTGCTTTGTGACTTTGTCCTAGTTCTCTCACCATTTCTTCCTTTGGCGTCTTCCCTATGCTTTTTATCAGACTCATGACCTTTATTTCTATCTTTACTATGATCAGATTCAGACTCCTTCTCTTTCTTTTTAGCATCTCGATCTTTGCTCTTTGAGCGACCTCTTCTGTCATCACTTTTATGCTTGTGATCCTTCTCTCGGCTTTTTGACCTCCTCCTCTTGTCTCTGCTTTTGCTGCGGCTTTGAGATTTATCTCTTTTCTTTGCCTTATGTTTACTTTGCTTCTCATCCTTCTCGGCAGTGTCCTCTTCTTTGCTTTTGGATGTATGCGACCGAGTTTTCTTTTCCTTTTTACCCTCAGCTGGGTTTTCAGAGGTGCGCCTCTCTCTTCTCGGAGCTTTAGCAGCCTCACCCTTGTCGTCATTCATGTCACCTCTGTGAAATTAAGTGCAGAATAAATATCACTAACAGATGATAACAACTGACACCAGGAAACATTATGAATGCCAGTGCCAGAAAAATAATGAATCGCTTTTTCATTGAGTCTAGTTCTTTAAAGAGTAATGCATTGATTTTAACAAATGTACCCATTTTCATTGATCATTATTTTTTCAGACAGTTGTGGTCTTCCAACAATGTTTTTCAGGCAATACATTTGTTTAGTCTGTCTAAATGAGGCCTGTACTTGAAATATTATCACATTTTAATATGAGCTATGAGATGTTCAAGTATCACATGGTCAGTGGACATGGTAAGAACTAGAAACGGTGTCTTTAATGAGATTATCTTACTTGTCCCCCTTAATCCAGCGCTCTCCAGTAACTGCCCTCATCCTCTGACGGTGCATCTCCTGACGCCAGCGTGGAGGAGTTTCACTGCGCCGAAAACGATCTCTGGATCTTGAACGAGAGCGTGACGGAGTCCGGTACCACTGGATGAGAGAAATGACAAAGCACTTACTGACTAGAGCTATAAAGTCTGCAATGAAAATGTGTTTAAATGTTACAGTTTCATTTTATGTGTCACCGCTTTATAAGAGCAACTTCACGTACTCCAATCTAACCAAAGCAATGTGCACCTACCCTTGGACCCCTGCCTTTTATCTTCCTCCCAGATCGTGTCATCACCAGTCTTCTGTGATATGATGACTGAGAATTATATGTTGAGCCAGTACTAGAGAGAAAAAAAAAAAAAACAATGCATGAAAATCGACAGAAATGTTTGGATGTTTGACATGACAGCTGTTTTTCTTTCAAACTAACCTCTCTCTTGGCCTTTCCTCTTTATTTCGCTGATCCTTTTCAGCATCCTCGTTTGACTTCTGGACCGCCTGGGGGCTCCTCCTCATGAGGAATCGATTCTCTGGGATGGGTGGGATTTCTTCAGGACGTACAGTAGATGTAACCACCTCCTCTTGTTCTTTTTCTTCAGCACTTTCAGCCTCTGACCTAGGGAAGCATAGCAGCTCAGATTAAGGGACTAGGTTCTGTATACGCTGTGGGTGGGTTAAGTGTGAAAATAAATTAAGTACCTTTTCTTTTCCTTCTTCTTTTTCTTTTTCAGCTTTTTTGCCTTCTTTTTCTTCTTCTTTGATTCCTTCTCTGATTCTTCAGAGGAGGACTCAGATGAGCTCTCAGAGTCGCTGGAGCTGCTGCTGGAGCTGGAAGATGCTCGCTCTCTCTTTTTTTCCTCTTTTTTTGCTGCAAACATTTAAGAGTCTGTCAGATGCACTGAACATAAAATCTAAAATCTGTATCTGCTCAAAAAACAGCAGCAGAAAAACCACATGTTGAAGTTTAAACCTACTAAAATTATTATACTTTTTTTTTTTTTTTTGTAAAAGGACTGAAAATGCTTCCACACAAACAAACCTTTAGATTTAGGGACGAGCTCTCCACAGTTCATAACTTTCACGTCAGCATACGGCCTGCTGTTAGGGTCTGTTTTCTGGCTCTCCATAGTTTGAACGACCTCTTGGCCAGAAATCACATGACCAAAAACCACATGGACACTGAGAAAATAGACGTGATGAGCTTTATCCATGTTGACTCAGGCCAAGCAAAAAAAATTGTGTGTACATTCAATCAATAAGAATTTCAGATGCAATCAAGCAGCACTTACCCATCCAGATGCGGCGAGGGCTTTGTTGTTCTGAAGTGTCACAGCAGAAAAAATAATAATAAATATTTGTACGGCTACAAAATTATCTAATGATGGCATCAAATCAATAATATACAGAAATAAACACAGTGCTTACATGAAAAACTGTGATCCATTTGTATCTTTGCCCCGATTGGCCATAGATAGCAGGTACTCCTTGTTGTGTTTAATTGCAAAGCTTTCATCTGGGGGAAAAGGAGAAGATTGTACTGCCATCTTGAAGCCAACGTCGGTTTGGATAACAAGTGACAGCTCTGACAGTGGCCTCTTTACCTTCAAAAAAGCCTCCATAGATGGATTCGCCTCCTCTTCCATTTCCTACGATGTCAGAGAATAAATAAAATATAAGCAAGGAGGAAAGACGTATTTACAGTCATATAAAACGCCTGTTGATTAGTGGTTATTCAGATAGATCTGGTCGGATTGATATTATACTTTTCATGCGCCAATTACACAGACAGACTCACAGTGAGAAACTTTATCCTCCCCTTCTTTGAATGGACCATATTTGGATGTAACTACCAGTAATAAGCTACAACAATCATTCACAACAGTTAAGTTTTATGAACTCACCTTCACTGAAGTCTCCTCCTTGAATCATGAAGTCTTTCACAATCCGATGGAAGAGACATCCTTTGTAGTGCAGAGGCTTCTGAGTTCCTTTGCCGATGCCTTTCTCACCTGAATAAAACCAAAGTACCAATCAGTGTTGAAAAACCATGAGAACTATGCGAAGTTCAGACAAGTTCTTGTGGAGAAAATAGAGTTTTCACCTGTGCAGAGACATCTGAAGTTTTCACAAGTTTTGGGGCAGATGTCTGAGAAGAGCTCCACCACGACTCTGCCGACTGAAGAAAGAGCATTCTTAATTAATTTTCTTTATTGTTATAATAAATGACCTTCACTCGTCAGTTCATTTGGGTATGTCGAGCTAAAATCAACGCAGTCTAATACAACATCCTTGCAACGTGGTCTACTGAAACTCTACAAGAGTGGTGTGTGATGCAAATAAAATGCATTGCATTACACTAAGGAGTTTCTAATATTCTGACCACCTAATTTATATCAGTCAGGGTTGACTTTATATTGTACCTTGCAGTATGATACAACAGCAGCACAAATCATGTCATTTGAGATGACTTGGCAGTTTAATCAACACCTCTCTAAAATAGTGTCAACGAAAAAGGATCTGTAGAACATTAATTGGAGGCATTTGTAGTATAGCTTTCTTATTGGACGGCACTGATTTGAGCAATTATAACATAATAAACCCACAACTGAGTGAAAGCATCAGAGGTTTCTGTCTTACCGAGCACATTACTGATTCCGATGTCAAGGAAGCAGCGGGTACGCTGAACCTTGATCCCCATGATCACCGCGACTGATCAAACACCTGAAGGAGAGAGACACAGATGACACACATATGAAAGCTACTGATGACTCGATGCCAGCAGGATGTCATTTAAAACGAATATTTTAGCTCCAATATCCTGCACACCTACATGATATGACCAGTTCAACGATGGATGTAAGTGTTATTCATAACTGGATATTGCAACATAATAAATAAACATGTTGACTTCAAATGTTTTCAGATCACTGACAGGTTTATTAGATTGATAAGACGAACGTTGCTGTGTGGGTAAACGCAGCTGGGCTGTATGTAAATTAGACTGGCTAACGCTAATGTTCGTTTGTTTTATGACTCGCAAGCTAGCATTAGCTAACTAGCTACGCGTACCCACTTGACCGGTAGAGCCACCAGTGAAGATAAGTTTCATGTGTAAGTTAATAAACACTTACGCCCATCTTCACACACTCACCGGTCTGGATTGTATCGTTACGGTTTCACGCAGATACGCGGTCACCCATAGCATCTATCTCAGGCTAGGCCTGCTTGCTAATGGTTAGCATTAGCAAGTTCATCCTCGGGCAGACAACATGCAGCGTTTAGAGAGGCTTATTCCACATCACGTAAAACACACAATATCACCTTAACTGCGCACGTAATATCGTTAAGACATGGTTAATGCGAAATCACATCACCTGGCTACCCGAGGATATCACTCCATACAACGAGCGGGTCTCACAAACGACGAAAATGTAAGTTTCATTCAGTACTGGACTGACTGTTTTCTAAAGATGGCGCGGCGAGGACGTCAATGTATTTCTAGAACCGTGCGCCAGTCAACGCAGCGGGGCGCGCAGCGGAGGAACCCTTCTGTCTGGTGTGCCCTGAATTCGGCCTGTCAGGCTGTGCAGCGCTCGGCCAGGCTGCTTAAAATCATCCACATTACACATTGTCGATTTATGTCCAGTTAATGATTCAATAAGGTGTTCATCTATATTGATTAAAATCCAAGTGGTGAAATGAAATTACTCAATTTGACCTCACATGCCAATTTTGCCACATTTGTGACCTCACTAATGCAGAATAGTATGACCGTATATTTGCCTGTTTTTGAATTGTGGGTTGTTTGTTAAAAAAAATTTTTTTTATGTCTGTCTACAGTAGTAAAATGTAATAGTATGTAATGTCAGTGGAGTTGTGCCGCAGATGGTGCTAGGTGGACCAAAGTGCAAAGTAAACTTGATTTATATTTTCTATAAGAGATACAGAGGGGTAGATGGATAATAGAATAATAAAAAAAAATACTCCAGGTAAACATTTAAACATTTAACATTTAACATGCGCATGAGCTGCGTGCCTGACAGCCGAAACCCAGGGTTTCAAACCTCCCACTTCATTACATCACTGGCTACGGAAGTGAAACATTGTAACACACATGCAGGCTAATTTTGACTTTGAATGGGAGATTTTAATGACAGTGTTCTGTTTGTACAAGCTGTATATAGTTTGAGTCGCTATAACCTGCAGAAGTCTAGCTACGTATCCAGCTACCAGGTGTAATCCAGGGGTGTCAGACATTTTAGGTGATTGTTTCTCTATCCACGTGAGCACCGCGTTAGCATTCTGAGCCTAGCCACTGTTAGCTTCCTTTAGGTGCACTGAGGGAAAGTCATGAAATCTCTGAATGCCGCCGTCTGAGAGATGAAGCCATCTGAACCTGAGGTCAGCATGTCATAACTACCTCACTTTACTGTCATGTAAGAGTTTTTTCTATATACAGTTTAAAACTGAGCTTGATTTAATGAAGACATTGTCACACAGGTTGAAATAATGTGTTTGTGTTTTGTGCTTCTTGTTCAGTTGACAGGTGTCCCTCTTTCAGCACCAAACATCTACCACCACCCACACTGCAGCTTAGTGGATGTGATCTCAGCCGACTGAGCCTACCTGTTGCTTTGACATTGAGGTGGACAGTGGACACTGCTGGAACAATGAAAGCCCCAGTGTATACTTAATTTGAGCTGAGGATCTGTGGTGATGTTTCGGCTCCGGTGTGTCACCTCATCTTTCCGGAGGCTCCTGCATGTGGTCACGGTGAACCGAGATCAGGTCCTGCACCAGCTGAGGGTCTGCTCAGCTGAAGACCAGCTGTTTGATGTGGTGGGCAAGAACAAGGCCAAGCTCACAGTGAACCATGTCAGCTGTGCCGTGGGAATGTTGTGGCAGTTTCAAAAAGAGAAGCCACAACTGCTCCGGACTGTCGATCTCATCAAGAGCCACCCGCAGTTCTTGACTCTGCGGGTTTTGGCGGAGAACAAAATTGCTCTCATGGATGATTTTGTGTTGGTCGACATGCTTTACAATTTCCTCAGGTAAATTAAGATACAGACACAATCAGTTTAAAGACTAACTCCACCAATTTTACACATTAAAGTGTGTTCACAGGTCTTGGGTAGTTCTACTGCATATGTGAAAAAAGTAGTATAAAGCCTTTTATATCTCCAGAGGAAGCTGCATGTAATCTGATGTATTGGTTCCAGTGATGTCACTCATTGGCTAAGTTGCATTATGGGTAATTTAGGCACAATGTTTTGAAGAGGAAGATGTGGAATGAAAAAGCAGCATCTCTCGATCTACTGCATTGACTTTCATCCTTTGTTGATAGGAGTGCGAAAACAATTGGACTGCTTTTCCAAACCTGGTGCCTACTGTACCCACAATGCAACTAAATCATCGAGTGACATCACTGGAGGCAATTTATCAGATTACATGCAGGCTCCTCTGGAGCAGCAAAAGGCTTTATACCACTTGTATATATGCCGTCCTATTCCCCCAGACCTGTAAGGACACTTTGATGTGTGGTGGACCCTGATTGAATTTTAGCAATGATAACATGCTGTGTTATTGTCTTTTAGGTTGAATGTGGATCCACATGACACTCTTGTTCAGCACCTGGTTTCAGAAGCATGGCTCAGATTAGACAGGTATGATCGCACTACATTGTTTTGTTGTTGTTTTTTTTTCAGTTTGTTGATGACATGTAGGGCAACTAACAATTCCTTTTTCATTTCTATTAATCTGTTAATCATTTCTTGACTAATCAATTACTTGTTTAGTCTATAAAATGTCAGAAAAAAACAATTGTTTGTTGCAGATGTCTAAGTGACATCTGGCGATGCAACTGTGATTGTGATATTTAGAAATCAGGAAGTTATTTTGTCAATTTATTCTTAAATGTTAAAAATAAATAGTTGGTGATACCCTCAACTGTCTTGTTCCAGCCATCATTCCTAAACCAAAAAACTAAAGTTAAACGACAATGACATCATAATCTTTGTTATATTTGCTGTTGATCTCTGGATTGATCATTTTATTGTTTCTGAACTAATGAGATGTTACAAATGAGTTTTTTTTTCCAGATTTTCAATGGCCTCCCTTTCCAAGTTAGCCAACTGTCTAAGTGATCAGCAGCTTCATCACAGTCCTCTAATGGGCCACATCACCAATATTGTGGATCAGAAGCTTTCGACTATTGATGATGCCAGGTTGGTCACGAGTCACATAAGATCAAATGCCTTCAACTATAAGTACCTCTTACTGTATATTTTACTGTCCGACTGTGTTTTCCCAGGATCTTGACTACGCTGATGCTCGGTGTGTCGTCCCTGGCGTCTCCCCGGCTCCGGGATGCCCTCATTAACAGGGCGGACCTTCTCCTGGACAACACGGATGCCTCAAATTACAACACTCCGCGGAGAGTGGTGCAGTTCCTGCGCAACATAAGGCAAAGTCACCGTCCTCTTCTGGAGAAGTGCAACAAGATCCTGCTGTGCAACATTCCCACGCTGGATGCAGAAAATATCGGCATCATCATGGGGCTGTATCAGTCCCTGCAGTTCAACAACTGTGACTTCAGGCTGGCTGTTAAACAAAGACTCACAGAACTGCTCGATTCAAGCAACGATCCTTTCTCCTTCACTAGACTGTTTTTCTGTCTGGCTCCGATGGCCAGTCAGGAGATCAGAGAAAGGTTTGTAACACAGTCAGTGAAGGTCTAACCCTTCACAGCAATTCTTTAGTCTCACGGGTCTCCAATGTGGTTTCATCCCTCTTAGGTTGCAGAACACTGCCCTCCTGTTGGTGGATGAGCTCAATGCACAGCAGGCTCTGGCTGTAGCTGAAGCTCTCGAGGACATTCAGAGCAGGAACCTGAGCTTACTGAACAAGTGAGTTCATATCTTTGTCTTAAACAGGAGATCTGCAGGTCAGTTTTATAAATAATAGTCCAAAGTAATTCAATTTGAATTTTCTGAGTAAATTGCCACAGACATCAAAACTTATGCAATTTACCAGCCTTTACATTTACAGGCGTCATAATCACATTCCTACATAAAATCTGCCATGGACCATATATGTACAATGTCTGAAAAAGAAAAACTTTTATTCTGAAAAGGTCTTACAAAGCATTACATGTTAGTGTCTTGACTTCCACATACGTCATCTGAAAACTAATGATAAATGTCAGCCTGGTAATGGCTAAAAAAAAATGTTGATGAGCAGATTTTATATTCTTTGTTTACCTCTCCTTTAAAACATCCAACTTAAGGGTGATCCTTTTCATAACGTGTATTTTGTATTTATCTCTCCTCCTTCTTTAAGCCCCTACTGATAAATTTAAATGTCTATTTAAATATTTAGTCAAATGTTTTTCTCACTAAACAATTTTCCAGAATTGCATCAGTAATCCAAAGACACCTTCATGTCTACAAGCCAGTGGAGGTGGCCAGAGTCACCCAAGCCCTTCTCCTGCTGCAATACCAGAACCCCGAACTCTTCACCAAACTAAGAGCTATTCTGCTCAAGTAAGTGTTAATTTGAGATGGAGGAAATTTTGCTTCACATTTGTGATTAAATAGAGCATAACCTGATCACTCTTCGTTCGCAGCTTTCTGCAGCGCAGCGTCTTCCCCTACGAAGTGACCATGTTGACCCGTGTTCTGTCCATGCTGCCCTGCTCGCGGATTGAGGAGTGTGTGATCTCGCGGGTAGATGCAGTAGTGACCCAGTGCAGTCTCAGCGACCTCAGCACCATTTCGTTTGCCGTCGCCAAGTGGGTGCGGAACGATCCCTCCTACCGCCACAACACTCCCAGTAGGTACGTCCGTCTGCTGCAGACCATGAACCGCTGCGGACACGAGAGGCTGCAGACAGCTGACCGGCTTGACTTGTTGCTGGATGAGCTCAAGTACATTTCGGGAGAGTGGTTTGAGGAAATACTGGTTGAAGACACAATGGGGACACTGCAGAGGATGATCGACCAAATAAACTGGACAAATGTGCCTGACCTGACCCTCCTCTTAACCAGGATAGGTCACCTCTGCCCTCCCCTGATGGACCACATCGCCAGTGTGGTCATTAAAGACATTGACAAGGTGCTTTAAGAAACATCACAGTATGGTAAGTCTGCAGTAACTAAACATATATTAACCGTTTTCTTCCTGTATGACTTTAAAGATTCACCACACGGCAATATATGCCATCCTGCTGCCCTTCTCAGTCCTGAATTATGATCCTGTACAAGCAGACGAGCTGTATGATGTTTGTATCCAGCGTGTCACTCCTCATATCAGTAAGTGGATCAGTTTACACGTTTTCTTTTTTTTAGTTTGAGCTTACACTTACTCCAACATTTGTCTTTGTGTTCGTAGGCTCCCTTGACCCGCATCTGCTGGTTTTCCTGGCGTACTGCTTGGCTTTGGCTGACTGTTTCCCTGGGGAGGTCGTCAAAGAAATCTTCACTATAGACTTCCTGGGAAAGCTGGATGCCCAACTAGACAGTATGTCCCCACTTGGCTTATAATCGTAGGAGTTGTTGGTTTATTGTTTGTAAGTACACCAAAAAATTCAGCTACTCGTCCACCACCTCAAAGAGTAAAAAAAAAGAGAGAGAGCAGCTGTGGTCGAGTAAGCTTGAGAGTAAATGAAGAGATGCGAGAACAAAGCACAAATTGATTTTATCCAAATTGTGGGAGGTGCAATTTTTTTGATAAAGGTAAAATGTTTCACAACATACCAGAATGCTCAACCCTGCATGAAGGTGCCTCTTACCTGGATTTTGCAGCTGTAGTACAGGCTCCACCCTGTCCACTCTGCTCTGTGTGCTGGTGTAGCTCAGCTCCGCCCTCAGTCAAACAGACACACGGACCTGAAGCTCCCTATATACATGACACAGACTGAGAACAGAGAAGAGAGACAGCGATGTAACTAGCTTTGCTACACAAAAAATCCTGACCTTGCGCTGTTATTGGCAGTCTACACACCACTGCCTAAAGGTTGATGCCTAGAAACATCCCGAACAAAAATACTTAGACAAAATGGTCAGAGAGCCGGGATTGTGGGGACAACACCACATATTTATTTTTTTTTTTAGGAAAATCCTGCATATTATACTATTCAAATATAATTGTTTCTATGCATCAGCAGCAAAGTATTCAAGCACTTTCTACTTCTTATTAATAGGTCTTATGTAACTCTTCCCCTTACTTCTTAAAGCCCTCCCTGATGTCCTTAACATGCGCACCAGACTGCGCCTCATGGACCTCAATCGGGCCGTGTGTCTTCAGTGTCCTGAGTTCCAGGTGCCGTGGTTTCATGATCGCTACTGCCAGCAGTTGCAAAAGAAAGGTATGTAGATGAACGGAGAAACGTTTTTTCTAGTTCAAGTGGGTTTTTAAAAATGGAAGATATATGTAATTCATTTGAATAATTTAATTTTCCTGTTTTGATTTTTTTTAGGGGGTGGTTCAGGCAGTTCTGCGCAGCAGCAAATCCACAAAATGCTGGGTGACGTTCTCGATGGCATGAACCGTGTTCGAGCGGCAGTTGTCACTCCATATTTTTACACCATAGGTGAGTCATATCGGGTAGTTTTCCATCTTAGCATTAATCACTGATTTGATGATATTTTTATTACATTTTCCTCTTCTGCAAAAGTCTTCTGAAAAAATAAAGCAATGTGTGAGTGTTATTCTACAGTTTGCAGTCCGGTAGTGTGATGATGTACTAAATATAGGCTAAAACATGCTAGAAGTAGAGAAGTGTCACATCCATTTGTTCAAAGGTAAACAAAATTTGGCTTGAGATCGCATAGAAACAGGCAACGCAGGATCAAATTTGTCCATCATATTGGCTTCAGGAGAAGTGAATAGCAGCAAATATTCATGGGGCAGAAGTCTAACATGTCCATATTTTGTCTTCTCAGACTTTGAATGCATCATGGACAGAAACTTGCAGCCGTTGCCTTACAGCGAGCCGAGCGCACTACAGATGTCAGACGGGGAAAAAGTTCACTGGGGAGGGGGCTCCGTGGAGAACATCAGGGAGGCACTGCCTCCTGGAGCTCAGCGGTACGGATATATCTGAAAACACCCAGAATATTAAAGATGAATACTCGGAAATTAAATATGTTTGACGCTCTGTTTATCCTCATCCCGCAGAGTTGCTGTGGACTTCCTTGATGCAAAGGCCTTCTGCAAGAATTCTCACCGCATGAAAGGTGAAGCTCTGATGAGAAAAAGACACCTTGAAATTCTGGGATACCGCGTTGTTCAGGTGAGGAAACATAAAGATTTCACATGGTGTTCACGTGGTGTCTAACACTGAGTACTTTTAAACATCAGTGATGTTACAGAAGACTCTCAGATGGTGAAATAAATCATTGTTTTATTTACAGATCCCTCACTATGAATGGAACTCTATGGAGCTCTCGACACAGGATGCCTGGAAGGAATATCTGAGGAAGAAAATATTTAAAGAGGGTTCTTCTTGACGGACTTATTTATTGAACAGTGAACGTGATGTTACATTCAGCACTGAGCTTTGAGTTTGGTTTGGAGAATTTCGAGGTTGAACGACTGAACAGAGATTTTAAAAAAACTATGTTGATATACATGAAGTGCTCCTTATTTTTAGTCATTGAGCAAAAGTTGACATGGATCTACCTCATTCATGTTGAGTGAGATTGTATATTATGTGCTTTCGTATTAAAATTAGCAATTTAAAGAAAATTGTAAGGCTTGAGTCTCTTTCTTATATCGAACATCAATGGGGTTTTATCACTGTTGTTTGACAAGTAAATTGATGTTTTAGATAACTTATCACAACTAAAGATTAAGGGCCTGTCATTATACTTATTTAGAAGAATACATTTATTCAAGTAATGCACTTTAGTACAAATTCATATTTAAGCAGTAATTTTAATTCAAAAACATCAGATGTAATAATGAAACATTGACAGGGAACATTTTATTGCAAAGTGAGTATTTTTACTTGATACTTAAAGTATATTCTAATGATAATAGATTAACTGAAGTCAGGATTTGAACAACTTTTACTTGTCATGGTGTATTTTTAGTGTTACACAGATCTAGGGATCTGAATACCGCTTCACCACTGGCTGTTAAAGGAGACGTTATGCTCATTTTCAGGTTCATAATGGGTTGCTAGTACTAATATATTTGGATTACTAAAAACAAACAGACAAAAAAAAACACTGTCTTCTCTTTAAGGCCCACCTCCTGAATACTCGGTCTCCGCTGTCAACGGAGCCAGCATGGCTAACAACAACAACAACAGAGCAGCTGTGCCAAATCAATTCATATGTACCAAACTAGTCGCTAAGCATAAACTATGTAAATGTGTGACATGGTGACATAGTGCGATGTCACAAAGTCACAGAATTAAAGGCGGGACTACTGACGAGGTGTATCAGGAGCAGTGTTTTCTGTGGGAGAAGGGAGCTTCTTTTGGAGCGAACTTTGACCTTTTTCACTTTCAAGACCTTTTACATATGCAATGACATTTAGAAAACAATGAAGGAAAGGTAAACAAAAAAGCATAACACGTCTCCTTTATGGAAGTCAACATGATGAACCTCAGCATGAACCAAGGTTCAAAACTAACATCAGCTGATATATCTGGCCTATAATATAAAAACAAACAACAGCAGTATCATCAATATGCTCCCGGGGAAGAAATCTCCGACCTTGTATAACATCCATACTTAAGTGTTGTATACAGAATAAAAACTAAAATGTCAAATAGACACATTGAGTGTGTGGAGGATATTTTAATATTGAATAGTTTTGAATTACACGTTGTAACTGACTGTAATAGGAGTGGAATCTCTACAGTATGCAAACCTTTACCAGTTAACAGCAATCAAACTCACATTAATGGGTCAATGGAAGGTGATGGGGTATCCGTCAATGAGTGATATGTTTTAGAAGGTCAGAAACAACAATGATGTCTGGTCCAATCAACAGCGACAGTTCAGTGTTAGACTTCAATGACTTCCTGTATGAGTAGTGAAGAACAGCCAAAGGCGGCGTGTGCCTGATATGTTAAAATGTCGAAGGAGCCACTAAATAAGAGCGTGTACATAATATTCTTGCCTACAGCAGTAAAGTGAAAGTCCCTTGTATGTCAAAGTCCCTCGCATGTCCCCGGACTGTTGTTACAGTTTGGGCATTCTGGCTGCATTCAGACGCATCGACACAACGGAGGCTCCGGCTGCATAACGTATCTCTTTAATCATGCCAGTCCACTGTTTCTTGTCCTCTTCATACCTAGTAAGATAGTGAAAACAAGTTAACATCATACAGTGTCTTAGGGGGGTTATCACTGTAAAAGAAAGTGAACAAGAAGAAATATATTCTATTATTTACGTACTGCCAAATGTCGATGATTTCGCTGGGTGCACACTCTTTGTTCTCGTTCTCCACCATGGCGAAGCCTCCTACAGCGTACAACGAGCCTCCACAGCTGACCAGGTTCACTGAGCTCCTCTCCTGGGGAAACTCTGGGAAGGATGACCACCTGCAACAAGGTGCATTCAGTTGTATTAATGGGACATCTCCATGTTGTCATGTTTTAGTTGTCCTTAAATATCTCAGAGTTTCTTTTGACTTTTTTCTTTAGATGGATTTAAAGCAGTGGGTACTAACGAGGAGGTCTAGAAATGACGAGTACCACAAAAAGAAACATAGTTAATAACTTAAGAATACAATAATAATTCAGTTGATAACGCTCAAATGAATTGTTTGTTTTAAAAATCAAGGAAACAAGTTAAACAAACACAGTTGCTTTCAAAGTTAGTTGAAAAAACTTAATCAATTTGTGTTGGTCCAACAATTTCCTATTTTCAGTGAGGGGTCAGGGAAGAAGAAAGAAGGCATCGACATTATATCTGTTACACTAAACAGTTGAATTGTTTTTATTTTGTTTAATTAAAGCAAAAATTCCGACCCTATTTTCTTAAACGCTCTTTTAGTTACACTGTGCCGATAACATTAAATAGCTTTAAAATGGAGGACTTCTAATGGACTACTTGTATATTACTGCATTTCAACTTTAACTCTCCTCCATGTTACACTGCATTCTGAGATCAATACTTCTTGGTAACTCTTAAAAGTGCCTTTTACATCATAATTGTGCTTTTACTTGAAGGCTTGACTCGGGTACATTCACAAAAAAAGCCTAGGTTGCATTTTGGCGAGAGTTTTGCTTTAAAGCTGCTCAGAGGAATTTTCATTTTAGTTGATTCTGGCGACCCCTGTGGACAAAAACGATATGAGCACCACCGGCTCCGGTGGTAATCTTGATCTGCTGGTGTGTATTTCAGAAGCAAGTGAATATTATTAATACTATCAATATTATTTTCTATAAAATGTGTTAAAAAATCCTCGTAGTAAGTTTATTTCTTTGAGTGCCTTTTATCTCACGTTTTACTTTCTTTATTTCTAAATGTCTGTATATAAGGTTCTCATTAAAACTAAGAAAATCCTTCAGATATAGAAAAAAAAAGCTGCAACATTTTAAGAATATTTGACTGAAATTCAATTGAACATTGTTAAGTTATATTCAGAAATTAAAATGGCCTATAACAATTTACAAAATAGCTGATATATTCCTTCAACAATCAAAGGTATGAGCAAAAAACGTAATCAAATTGGTATCAGAGTAAAACAACCACTCTTGTACACTTTGAGGGGCCTATACTTATTGTCATAATAAACGTACTTGTTGGTTCCAAAGTCGTAGGCTTCACATGAACCTGTGAGGCCGTCTTCAGTAACTCCTCCGGCGACAATAATCTTCCCGCTGTGGATAACTGCACTGAACATCGACCTGGCTGTCTTCATTGAGGCCACCTCCTTCCACTCAGACTTCTTGTGATTGTATGCAAACATCTTATTGGTGGCTTTACTTTACCAGAGAGAAATGAAAAATGATTCCCAACCAGATTAATGTCATGTAAAATAAAATTTTGACTTCATATAAAATCTAATGGGGTTGCAGTCTTACTTGTCATCGGTTTTGCCTCCGATACAGTACACCAGTCCATTCTCAGAGACCACACAGTGGCCGTGGATTTTCAAAGGCAACTTCTTAGTGTTAGTCCACTTCATTTTTCTAAAAAAGAAAATGGCAGATGAAGTCAAATGTGTTCAACAGTAAAAACAGAGAACATATCCAAATGGATGGTGTGCTGAACTTACTCAGTGTCATAGCACAGAACAGTGTCATGAGACTCATTGGACTCTAAATCTTTTCCTGCCACAGCAAAGATTAGATTTTCAAACTCCCCCATCGCAAACAGACACCTGGGGGAAGGCATGGGTGGCAGAGCAGTCCAGTCCGCAGCCAGACTGTCCAACTGAAAAACACATTTGAAGATATTTTTGACAAACCAGTTTACTTCTGATGTGTTCGGTGCATCTGCTATGTAAATGAGATGTCTATACCTGGTAGAGGTAACACTGCAACGGGTTTTCTTTGTTCTCCTCATCTACAAACAGTCCCCCCACCACGTACAGATTGTTCTTCCTCGATGTCAGACTGACGTGGTTTCGGGGAACTTGTTCCGCCATGGCTGCGAGAAAACATTCGTTCTCCTGGGCGTCATAGGCCACAGCAGCCGTGTCGCTAATCATAAGGATCATGTCTTTGGCGTACATACCGTATCTGCGGTTATCGCTCAGATAGCCAGGCAGCTTTCCCTCCTCTCCTTCCTCATCTCCTTTTTCACTCTTAGGAAGCTTCCCTGCAAACGCCTCCTTTATGACTTTGACTTTTTTGAGAAGTTCAGGATTGGCCTTAATGAGGTCGTCCTTCTCCACCTTTTCCTTGAAGTACTTCTCCGGGAGTAAACGGAAACGAACGTAATCAAAGGCCTCTTCTAAAGATTTCACACGCTTCTCTTTGTCTTTCCTGATCCACCTCATGAGGGTCTCAAACACCAACTCCTCTTTGTCTACATTGAGTGCATCTGCTCCAATCACAGCAAAAAGTTCAGCTGGAGCAAGGTCGAGGAAGTCCTCATCCACGGCTACGCTTTCGAACCGATCTGCGATGTAATCTCGCGCTGCCATCGCCAGTCTGGCGCAGTTCAACATCAGTCCCAGCCTGTAGATGGCGAGACAGCTTTTCTTTGACAGCTTCTTCTGGAGAAAATTCACACAAACCGTGAACACTGAGGGGATCTGGAAGCGGTTGGCGACGGTCAGAATATCCTGCACATTGTTGTCGTTGATGTCAATCTCTGCCGAGTACATGTAGTTTACAATCCCCTCCATGATACCAGGGTCCAGGTTCTCCAGAACTACCTCCCTTTTGTCCACTTCTTTGTCGTCTGCTGAGAAGAATATCTCCCGGAAATACGGACTACAAGCTGCCAGAATGAGCTGATGGCAGGGGATGCTCCTGTCTCCAACTTTTAGGACACAGTCGATCAGCTTGTTCTCATTCAGGAGCTCTTTGAGTCCATCCTGCAGCAAAGTGGTTTGAAACAGACGGAGATCTTCCCTCAAGCCTTGGGGATCCATTCTGAAAGGACAGGAAGCGGATGGAAGAAGTGGGGCAGTTCACGACAGACAGACCTAGCTGGTGAAGACAGAGAACTATAGGCAGCCAGGTCTGAAGCCACTTCAATATAACTGTGCCCCTCTAAATATAACCAAGCATCCCATCTGTGAGGAATTCAGGTTGGCCAAAGCGGAGAGCTCACACAGCTGTCATAGAGTAAAAACGACTGTGGAGCCTCGTCACCCTGGTGATTAGTAACAACATTGTTGTACGGCCACACAAAAATAACCTATGATCTTTTCCTGTCATTTACTTTTATCTGTTAAAGAGGATGGAAGCAAGGAAAAGAGCAAATCTGAATCTAAGGCACAAAATGCACAATGGAAGGAGCATTTGTTCCACTACTTTCTGTGTTTACAGATATGGATGGCATTTACTACAATTATGTGTATTCTAGGGCAGAGGTGAGAACAGCTCATTGTTTTGGTTAGTCACAAGTATGGCACAAATCTTTGCACTCAAAGAACTTTAGTTCTACTGAAGTTATCATGCTATCATGCTAAACCCTAGGAGCATTAACACCAACACTTTGTCCTCAAGCTCCCGGTCCAGACCAAAGCTGCATGGCTTACTGAGCTCACAAACTAATGTAAGCTACTGTTAGCAGAATTTAGCAGTTACTCTGGTGATGTACTGTCCCCCTGTCTGTTTAGAGTAGTCATGACAGGTGGCTAATTCTCACACATATTGCACCTTTAAATAACGTTTTGAGATAATTGTACTTCCATTATCTGCTTCTTTATAATTCCACTCCACTACATATTGGAGACAAATATTTTTTACTTCACTATTGATTTGATAGCTGAGTTACTAGTTAGTTTCCATTGCATGCTGTATCAGAGCCAAAGTAGCACATTTTAAAATGTATTTTATTGACAATTGGCAGATTAACAAACACTCATTCTAAATACTAAATATCGGACCTGATATTTGGCCAGACCAATAATTGGGCTGCCATAGTATACAGTTTTTAAAAAGTAAATATATTTTTAATTTACTTTAACTTGTACTTTTGATACTTAAGTACATTTAATATCTGATACTTTTGAGACTTTTACTCAAGTTATATAGTAATATTCGTACTGGTGACTTTCACCTCAACCATGGTGGAGTGAATCACAGTTCACTGATAGTTATGACCACTGGACTCCACTGCGATTCAGTGTGAGTGTGAGGCGTCCTCAGGGGAGTTATCTAACGAGCAGACAGGGTCAGTGAGCAGCTGCTGCCACAGGTGGTGACGGTTTATCCTGTCTTTAGATTTTTAAAATACTTTAGTGCATTGTGCTGTTATGTATTTAGCTTGAGATCATTGTGTTCTTTCCACATACAAATGAATTATGTGTGAGTTGCAGTACAAACCTGCTTCATTCATCCATGAAACATAAAAAATACTCTTGAATATCTATTGAAATACATTTATTACACTTAAATAATACAAAGCACATTATAATTCACATTCTATTCACTACAAGAAAATATGTTTTATACAAATATCCCAACAATAAATATGTCACACATGTACTTGAGTATTTTCCTTTTATGAAAAAGTACCTATGCACAAACTGTACAACTTTCCACCTGGCCTATAAATATATATACTGCTGCCTTAATGATCACAATATCTACACAGAGTTCATACATGTTTCATATTATTTCAGCCCATGACTTCCCACAGTCCTTGAAGTGTGAAGCCGTCCTTCAGCTTTTCAACAGCGAGGCCGAGTTCGTCGGAGAACACTGGCTCTCGGTCTTGCTGCTTTGGAACCAAAAAGGACTCAAAATATGTTAGGACACAACATAGTACAAAACGTATGCTACAATTAAAGCTGGCGATAGAAAAAACTGTGAAGATTTACCTTATTTCCATCAGCAAAGTAAGCCTGTTGGCAAACAACACACAATTCACACATTTAGTCCAACAGGGCCAAGTTGGCTGTGATATTAACAGATTATTGTTGTTTGATGAACACCACTCCATACAAACATGAGCACTAGGCAACTTACAATCATGTTCGTTCATCATGCTGAGCAGCATGAGCAGACAGCTATTCTGAGAGTATGAAAACTAAACCCCTGACTGACTCCCGGAGGAGTGATGATGAGTGTAACACTCACGGTGAAAGCATCAGTCTGCTCATCGGGCTCAATCTCCACGTCATCAGCAGGCTGTTCCACTGTGAGTTCTTCCAGCGGCTGAGGCTGAAATCATTGTATGGACAACAAAAACAGAGCTATGACAACAAGATCAGGTGAACTGGTGAAAAAAAACACAGCAAAAAAACAGCCACAAAACATCTGTAGGAATGTAAAGTAAAAAAGAGGCAAGAGAAATTAGAGTAAATCGGAGTCAGTTTGTTTCTAGTTTCACGAATTTACAGTTTTAATGTTTCACTATTAAGGTGTTAGGGATTAGTCACTGTTATGTTGTGCACAGCTGCTTACCTTTTCTTCCATTTCATATTCCACTCCAAATATTGGGTTGGCAGAGTACACCTTATGCAATGAGTTGATTTCCTTAAGCGCATCCTGAAGCTTATCCACAGGATCGATCTTAAACCCGAGCACGTATCCACCACTCTGCAAACAAAAGGACAGAGTGTATTTGTATATTAAAAGAAAACAAAAGCAGAGAAGAAACTCGTAATAATATCAGATCATTACATTGTAATCAGTCAATCAAACTGCAGAGAAAAACAGGTTACCTGCCGTGAACTCTCAATCACCAAAGCCAAACCGAACTTTGAATCTCTTATCCTGATGGACCACTTTGGGGAAAAAAAGATTTTAAAAATGTATAAATAAAAGGCATTCATTGTCTCACAGTGAAAGAGTAAAAATACATGGTTTTATTACATAAACAGGATAATCAGTAACAGCTCATGTGCTTTAGAGGCACAGTGCTGCTGAAATGAATAACTCAACAAATATAACAACTCATGCCTCTCGCTGTGTGGATATACAGAACGCCTGAAGGTGGCTCACTCTGTAAAATGTGTCTCTTTTATTTTAGTTTTTGGGATACTATATATTAAAAAGGTGCAATATGTAAGAACTGGCGACCTGTCTAAGTGACTGCAAACAAATAGGGGCATTTGCCGCAGAGTAACTGCTAACTTTTGCTTACTGTAGCTGCCGTTAGCTAGTTACCTCAGTTGGTACAGAGGTACAGACTGGGAGCTTGGAGTGGTATTATGAGACATAACAGTCTTGGGCTAGCTGTTTAACATGCTAACTTCAGTAAATATCTCTGCAAAACAGTAGACAGACCCCTTGGACATAACGTCAACACTGTTTCTGTTGAATGTGGTTGTTCATTTGATTGTTTTAAACCAAAATTCTTACAGACAAGCCCTTTAAGTGTTTTTTGTAATTTACACACTTTTGCACGTTGTACAACATATCAAAAAGAGGTACTGACAAGCCAAATAACAACCACACGGATTGCAGCTCTTACTGAGGTGCTCCTCAGCACATAATAGATGGAGACTGTATGTTTGTTATGATACTATTTCAGGGTTAGGGTTAGGGCTCTTCATTGCAGTATCTGTTATCTGTACTAATTGCCATATTGTAAGGTTTAGTTTAGAAACGTTTTGAGCCACATATTAGTCCCACAAAAAGGAAACAGGAGAATCCTGTTAATTGGAACCAATCAAATGGAACTGGAAAAAAAGGCAAAACTCAAAACTCATTTAGACCAAAACTCTTCTCTCCTTTCTTTCTGTTATCTTAAATGTATTAATACGTTCAATACTGTATATGCTGTTAAGAATACCCGTCCATTGTTTCTTTAAGAAGCCAGCATCTTGTTATTGCCTTCTTAATGCTCCTTTTGCCCATTTACTTGACAAGTCAGAGGAAAAGTGAGAACTGGATAGATGATGTCATTTAGTGTATCATACTTACAATCTGAAGGTAAGGAATGCTGACGTTGAAGCTCTCGTTCATGTTGGCGTGCCACACAATCCTGACATTGGTGATAAAGAAGGTTCCGAGGTTACCCTAAAAGAAAGAAAACATCAAGGTAATAGAACTAAGTGACATACAAACAACGTAATTATTTGAGAAAAATCACGTCACATTGTTAAAAAACATTTCCATGCAACTGCACTTCTTATTAAACTTCATTGAAAACTCTAAATACATTTGTATGTTAAGCAACCTGAAAAAGAAAGAAAGTTAAAGATTTATTGAAACAGGCACATATTCAAGCTCCATTACCTGATCACTGGATAGATTCCAAACTCCATTAATTTTATCATACACTTGCTCGCGGGGCAACAGTCTGAGCTGCTTATTTTGAATGAGAGCAGCTCGCAATTTCAGGTCCCTGTACATTTTAGACGTCTCGTAAGCCCTGTGACAAACCAAGACATTTGAAGATTTTGAGCTGTACATACATTTTGTGTCTAATGCACTCAGGGAAACAAACATTTACATAAGTGTTGTTTTTTTACCTGTGGACGGCAATGACAGAAGTAAAGAGCCGTGGACTCCCTGGAACCACATTTGTGAAGATGAACTCAAATCTTGTGTTGTTGGACTTTGTTAAGATGTAGAGTGCTTCGGTTTGGCCTCTAAGTTTCTAGAAAAAATATTTAGATTCATAAATCAGCATGTTTACATGTCATTTATTATATACATCATTTATTATTACTACAGTATGATGTTAAAACAATGCTGCCATGGTTGGCTTTATCCTTGATAGATTAGACTGGATAATTTAAACAGCATATGGGATGAGTGTGAGAAAATGTAAAAAGATAATATACAAATAACGGGACAATAATAAAATGTTAAATAGTTACAGAAATCAGACAAGGCTGGACTCACTGAGTTCGCTGTCCTCGTTGTGATGTTGATGATCGAGTTGTAACCCACAGCTAAAAAAAATAACCGATTAATATTAAGGGTGGCTTGATTTTTTATATGGTTTAACACACTTTGCTTCTTCCAGTTACCTTGACTTTATATTTTTTGTGAATTATATTTTCATAAACTGGTGGCAATGGTCAAAAAAGATTTTAATTTAAGTTTTCTAAATGTATGCTGCACAGAAAAGCCACTAAATATGTAATATATATATTATTTGTTCATATGGTAGCATTTAATTAGGCCATTTTATGCTGTGCATTTCCAACAGAGGGCAGAAGTATTCAGATGATGTGTTGTTGGTGAGACAGACTCACACAGTGACATAAATAAATTCATTTTTAACCCTGCAGCTGTACTCACACAAATTGACTCTTGGCAGAGCTATAGAGTGCCAAATGATTCTCAGGTTTGTCACCAACAGTCGACCTGCAAAAAGGTGAACATCGTCAGTTATTAGGTGACTAACAACACACTGCCCAGATAGTTGTAACCCCCAGGATAGCCAACAAACATTACCTCGATCGCCGTTGTTTCCTTTCGTGTCTTCTATGGAGTCCAGACAGTCTATTAGCGCTTCTCCTGGACGTGTTTTCATCTGTCTGCGTGCAGGACAGATTGATTAGTGCTATAGCCCTGACACTTCACATACCTAAGTGTCTTACAGCTGGTTAAAGCAATGCTAGCACTAAGCTAACCTACGACAAACCGTGACATAACGTTACAGCAGCCGTAAAACTTTTTTCCCAATACAAAATGTAAAGCTAAACACAATTACCAGGAAAGCCTTAAGCTAGTAGTATTCACAGCATGCGATAAAGGGTTAAAGGGTCTTTATCTGATGTTACCTTTGGTTAGCTAATTAACGGCGGAGTTGTACCAAACTCTTTCAGTGAAGAAACGTTAACTTACTGTGCTGTTATGTCGAATCTAACATCTCTGTCTTCCCAGAGAGCATCTAAAACAGACGACATGACCGCTGGTTTTCACTCCTCCTGGTTAGTTTTGGAACGTTTACTCAGTAACACCGTTGGTTCACTAGCTAGCTAAACGTTAGCTGGCTAATCTGAAAAAGCTCTATAGCGTCATAATCACCGTGGCAACAGACGGCAAGCCAAGCGGACATTATTGTGGCTTTGAATCGAGTTTCGAAAGTTGTGGGGAACAAACAATCGATTTATTGCTCACATTTAAATACTAATCACTCTTTTGCCATTGAGTTCGATATCAGTTCGATAAAATGAATTATTGCCTTAACAAAACAGGGACAAACTGTTTAACAGTCATACCTGACCCTCAATAGGTTGGAAATGGTCCAGTATTCATTAGTTAATGGCATAAATGTTCAGTATTGTAAGCTCATAACTGCCATTGATGTCAAATCCCAGGCAATGTGAGTGAATATTTTGAGCAATTAAAATGACAAAAAGAGTAAATAGTTTCAAAAAGTATTTTATTCATATGAAAATTACCAAAATATAACCTTACTAAACTATTCTTACTGTCTCATATAAATTAAGTGCACCTGGTTTTTCTCTACCATGTGTTTCTAACAGATTAATGGGCAGTTTTTTTCTAGCACACCTGTCTTTAATAAAGCACTAATTAACAGTCCCTTTTAGATCTAATAGCTTGCAAAACGTTGGCGCATTCCAGCCTGCAGTCATTATGGGGAAAAAATCAATTTATGTATATACTTTTATAGCAGTCTGGCAGTTAAAGGACAGCTGTTTCGCAAAGCCAAAACCCCTAAAACAACATATCTTTGAGTTCTACTGCAACCAAACATGGGGGAAAAGCAGAGATTAGAGCCATAATGCACTGAGATATTCTGAAGTACTAAGACTAAGAACACAAAGGAGGATGGACACAAATGATTATAAGTTGCTAATGGTAACAGCGATACTACTTATTTTTTCCTAATAAACGCATACAAAACAGGCAACCATCATTATTTTATATTTTATTATAAAAAAACATACATTTGTTCAGATATACACACACTGCCCAAATAGACAGGTCTTTAATGGATGGATCGCAAAAAGCCTCAGTCTTCATCAGAAGATGACATTCGTATAAAACCTTTGAAAGCAGCACCCGGACAGAAAATGGCTCTTTATTACAGCTGCCAGTCATAACCCAAATGGACATAATGACAACAAATAGAACACACAAAAAAGTATTTATTGCTGTCTCGCTAAAAAATATATTGAGTGAATGTGAGGCACACCACTCATAGAGGTATAAGAATGATCTATAGGTTAATTGTTAACGTTTTGGAATTAACCTTATTTAGTTGTTTTTCCTTTGTTTTCATTTTAAACACAGGACATCCTAACCCTGGATAAAGGATTGTATCAATGTATCAAAGAGCAATACAACAACTTTGAGGTAAAAAAGTCAGTCTTTGTGGAGGTTAATCTTAAGTAAGTCATTCATTGGGTTGAAAAATCAACATGTCAGCTGTTTTTTCTCATTACTGCACCATTTTACTATTTGATTAGACAAATGCGTGCGTGTTAGAAAGGTGCGTGGAAATTTCTGAACACAACCGATGAAATGCATCACATTGAAATAACAGATCAGCAGACTGAAGAGTAGTGAAGTCCAACTTCTCTCCACCCTCTGATGGCCTCTTCTGCTTTTATCCTGCTGAAGACAGATAACATTCAGAAAAAAACAAAAACAAAAAGAGAGTGTGCACATTTGTTGTTTGAAATTAAGAAAAAGAAAAAAAGTTACCTGTTCTGGATACAACACAAGTCTTCTTGCATTCATCTTCTGTTTCGAAACGGTTCTCGTTTCCAGCACAGCCTCCGTACCAGAACTGTGCACAGGAATTGGCCTGCTTGTCGTAGTACCAGTGGATGCTGTAGCTTCTGCAGGTGCCTTGGTCCAAGCTGAGGTTACAGCGAGGATCAAGAGAAGGAGCCTCTGAAGGAGAAACGGTGTGTGAGTTGCATGTTTTCCAAATATTTGTCTGGAATAAGACATGTTGAAATCAAAGCACCTAAAAGCAACGCAGCCTTCATTCATTTTATTATTCACATCTGTGCTTTTGCTAATGGGCGTGTCAAAATGTTCTCTATGAACTAAGGAGAGCTGCAGTACTCACCTTCAGGCAGGACTGGCTTCACCACACGCTGCGGATTAGAGTTAAAAGACGATGCTGAGTCCAGTGTTGACACAGATGTTGAAGATGAGGAAGATGATTTAGAAGAAGATGAAGATGATAAGACTGCCTCATTGGACACGGAGATTTCTCTCACAGGTGATAAAGATGCTGTTTTGTTGATTACATGTACAGCGACGGTACTGCCAACCCTAGATTGGGCTCTTATGTCTAAATCTTCACCTTCATCGTCCTCCAACACCTGAGAAAGACAACAAGAAAATAATTGGCGGTTTTGTTAAGAGTTTAGCATCAGCAATTACAATAGTTTACTGGTCTTTTTGAAGTTTGAGCTTTGACATATGTGAAGACAAAGATGGACGACGTGTCTTCCTCTTCCTCCCATTGTGCAAAAATGAAGCCAAAAGACACTGGATACAGTTACTGCCATATTGCCCTGGTGATGTCTTTTGAGTCTGCACAGTAGTGATCTGGCATGATTTATGACCTAGCCACCAGGGGCAATCAACCTGTTTTGGCTTCACTTTTGGGGAGCTGTTATGTCGTCTATCTTTTATATACAGTCAATGGTTTTCAGCCAAGACCTGAAGACGGAGTGGATCAGCACTGATGGGCAGTGTGAAAGTGTCTCCACGGCCTCGGCTGCTGGTGCGTCTTTGATTTTGGATCTCCTCTTGGTAATTGTAACCATTCCCGTTGTTCCCGTATCCGTTGTTTCCATTAACTAAACCATTATTGCCATTGTTTCCGTAGTTATTCTCTCCATGTCCATTGTTTCCATGGACACCATGCCCATGACCATTGTTGCCATTCCAGTGTCCATTTGTAATGCGATTGTAAATCAGGGCGCCATTTTCGTCTTCGCAGAACTGGCTGACGAGTTTTGACTCCAGAGCTGAAACAAGAAACAGAAATCAGTTAACTTCAGGGCCTTTACAATCTAGTATTACTAGATAATATATTTACAATATCTGACTGGGATCATCACCTGGTAGAGTATTGAAATCATCAATGAGGTACATGTGTTCGCTGTCGGGGTCAGAGGCAATGAGGTTGAGTTCTCTCAGGAACTCAGCCTGCGTAGGATCTGACGAATTAACAATCCCCAGGGCGTACATCTCAATGTTTGCAGCATGAGCTTCCCTCACAGCTATATCAAGCTTGACAGGCTCTCGTTTGTCTGTTTGACCGTCAGTGATGACGATGGCGACTTTTCTGACTCCAGGCCGAGCACTGAAGAAAGCCTCCTGAGTCGCCTTCCTGATGGCGGTGCCAGTGTAGGTGCCCTCTCCCATGTAAGGCATTTTTCTGACTGCCTGCTTCACGTCCTGTTTGCTCATGTAGCGGGCCAAGTTGAACTCCAAATGGACGTCCAGACTGTAGAGAACCAGTCCGATTCTGGTGGCATTGCGTCCGACTGTGGTCCGGTCCACCAGCCTGGTGACAAAGTCCTTGATGATTTCAAAGTTCTCGGGGCCGACGCTCTCTGAGCTGTCGATGACGAACACAAGTTCCATTGGTCGTTCTTTGCACTTGATGCCACATCCTGTAAACAATGAAATATTGTCACTATATCTGCTTTAGAAAGATATATCAGAACAAATTGCCCATTACACATTGCTGCATGCTTTCCATTTAAACACCACCTAATTTTGTTAAACTAATAAACTTGACTTGAAGTCTTACCACAGATTTCTTTGATCAGCTTGATAATGTCTTCTCTCTAAAAAAATATGAGACATTTATATAAGTGCAAGATCACTACAAACTGTTGAATGTCCAAACCATAGTTGAATTGATGAACTTACTGTGAGGCCCGGATCTCCTTTTGCTCCTGGCTTCCCCTGGGATTTGAGAAAAGTTGAGAAGAATATCACTGTTTCTGTAGCGTGTAATCAAAAATAAAATCGTATCTCTATCTAAAAGGATTGAGATGTAGATTAAGGTGATGGTTCTGATCATACTTATTATTATGAAGTATTTGATTACAAATGCCAAACAACTAATCTGTATGGAGACCTGTTTATATGGGCAGCACATCTCTCCTCCAGTACAATAGTCAAAAGGGTTAAGTAATTTTGGAGCCGTCCAAGTTCATCCTAATCTGATTTGATTCTTTATTGGAGGAAGCAAAGATTAAGATCTGTTTGATTTACCGCATCACCAGGGACTCCAGCATCGCCCAAGTCTCCTTTTGTACCCTTTGTTCCCCTCTCACCAGGTATTCCACGATCACCCTTGAACAAAGGAAGAGTGATTCAACAGAAAGAAGACCAGTAAATCAGATGTTAATAAAATGCTTAGGTCTCTTTATGATATACGCGTAAATCTGTCACCTTAGTTCCCGGAAATCCATCTCCTTGAGGCCCTCTAGGCCCAGTCATACCTTGAGATCCTGGCTCACCCTGAAATAAAATGTTTTGTTTTACTGAATCTTAGAGGAGCGTTATGTACTCTCAGCAGATCATAAATTATTGTTGTGTTTTTGTCCTGCAGCAGGTTTGTCAGGCAGTTCTATTGTGTAACATGTAAGCACCAATGAAGAACATTGCTTCACTTTTACTTGCCATGGACAAGATAGTGCAACTGTAAAGTAAAAGAGCTTGGTAAGTGATTTAAAGACAGCTTTTATGTAAGACAGTGGCAACCTTTACCTTCGGTCCTTGGATACCTTCTCCTGGAGGTCCAATTGGACCAGCAGGTCCTGGTCTCCCAATATTACCCTGAAAACAAATGTTTAAATCAATCACATAACTGGTTAATGAAAAGAAACTTCGATTTAGAAAATGATCACAGTACAATGTCTTATCTCATATACTGTCCAAGGATTCATTTGTGATTTTATTAGCTATGATTGAGATTATAATATTAAAGGTCCCATATTATGCTCATTTTCAGGTTCATAGTTTTATATTGGGTGTCCACTAAAAAAATATTTACAAACTTTAACGCTCAAAAAACAAAAACAATTTCTCATTCTGTCCATTGCTGCAGCACCTCTATTCACCCTCTATCTGATCTCTCAGTTTTAGCTCCTGTCTCTTTAAGACCCCCTTCCCAAAAGTCCACTGTGCTCTGATTGGTCTGCTCTCAAAGACCTGAGCAGGCAATACCGACCACATTTCTGCCTTTTAAGTCAGTTAAGGGTGGTGACATCACAATATTACAGAAGTACGGAAAACTGAATACATTTTTCTGTGAATTGTGCATTTGTGATACTTTAGCAGTATTTATACAGCACTATAACCTGCTTTATTACCAGAAAAGACATGGAATATCACTTTTTACAATATGGGACCATAATAATAAGTTGATCAAGCTGTGTGTTAGATATCTTTCTTACAGGCGGTCCTTGTAAGCCCTCTCCAGGTGGGCCGGGCAAACCTGGCAATCCTCTGAAACCAATGTCACCCTGAAACAGACATTAAAACCAGTAAGTCAAATAAACATCCTCATACATTTGCACAAGCTAAAATCAGACAAAGAAACAACATGTAGACACAAACCTTGGGACCAGGAATTCCTATTCCTTCTGGACCTGACTCACCCGGTAAGCCTGGCAGTCCTGGAGGGCCCTAAAATAAGTAAATTATAAAAGTTTAGACAACCTGCACAGCATAATCTGGTTACCGGTGTCCAAGATAAACATTTTCATCTATCTGCCAAAGGTTGAACTGAGAAGATTTACCGGCTAAAATATTTTTTAACCAACAGATAAGGCGCCAGCTCAATTAGCATAACTGTAGCGACTGTGGACAGCGAGGGGTAATCATACTATTGCAATCCAGTTATTGCCGGTAATACATTGCATGCCACCCCAAATGTGCAAAGTCGATGTAAAAGAAAACATAGTCAATCAACTTCTGTGTAGTGATTAAAGTTTTTGGTAAAGAAGGCCCATTTTGCCAACGTATATTTTACTTGCATTTGGCAAGTGACAGAAGCTAATTTTGGACCCTGCTGCTAACAGGATCTCAATATATGCAAAACATTGTTGGTACAAACCACAGGGCCGGAGATGCCTTCGCCTTTTGGACCAACTCCACCTGGTAAACCTGGATGACCACGATCACCCTGGTGGACCAAAATGTATTGATGAAGACCAACCACATTATGCTGATTAGAACAATATGGTTAATGAATCATGTATAAACAGACAGTGTTCTTAAGTGATTACCTTTGGTCCAGGTAATCCATGGCCTGTTTCCCCAACCGGTCCAGAGGGACCAGCAGGACCGAGGTCACCCTGGAGAGAAGACAATAAAGACACAGCTTTGAATAGTAGAACATTTCTTTCAGATTGCATCAAACTCCATCTGGCAGTTCTTCTGGCTGCCTGCTACTCATTACCTTGTGCCAATTGTGTTAAGAGACAGTTTGGTGATCTGTTCATATTTATTTACCTTTGGGCCGGATATGGACCGTCCTGGCTGCCCTGGCATGCCCAGCTGGCCCGGTATTCCACGTTCACCCTGCAAAGTGTCGAGTTGGCAAGAGACTTGAAATCGAATTGATGCTCGTCTTTATTTTGACAGCACTTGTGCTGCCAAAAACATGCAGCGGACTTGTTTTATGGCTTTATTCAAAGGTTAGGTTGATGTACCATAAATCTTCAACATCAGGTATTCATCATAGAATATAAGGAAGGAGGCTGCTTAGTTCATCCAGGAAGCTATCCCATCACAATAAAATACTTGTTCCTTTAATTCTTACTTTTGGCCCAGATGGTCCTGAGATCCCAGGAGGCCCATGTAATCCACGGATGCCCCTCATACCCTGGTCACCCTGGGAGGAAATACAGCACACATCATCTGATTAACGTTGTTGTCATTATAAATACGAAACTACGCAAAGATATACAACTAAAGCACACCTTCTCCCCTTGAGTACCAATTCCTTGTGCTCCCTCAGGACCTCTTAAACCAGGTAAACCAGGCTCCCCCTAAGAGAGAAGAGTTGGATGAGTCATTTCTAAGAAAATTGTTTTACAAAATGGGACTTTTCCACAGAGTTGGTAATATGTGCTTCACCTTCTGCCCTGGAGCTCCATCTTCTCCTGGAAGACCAGGAACACCGCCTAAACCAGTTGATCCAGGCTCTCCCTGTAATAGTAAAATGGTATTTTCAGTGGATCCAGTGTATTGGCACATATATAGAGAAATATAGATCATAAATTAATTGACTAGTTTGGTTCAGCGCATATAGTTACTTACCTTTGAACCAGGCTCACCAATGCCTGTCTCTCCTGTAGCTCCCTGCTCTCCTGGTAAACCTTGGTCTCCCTTGAAATAGAAATAGCATGATGACATTATTATTATTAGTTTTATTATCATTATTATTATTATTATTATTATTATTATTATTATTAAAACAATTGACTTGTTTGGCATGTTGTTTAGTTTAAGCTTCCCGCTTCACATGGAATTAAATTTAGAGAATTGTCTCTATGTGGTAGGAGTGTTAACCATCATGTCAGCTCTTTCTGACCATACAAGGGCACTCAGTCTTGCATTTTATACAGTAAGTGTTTTGACAAACCTTCGGTCCAGGTAAACCTTCTCCTGGAACTCCCCTGGATCCTGGTGGACCTCTTGGACCCTCGACTCCCTGATGAGTAATGTAGATTAGAAAGTGTTGAGTGTCCTACTGCTCTATGTTTGTATAAGTGTGACATTATAAAAAACACAGATGAAGACACTTTGCTGACCTTCTCTCCTTGTATACCCACTCCTGTCAGTCCAGTTGGTCCTGGAGGACCTGGAGGCCCAAAATCACCCTGGAAGCGAAACACCAGTCAGCTTCATATGCAAGAATCACTTCTCAGTGACTCCCTTGACTAAACGGGTGAACGTGTTTGACATGTATTATCAATACTTCACCCTACACTATATTTAGTACTGCACTGCTTATATATCTTATATTCTCTTTTTCTGATTTTATTTGTGTGACATTTTTTTTTTGTAAAGTATATATTTTTTGGCCTTTATTGAAAGAACAGCTGAAGATATGACAGGAAACAGGATGAAAGAGAGGGGGAGTGACACGCAGCAAAGGGCCCCGGGCCAGGACTGCTGCAGCAAGGACAAAGCCTCTGTACATGGGACGCCCGCTCCACCAACTGAACTAAATGGTACACCGTATGATTTTCTTTTTTATACAGTCCATATGAGCATTGCTGGAGCGAACCTCAGAGAAAGAACTGAACTGCCAATAAGTGCTTTATTGTAATTGTTGTTAAAAGAACTTGAATCTAACAGGAAGATGGTAATAAAAACAAAAGTCTCCAATATAGAGCAGATCTCCAAGGTCTAATAATTCTCCTAGTTAGACTTTCATTGTACTTAGCAGATGACAGAATAGTAATAAGCCAAAGTTTTTAAAAGATCACTTTTAATTTACGGGATTAAAAAGTGGATTTATCTTTACCCATGTTTATCAGCCTGACTCCAGCAGAGAGGTGACCTCTATTGTTAGATGTTTATGTACTGAGATGTTGAATTTCAGCTGGGGCTGTAGGGGAAATGTTTCTTTACTTAATTAAATATTACATAGAAGAGAGGGGAAAAAGAAGAGAGAGAACCGGAGTCTCTGGCGAGTGCTGAGTTTACTGAAAGGTTGACCTAAAGTCAAACACACAGACAGAAGCACACCACTGGTGAGTGCCTATACTCGCTAGTTTACGGCTCCGTCAAGTAAAGTAATCTGGCAAACAAATAAAAAACTTCCCCTTGAGAAAACCTGGATTTCTCTGGGTTTGAACATTGTTTTACTGCAGAAATATTCCATATTATATTTTTAACTCTCTTGACATACCAGGATCTTTTTCTAAACCCAACCGAGCAGTGTTGAACCCTAAACCCAACCAGACTGTGACCATCAGCTGAATTGTTTCTCAGCAAGCCTTATTTTGAAAATGTAACCTGGTGTTGGATATTTCATATAGCTAACTTTATGACAGAATTAGAAATCTTGCTTTTTCACACCTGGGTATGGTAAGGTGAGAATCTGTAACAATGATCAGCAGGTCTATTACACACTTTTGGGTGATACAGAGTTGGAGTTTCTGAACTTTAGCAGCGCTGTAGAGCAGGTTATGCATGCATGTAGGTGGCATGATACACGATTCATGCCAGTGGTTTAATCCTATTCCAATGAACAACATGTAGCAGTAACGAGCCAAGAAACACAGCTGTCTGCCTTTAAAGGCAGTGAAGAAGAAAAATGTACGCTTGTGGGAAAAATGCACTCATGAAATTTGGTAGACCTGTTTATCGCATATGTGTTTTTGGTGGGTAATAACTTTTGTTTGTTTACAAAAAACTCTGCAGGGCACCTTTTAATTAAATTGACTGCATTAGTGAGATGTTATAACCTCATTTTAATTTGGTTATAGTGTCTTTCATCGTAGAGCAGCACTTTGTTTAATCTTAAGCCTTTCAACCTTTCTTCATTAACCAGATTTTAATGCACGCCTCTAATCTTATCCAAGAAGCTATTTTGAAGCCTAGAGGACATTTCACTCCCTTATGGATTTAATTGGAGCCATTGTTGTGTTGCCTTTGAGTGTTTACAATATATTCTCTTTTGTTAGATGATACATTTACGACCAACCCTTTCTCCTTTGATTCCCGCACCCTGCTGTCCCCTCGGCCCCCTCGGTCCAGGAAGCCCTCGATCCCCCTGTGGAACAAAAATCAGGTGATCTCTGTCAGTTACATCACAGCCACTCGCTCCTGGGTCACAGCCAAATCTGCATTGTTCTCAGTGAAGAGAGGATGAAAGCAGCATGTTGAGCATGTTGGCTCCTGTTAGCCACTTGTGATTGATACAAAATGATCCTACGCACGAGGAATGGAACAGTTTTTTCTTCACAACTACATAATCCTTTAACATTTTCTACTACTAGTAAATCATGAAGTGAAGATGGAAGCAGACTGATCCCTTTTTTTACAGGAACTCAACAGAGGATTAAAATCTATAAGAGCTAGGAAGTCTGGCACAAGTCAAAGAGATGTGTCGTTGCTTGAGGACAGTTCCAATGTTCATCTTCCAACAGCTTGCTTTAACAAATAAAAGTGTACACAGATTTATCTCCCCTACAACCACATTAAGGTGCTCCTCCCATTGTAATCTTAACCGACATGTTCTGTCTTGTGAGAGGGCACTGATGCATTACTCCTACTTGGGTATTTAACAGTAATCTCTCTTCATTGTGGTTAGGTTGTCTGTGCTGCTGCTGTCATTAATAATCTCCATGAATATGTCCAGCAATCCCCATATCAGTTTGAATGGAGGGTATTTGTAGAGTCTCTTGTTGCTGGTGCAGCATGCTGCAGCACAGAGGGAGAAATACTGTTTTCACAGGCTAAACAAGAGTGAGGAACACTAGAGTGAACACCTGAGTTATGAGTCAGTAGGCTGAAGCTGGAGTGAGATGTGTTTTTTTCCCACCCTGATTGCAGAGGCAAGTGGTCGCCATTTGAATATGGTCTATTGAGACTTGTGGCTGCAATGCCCTGTACAATAGATGACACATATTTGACTAATGTCATAGCAAATCATGAACAGTGGATGAGTTATCTGAGACAATGTAAATGTTACATTGTCTCAGATAACTCAGATAACTTTAAGCATTTAGGCATTACTTGATTAATTTAATAAACCTCGACAATGATACACCTGTTTTGATGAGTTCTCTGATGATAGACTCCAAATATTACCTTTGGTCCAGGAAAACCTTCGCCCTGGGGTCCTTTATCTCCTTGGACACCTTGTGGTCCTTGAGGCCCCTGTAAACAAAGTCAGTGTGCATTATTTGTCACCCAAAAAGTGCTCAGGTCAAAGTCTTTCTCTCTGGCCACAGCACAGCTTTAGATTCTTCTTTACTTACAGGAAGGCCATGTTCGCCCAGTCCAGGAGGACCAGGAGGACCTGCTCGGCCCTGGAATCCCATGTCACCCTGCAGATTTATATAGTGACTTAATTTAATTGCGGAAATACAAAGAAATGCAGACACCAAATAAACAATAACAAAGCACAAAATACATACAAACACATATATATACATTATATACATACATATGTTATATATATATATATATATATACATATGTTATATATATATATATATATATATATATATATATATATATATATATATATATATATATATATATACACATATATAGATATATATATACACATATATAGATATGTATATAAACATTTACTTTTGGTCCTGGAAGTCCAATTCCAGTTTCCCCTTGAATCCCTGGAGGGCCGGCTGGGCCTCGTTCACCCTGTGATCACAAACACGATAACAATTAAGATGCAACATCCTTTAAAAACACATTTTTTTTTGTCTTTATTACCCCTCTCTTTAATCCATCTACATGATGTCATTCATGTATTGTGTGCAGATGCTCGTTTTGATGCTGGAAATAATGCTGGAAGTTCTTTTGTTGTTGTGTCTACTAAACAGGGTCGTGGTCGAGACATTTGATCCCTGCCCGCAAGTTAGGACAGATACGAGCTCCAGCAATGTCTTCAAGATCAAAAAACATACAACAGCGTCTCAGAATAACAAAGAACTGCTGGAAGCTCTTCACTAGATCAAAGTTTGGATTAATTGCGGCATTTTCTTGAGGTTTAGGTGTTTTGACCCAAAAAAAAAATGACTGGGAAAACCAAATACAAAGCCTGACACAGAGAGATTTATTGATTTAGTCTGTTTTAACAGAATATAATTGTGCCATTTTACTGCCTTCTACATACATTTTTATTAAATGGTTATTTAACGCTGCTCACATATGTCTTATTAAAGTGTTAAATAACTATGTTATAATAACAGTTATCACTATTATAGAGTATTTGGTCAGTAACACATGTCTCTCCTCCCCCTGCTCATGCAGTAAAAGAGAAAATAAAAGTTCTGGTATCCCTGCCCACTTTATCCAATCGTGACAGAGAACTCCTTAAAGAGGCAGTTCTGTCTGTCTCAGGCCACACGCAGAGAGCAGAATTCTCCTGTTCTGATACCCAAACCAGCAATGTCGGAACTGGGAAAGCTACCAATTACAGTGCTGGTGACGGCTTATACTAGCAAACAGGCCAAGCGATGAACAACACTTGAAAAAAGAAAAAGATTATAGATAGTTCAAGGCTGAAGTGAAGGGATAGCTTTCTTTAAAAACTATTTAGCGAGCTGGTCGTTGCAACCTGCATCGCTGATTTATTTCAGCTATTTCAGACGATTGCAGTGTTCTTGAGGGCAATTAATGAACAGGGCATTAACAGTGTAGCTTGGATTTAGCCCAATAAGGGCCTTAAAATCGATTCTAAATGTAATAGGAAGCCAGCGAAGGACAGCTTAAACTGGACTGATGTGGTCTCTCCTTTTGGTTCTGGTCAGTAGCCCAGCTGCAGAGTTTTGAATGAATTTTAGCATCTTGTTGATTTAAAAATGGCTGAGCTATGTTAAGGTGGAAATTCGATTTATTTCAAGAAACACACATAAAATAAAATGAACATGTCAAAAATCTTATCTTACAGGAGTCTCCCTTAGGGATCTAACATAAATAATACTACGTAGGGACCACCAAGAGTCCTGTTAATCTCTGCATGTCCTCACACGGCGAAACACTCAACATACACTGACTTTCTCTGTATGTTATTATCTGCAGGCCTCATTGGAGCATCTGACGATGCTGTAGGCACTTCCTCGCCTTTATTTAGAAACAGGATACAAGCCAGGAGGAGAACCTGCAGTGGGATATTTGCTGGTGGTTCATCGCCTTGCTGGTGACTAACAGTAATGATGGGGAAGACTCTGGATTATTGCCAAATGCTCACACAGGACCAGACAAACAGGCCTCTGTGCTGCATGGTAATAACCGGGGCGGTAAAGCTCCAACCTCTTGTTTAAACTGATCATAAAAGGAAATGTAAAGGTCACAGCAGATGTGCATGATCGAGTAAAAGTCGTTCAAAAGGGGGCTGACCTGCTTTCCCTGAGGGCCCTCTGGTCCCACGTCTCCGTGTGGTCCTGGTAACCCCTGGGCAGACACAACAATTAGATAATATCCAGAAACATTTGAGTATCTGCAGTGATTTACTATTATATAAAGGTCATTTTCCTCATAGACAGTATCCCTAACATATACAGCAGTCCATGGGTATTTCTAGTAATACACATATATGCAAAATTAGAATGTCATACTATCTTAAAAGTCATATAGTATAGCTGACTAACCAAACTATCAGAAAGGTTAGTAAACACATTAATTACATATTTTACAACGAAAATATGATTTACCTGCAGCCCTCGAAGCCCTCTTGTTCCAACCGAACCCTCAGGACCCTGAAGCACATCACAAAGGGAAAAGAAAGACCATAAGTTGAAACACAATGCGAAAGTAAGCACGTAATATTAAACTGAAAACATAATATTCTTATGTACGGTGTCCACAGTGTCGTCATACCCGGTCTCCTTTGATTCCTGGAGTCCCGCAGTCGCCCCTCTCACCCTGTGTGGAAAGTATCACACAGGCTTGATTTGAACTAAATAAAATGCTGGCAGTTTCATTCATCTAAATCACGCACCTTCTCTCCTTTGTAACCTGGTTTTCCCTGCAAATAAAATAATGAAATGGTGTGTAAACAAAATATAGTTACAATAATGAATAAAAATTTATTTTTTTCTTAATATTGATCATGTTTGTTGGCATTTACCTCAGCACCCTCTCGCCCGGGTAGACCACTTAGTCCTGCTTCACCCTGATATAACAGAAAGTACACGGTCTCGTTATATCAATTAATAGGAGTTAATCCAACCAAATAAACATTGTAGCCTTAAGCATTTTTAGAGAAGAAAAAAAGGGGAGGAAAAAAATTTAGACAATGTCCATTTATGTGAATGTGTCAAAAACCTATAATTCCTCAACATAAAATCAATTTATTTATTTCAATTAAAAATGATCAATAAGTTGCTACATTTGCGGTCATCATGAAGTATATGACTGGTTAATAGTATTAACAATATAGAGCAAATTTAAAACAATAAATGCTAAAATAAAGTGTTATTAGCATTATCAAAAAACAGAGCCCAGTTGGAGCATATAGAGAGAATACTAAAAGCCTAAAATTTAACCCTGTGTTACTCGAAATAAAACTGAAAAGTGATAACAAAGACTGAAGACTTTTGTGATTTTAGACAAACAACTGCAAAGAATAAACACAGGTAGTAATGGCAGCTATATTAATAATACACATGAGTTTCTGAGTTTTAGTGTACATTTCAAGATTTCAACCTCATTTCTCTGAAAGCACTAAAGAGTTTATGTTGAGTGCATCTTAATACTTCCTCACTGAACAGATCACTCTCCGTTTTTAACTAGAATTAATTATATAATCACTGGTAATGATACAGATTATTGTCTCTTTATCCTTATAAACCCTTGGTAAAGCTCCATGTGCGGTCCAGCAAGCTGCCATGTTTTCTTCTATAACCTAAATTATTTATTGTCTTAAAAAAATCCATATAATTAACTGCTGTCATTCCTAAAAAAGTAGAGATCTCCTTCAAATTACCAGTATATTGATATTGATCACAGACAATAATTGACATAAATAAATTCAATACAAGCAACTGTTTACTGAAAGCATATAACTATATCTTTTTACCTAAAACTTAATACTTCTGGAATGACCCAGTTCAGGAAGCCTGTCATATTTTTTTTAGAATTCAGGTGTTCAGCACTCAGGAAGTGTTACATAACTCCTGAAAAACCCTGCCAGCTAAGTAATTCAAAGTCCATATGTCCATCAAATAGCACACACCTTTTGCCCTCTAAGCCCGGGGGCTCCATCCTCTCCTGGGCGACCTTTTTTCCCCTGGAGAACGAAACAAAGTCAGGGTTAAGGCTTAACTCATTTCTTCCATTGACATTTTGCTCTCTTCCTCGAGTGCAATAAAATCATTATTTCTGTAGACAGGCATTGTTTGAGAAAGGCAGAGGGAGAAGAGGGGCTGATGTCTGACTGTGTGTTATCTGTGTTTATGGATGGATTGGCATGAAGTGTCTTGTCCACAGAGCCGGGGGTCGTTGTCTTAAGCTGCACCTGGACAGCGTGTGTCAGCTTCTATCCAACAGAAATCGCTAGTTTGTGACCATTAAACTAATGAGAGCAATTATGAGAGCCTCTTAGTCTGAGTGTAAGAATTTGAAGAATCTCTCTGAGGAGAAAGCACCTGGTTAATGTCTGTGCAGCTGTCTGTCAGCAACATGATTATCTGCAAGGACTGCCTGGAAAGCTCAACATCACCTGAGCTGTCAATACTCTGATGAGGAGAGGGGCCTGAGTGGAAGTTTGCATGTGAGAGAAGATGTGTGAGCGGGTGGGATCATTCTCTTCTGGGGCCCCATAGTGTTGTCCTTCTATCTATGCTTAACTGAACATGGCAGTAGCCTTGCTACCTTTTCCTCTCTTGTCTTTTTCTGACTTTTGCTTTTGGCCTGCATGACTGCTCCCCCTGGCTTGAAGATGCTCAGTTAATTAGTGTTGCACCTAAACTACACCATGCAAAATGCTAAAATACCCAAAAAAAGAGAAATTATTCATTTAATAAACATTTGTTATTTTTTTTATGGATTCATACACTGTAAAAAGACATTTATCATTAACTAAACACAATACAAGTTTTATTAATTCCAGTTTGGTTTGACTGAAAATGTTTAGGTTTTGATTTCAGGCCACTTCAGAACTTATATATAAAAAAAACAAAAAACAGAAAGCTGGTCTAAAGTCAATTGTGCAGTGTTTTTCCTGCAATTAAGAGGGCACGTTATTCAGACAGTAAGATGCACCTCGGTGATTAGAGAGGCTGCTTTCAGTTACTTTAAACGTTTCCATGCACGTAATAATCTCACTGTAACAAATATCATTGCACATCTAATTAATGATAATAAAAAAAGGTGTAATTGTAAACACAATAGAATTAAACTTTGAGTTTCTTAAATAAATATTTGTAGACAAGATCTCAGGATTTATGCTTGGGTTGGCCAGTGTCCCAACAAAGTCATCAGTATTTGACAACCTGAGAGTGAGACTCAATAGACAACAATCTTTCTCATTCTAACTCTAACCCTCAAATGGCCTACTTCAGGTTTAAATGCAATTTGAGATAAGTCATTGTTGTTTATTTTTGCAATAATGAAAATATTTGAAACCATAATAAAGGTTAGTATTGAATTTAGTATTTACACTCTGAAAATCTACGTTCTTGGGCTTTCATTTAAGTGCCAATACTGGAGCAACAAAGCTCTGATAAACTGAAATGTGAGATTCATAAACTAAAGCAGTTTAGTACAACTGAATTAATACCGAGTTTATATAGCAAGAAAAATTTCTTTGTTTGAAATTACCTCAACTTGTCCTCTCAAATTCAGTCAACTTAAAATTCAATGCTTTCCCTGACACTTTTTTTTTTTAAGTTAAAACAAATATTCTTTTTTACAGTGTAGTTTATGGAGCATAAGCATATCAATTTGTTACAGATTGCTACTGAACTCTCTATTTTCAGGGGGAGAGGAGCTTGAGTGGAAGTGAATTTAAATTGCATGAGTTTTGTCTGTAGTGGGATCATCTTCTGGCTGTCTCTCCCTGTGTAACTGACCGTGGCTGCAGGGCTTGTATGTGCTGATTTATGGTGGCCAGAGGTCCAGTTTTATAGGGAATGGGGCTCTAAATGTGGTGCCTCTGGTTTCCATGGGGGACATCTTATGTTAAATGAGAAATGCACAATAACTGGCACAAAGACAAACATATTTCTCTGGGAATAGCCGACTACAGTCTATCCTCTCCTTTAACCTGTTGATATAGATGTACTCAGAGAATGTGGGACAGGACCACCTATCCACTTACTCTGCTTGTGCAAACGCCTGCAAGCTCTACCGAGGGGGGAACACTAGTCATTTCCCTAATTGTTCAAAACTGCACAATTACCATTCCTAAAACATCATGTTAGATTTTTCCGGACAAGATTTCAGGAATCCTTCCTTCTGACAATTACACTTGAGACTCTTCCAAGAAAACTGCTCTTTGGTTGTGGGGAAGTTCGGAAGAGTTTGGGGCTAAATACTCACCGAAGGCCCAGCTGGTCCCCTCTCTCCTTTCTCACAAGCGCATCTCTGAGCCAGAGGGCACTTCAAAAAAAGAGACATGTTTGCTAAGCTGAATTCTATACAGTCATTGTGGGCAACTTCAGGTAATTACACATCATTATATGTCACGGTTGAAATATAATCATACTTACTCCTTCATCTGCCAAAACAGTCTGCAAAGAAAAGAGATGTTGATACAGAATTTAACTTACATTTGTTTAGTCATTGCGTAGATATGCAGATTTGAACTGGAGCAGAACAAATGCCTGTAAAACTACTTCATACAAACAGTAGCTGTGGGAAACCTAAGATCGTTTTCACACAGCGGCCATTTTCTCTCATAGCGGGAAGCTTGAATGCTAATGTTGTGCTGCTGTGTTCCACGTTATTAGTTGGATAAACGTAGGGAGTCTAACAAATTGTTATCATTTCACTGCTTCCTGGTTGATCAACAACTGAAGAGATGATGGATAGTGAAAATCCAAAGGGACATCCGGCCATATTGTAAAGTAAAACAACATATTTGATAATCCATAAGATAACGTTAGCATTCAGCCACTTCCTAGCTTATATAACTGTTTGATTACATCCAGTGTGTTTCGCTCCCAGCCTTAAATAAATGTGTCCAAGGTGTACTTTAGAATTAATTTGCACTTTTCCTGTTGTATCGTTACATTTAAAGTACACTGTAAGGCAAAAATGTTAGCTAGGAAGTGGCTAAATGCTATGTTAGCTGTTGTCTAACAGAAGCTAATGGGATTTATCAAATGAGTTGTTATACAAACAGGACACGATGTTCCCTCCGGATTTTCACTTTCACTCCAATGTATTTCTAAATTGCGAATAAATTGGGAAACTGTAAATTACAAACTTTATGACATTCAAGCTTTCTACCTTGACCATGATGAAAATGGCCGCCATGTAGATGTGGTCTATGTGCACTTTAAATTAGAAGAGGTGAAACTGATAAAGACAAATACAGTTTTTGAATGGTTTAACATTAAGAGCCAGCAGCAGAGGAGTCTCAGTGTGATAAATAAATGTCTAAATGCAAGTCATGTGTCACTGTATAAAGAATATAGCTGTTTAAACCCAGTTGTTTCTACTTAAAGGAACATAATGTGAGGTTGATGGACAAACTAGACAAAAAGAGTGTATCCCTGCCAGAGAAAATCCTCAGGGATATGCTCTTGCACATGTCAAACAGTATTATTCTAAAGCTGTGCATTAACCACAGCTACCATACACATTCTTTCATTTGTTTCCCCAGAGCATTGTCATCATTCCATCTCTAGACGAATACCTGAACAAGCCTGTCCATGTGTCAGCTCTGAATGGAGGCTTATTCAAAGCAAATGCACCCCTTTTCTTCTCGGTATCGTCTGCTGAAAGACAAGGTATTATACTCACAATCTCAGTGACGATTTTTTCAACAATGTCTTCATCCTGTAAGTTATGCAGGTAGTGGGAGGCTGGGGGGCTGGCGAGCATACGGAGTTGGGCTACGTTGGCTGGCTCATTGGCTGCACGGGTGATGCCCAAAGTGAAGAATTTGATGCCCTGGTTTTTGGCGTCAGTGACAGCAGCGAAAATGTCAGGGTTCCTCGGGTGGGAGATACCATCCGAGAGCAGAATGGCCACTTTGATGCTTCCAGGGCTTGACTCCTCCAGGTAGATCTTGGTCATGTTGGTGATGGCGTAGGTGGTGTAAGTGCCGTGCCCAATGTAGATGATGGGGGTTATGCGGGACTTGAAGTTCTCCTTGCCTCGCCAGTCTCTGAAGGTTTGCTCGGTGATAACGTGACTGCTGTACTGCAGCAGAGCCGCCCTGAAGCTCAAGCTGCGGCCGGTCTGCAGCTGTATCCCCTGGAGTCTGTCCACCATGTTCATAACAAACTGCTTCTCCTGCTCGTGATTGTCCTTGGCACTCTCAGAGCTGTCCAACAGGAAGGAGAGCTCCAAGCTACAGTCCTCATCTACGATGGCTGCGGGCACACAGAACAGGATGAAGGACTTTCTATTGGCACTACAGTATGTTTTACAAGTGTCATTATTTTCACAGCCCAGTCACCAGAGTTAAATGTCAGGGTTCTACATTTTTGTAAACCACAGATACGTTCAAATTTGCACATGTGTTTGGACGGTTTCCTGCAGTTGTAGAGGCAACAAAACCAGATAATTTTGACAAGTCTTGGGGACATTTTCAGGTCGTGTTAGTGGCTACATAGCTACTGTTTTTGACGATATGTTGGGACATTATCCAGTCTCGTTATTTTAGGTTTTGAAATGTCTTACTTAACATGTTATCCATTTCCACCTGAAGCTAATGTCTGCAACCATAAATTATAACAGTTAGAGCAAGCCTCTGAGGAGGCGCTGTCAACTTTGCCGCCCCAACTCTGAGAGAGGTGTGTGCAGCAGAGTCAATAAATGCTTTATCTTAAAGCTTTTATGTGAAAACAATATCACTGTTGATTACAACAAATGTGCAAGGCATTGCCGATGGATTAATACTTTGATTTTGTAATGTTTGTGTATTGAAAAGACTCAGCTTTTATTTCGTACAGTGCTGTAGTCTGATTATTGGACTTTCTGAATAAAAGGGAATAGAAATAAAAGTATAGATAATTGAGGATGCCACACGCTGAGATGACACATGGAGAATTGTTTTGCATTTGAATCATTGGTAGCTAAATCAGAACTGAAACATCTTGAGGCCAGTAAATATTCACACCTCTACTTGTTATTGGCTACAATTTTTGGCATGATATTAGGAAATTTTCAGGTCATGTTAGTGGCAACAAATCCAGATATTCTTGACAAGACATTGGGACTTTTTCCAGTTGTGTTTCTGCCAATAAAAACGGATATTTTTGATGAGACATCAGGACATTTTCCAGCCGTTGTAGATGCAATAAATCAACATTCAATCAAAAATTTTACAATTTACATTTGGTGTTCAAAGCAGTAAAAACACATATTTAAAAAACTCAATTGCAGGAGACACATTTCAACACATCAAAGTTAAAGTTTCAACGTGTCTACATGTTTGCAGAAAAGTAGATTGTGATTGCTCTGGTGATTGGGTTGTATTTTCACTAAGTGACTGCCTACATTCTGATGTCATCCTTATGTCAAAATGATGCATTTTTCTCTTTTGTATCTGTAAATCTTAATATAAAGGAGGAAAACTGTAAATATGTACAATCAGATTAAGACATGAAAACAAAACACAAGCCTTTAAAACTGTATAAACTTCTGTAGCAACATATTTTCCTGCACCAGAAGTATTTTCATTCATTCTATGTTTCACTCATTTTCGTACCTTGTCTTTCCTGAATGTTTGCAGCCAGAGATTTGGCCCTGGATTTCTTAGTTTTCCTCTCTTCATTCAAGTCTTGGGCCCAGACACTGCTCAGTGCTGTGACCAGCAGCACTGACGTAAAGGAGGGGAACATCTTCGTCCCAACTATGGAGAAAAAAAACAGAAACAACAAAATCCTCAATTAACATTAATGGCCACAAAAGTCGTTTTGGCATCAAATCAGAGCGGAAAGGTCGGTGCATCCATCTGGTAAGTTTAAGAATAATGCAGAAAACACTTTGAGGTTAAAAGTCAAACTAAGTTGCTAACTATTTTTTTTTTTTAAGTGGAGTATATTCCTGATATAGCAAAGTAGAAGTCTTCACATTGACTTACAGTCTGACCTCTGCCTCAGTCTTTGGTATTTGAGAGTCCAATTCTGAGCATGTGCCAAAAGCAGGAGCAGCAGAGGTGCACAGTGAGGTCCGCTCAGCTCAGTGATTGTGCAGCAGGAGCGGCAGAAGTGTCAGTCATCCTGTGGAGCAGAGAGTGAGAGACCCTGAGACACTCACTCCTCTTTTATAAGGAGGCACCGACAGACCAGATCCCATGTAGCTCTGCCAAGCCTTCCGCTCTGCCCTCAGGGCAGAGGTAGGCTGCTTGGATATGTTTGCAACAGTGAAGCAACATTGTGTGTGTTGGCGGAAACTTGTATTATAATCACGACAGGTATCATAAGCTGTAGATGTATATGTTTACATGGAGGTAACCCATTTGTAAGTACCACTGAATTATAGTTATCATGCACTGTGACATGTTAGTGTTAGTTGTCTGTTCTTTATTCAAAAGTCAGAGAACATTTTGAACCGCCAGCCAAAAAAAAAAAAGAATTATTTTGTAATGCTGCCCAACTGTGGATTTCTTTGTTGGGTCAGATTTTACATGACAATCATAAGGATGTGACTTTATGCACGTTCTCCAGCACCTAGTCTCAGTGCCTTATTACAGTGCGCTAACATAATCTTCTTTTTTATATCAGGAACTGTTAAATCACCTTTTTTTAGACTTGCTTTTGTGTGAAGTCCCCTTTTTTACTCTTTTTACTGTTCTTAATCTATTTATCTGTTTCTAATGCTTCTTATATGATATCATCTTCTTATTGTCCTTTTTTTCTTTTACTCTCTTTATTTGTACTGCTTTAATATCATAACGCTTTTATTTGTTTCACTTCTATATATTCATGTCGACATTTTGTGTTTTACAATGTCTGTTTTGCCCTCGTTTTAACTTCTAACCCATAGGCTTCCTCCCGTTTGTCTGACTGTTGATTTTATTCTATAATCTTCTTGAGTGTCCTTCTTTTGCTTTGTCTGTCAAAGCACTTTGTAAACCAAAGGTAAATAAAATCATTATCATAATTATTGAAATCAGTAAAGTTTGCAGACACTAACTGGAACAATAAGAGGGTTAAAAGCATTTTTAAGCAGTGTTACAAAAAAAATGGCATTGATACCAACCAAAATTCCTCAGGTAGGGAGGTCTTAAAGTTCGTGGACCTAATGGCAGAGGCCTGTTCACCTTTGGTCTCCACCCTGGACTCCGGAATGACCGGAACAGCCGTGCCTGGGGATAAAAGGTTGAGGGATGTCAGATTTTCTAAATTCATTGTAAAATGACCAGCAGTAGTTGAGACATGTTACAAAATTGGAAATCAGATCCTGATCTGTTGGAGTTAACAAACAGTGGAAACCTCCACCAGGCTAATCCAAATGTGCTAACTTTATCGATGAAAGAGCTACAATATCTCCAAATTACCATCCAGAGTTGTGAGCGATCTTCCTTTTTAGGTTAGAAGCAGATCTAAAGAGAGCAGCTAACACAAGGGCCTCAAACAATGATGTGCTGTTAGTACGGCAGATTTAGAACACCTTTATTGGCTATTGTGATTTGTTTCCTTTAATTATAGCTTTATGAAAAGGGGGTTGCAACCGGCAGGCGAGTGACATGCAGTATATCTTTCAGAAACTAAATAACTGAAAGCTGTAGGTGGTAACTCACGTTTAGGACCCTGAAAGAAGGTCAGCTGACCATTGACTGGTCGAGGTGACCTTTCAGTATACTCCTCCTGGTGTGGTTTAAAGATGGGGCTGGTCCTGTGCAGACTTGGCTGAGGATTCATGGAGCTCCTTCCGCCCGCTGTGCTGGAGGTGAGGAGGCTTTGTATTGCAAAGCTCCAGGCAAGAAGTAATTAGAGGAGACTTTTCTGACACAAAGGAATGTTGCACTGAATGATGGCCTGGCAGAATCCAGCCCGTCACTTTGCTGTATGATGAATGACAACCGTTCATAGTGTTCCAATGTGCAGCGGCAACATTTGTGAGTTGTGAGAATGATGAAGTCAGATTGACTGTCATGTGTGTCCATCACCTTTTGTTAATTTCCTGTTATATCTGTGACTACCAGTGGTTGCAGAAGATTAGAACTATTTGTAAATTTACCATTTTAAACTGGATAAAACATCAGAACTACTGAGGGGACAATGACTGCAGAAGTTTTATAGGCCATACACAACGAGGTGGGAAAAGAACCCACAAAATGACAAACTTCTACACAACTGAATGGCATTGAAACAAATCGTTTTGTAAATGATAAACAAGGATTTGAACACTGTATGTTAAAGAAACAGGAATGTCAAATCTAAAAAGGTGATTTTTGTTAAGGAGTGCCGTGGAAGGTAAGGATTTTGCAGAGCCAGAAGTTTAAAGGATAACTTCACCCAAATATGAAAATTCAGTCCTTATCTACTCACCTTCATACAGAAAAAGTAGTAACCAGTAAAATATCACGTTTTCTTCAGAATCAGAATCAAATTCCTTTATTAGTCCCGCAAACAGGAACATTTCTGTGTCACAGCAGTTAAAGGTAAACCATATGATAGAAAGGTAAGAAATAAAAACAGACTTGCATATACATAATATGTATGAGGTCATTATAGTAAATGTCTCTAAAGTCATTACATTCAGGCTATTGACAACTAACTTGCAATTGCAAAAAAAATAAAAAAAAATAACGTAAAGACATAATCAGATTGGCCACATTTCACAGAAACCTAAAATGTGCTGTTTAAGCAGGAGCACTGAAATGTTCACAAAAATAAAAGGACTTTTTGGGTAAACTTGACACTTTTTTTAATTCATTCATTTCAATCTTCACATTAAGTCTGATCATAAAACTATGTAAATAATGCCCTGTGAGCAATTCTGTGACAATACAGCAATACCCAAACAGGATGGAGTGGTTATAAAACACAAGAACTGCATACTCTGAGAATACAGCTGTTCAACCCTCACTGTGTTGAATGAACAGCTCCTCGAGACCTAGCGATTTTAAATAACTTTCTAAACTGTCATTTTTTTCAGTACTGTTGTTTTGAGTGATATCTAAGTGGTTTTACTCACCACATTTACTTACATACAGCTTCATGAAACACAAACGCGTCTGTAATATCACCATGCAGCATGAGGGTGGCAGCAACAGCTAAACCAGAAATGAGGAAGTGTGTCCCCCGTGCTGCACACGAGTGTCTTGGTTTTTGCTGCCCCCCTTCGGTAAGTGAGGGGATAACAACACGACAGACTGCGCATGCTCAGACAGGCTTGTTGGGCTGAACGGTACAGTGCGAGCCTTCACCTTCAGCCATCTTAACCATGTTGGGAGCTGTGGGACGGTGCTGCAGCGGTGCTCTGAAGGCTTTTAAGCCTGGAGTCAACTCTTTAAAGACAATCAGTGGGAGACATGCGGCCCTTTCTTCGAGTGAGTGTATATACTTTTTACTTTTAAAGCGACATGTCACCATTAAATATGCTTTGGCTTGTTTTTGACGCTGATGTCGCATGCTCAGTGAGGTCAGGCCTCAGATTTAGCATGGAGTGCCTCCATTCATTTACCATTAGAATGTGTTTTTATTTAAGGAAAGCAGCTAAAATAAGAAATCAGTAGTTATTTTGTCATATTTGAACTTAAATCATTCGTTGTGGCTTTAGTCAGGTCTTGGTTCACTGTTTCCATTCAATGACCTTTCCCAGCAACTCAGTACAAGTCAATGTTTCACACTGAACTTTACAGCCTGGGAGTTTCAGTGGCATCGAAATATACAGAAATGTTATCCCGAAGCTTCAAAATGTAGAAATGTTTTTCACTTTTTGCTAATTTGTTTTGCAGATTTAATTTATAACATGCATATGATGATCAGTTCTTATTCTCTGTAATATGTTTTGATTTCTCAACTTTTGGTTGCTGCTGTCATGGACTTCTAACATGTCAATAATGGCAATGTCCTTCTCCTGTCATTGTCCTTTCAGGCAGGGGTTATGCTGCCCCTGCTGCTCAGGCAGCATTGGCTAATGGCCGTGATTGGTGCTGTGGTGGATGTCCAGTTCGATGAAGGCCTTCCTCCTATTCTCAATGCCCTGGAGGTGGCCGGCCGTGAGAGCAGGCTGGTGCTTGAGGTGGCGCAGCATCTGGGTGAGTGATCCTTGGGGGTTGAAACAGTGCTCTGTTATGAAATTGAAACAGCGTCCTTTACTGTCTCTCTTCCTGCGTTACTTCAGGTGAAAACACGGTCAGGACGATCGCCATGGACGGCACAGAGGGTCTGGTGCGCGGTCAGAAGGTTCTGGACACCGGAGCCCCCATCAGGATCCCTGTGGGCCCTGAGACCCTGGGCAGGATCATGAATGTCATTGGGGAACCCATCGATGAGAGGGGTCCGATTAGCACCAAACAGTAAGTGATCAGAATGCTGGGGTTAGGAGGGGTCTGTAGGACCTATAAGCCTATAACACTTTCTGAGTTTCTGGGCATAAAGAGTGGCTTTGTTGAGGACAGTTTCATTTTGTAATTTGTTGACAATTTAAAAATGGGAATATCTCCATTCATATCCTTTTAGCATATTCAAGACTACCCTTTATTATCTCGCAGGACGGCTCCTATTCACGCTGAAGCCCCTGAGTTCACAGACATGAGTGTGGAGCAGGAGATCCTGGTCACTGGCATCAAAGTGGTAGATCTGCTGGCACCCTACGCAAAGGGTGGAAAGATTGGTGGGTGTATAACCTGACACCCTAGATTTTTTGTTCACATTGTCATACAGGCTTGTCTTAATTTTTGATCATTGTTGCGTGTTGTTTTGCTCCAGGTCTGTTTGGTGGTGCTGGTGTGGGCAAGACTGTACTGATTATGGAGCTGATCAACAATGTGGCCAAGGCTCACGGTGGTTACTCAGTGTTCGCCGGAGTGGGAGAGCGAACCCGCGAGGGAAATGACTTGTACCATGAAATGATTGAGTCTGGTGTCATTAACCTGAAGGACACCACCTCAAAGGTGATGATCTCACTTAGATATTTTTATTTGTTAGAACACAATTTAGCCTTTTGGATTCATGTGAACGTACTGTGTTAACTTTTAAGGTGATTCTCTTTCCCAGGTAGCACTGGTGTATGGTCAGATGAACGAGCCCCCAGGTGCCCGTGCCAGAGTTGCTCTTACTGGTCTGACTGTTGCCGAATACTTCCGTGATCAGGAGGGACAGGACGTACTTCTCTTTATTGACAACATTTTCAGGTTCACCCAGGCTGGATCAGAGGTACACAGTGCTAAATGGATTGTTCCTTATTAGCACATGTCATCAATACAACGACACCTTTCCGTGTATATCTTGAATCTTGTGTATTTGTGTCCTTGTCCCTCAGGTGTCTGCCCTGTTGGGTCGTATCCCCTCAGCTGTGGGTTATCAGCCTACCTTGGCCACTGACATGGGGACCATGCAGGAGAGGATTACCACTACCAAGAAGGGCTCCATCACCTCTGTACAAGTAAGATGACACAAGACTTGCACATTTATTGCACGTCAGCACATTGTAATTGTTCCTGATTATTTACACAAAAATTGCTTGTTTGTTACAGGCTATCTATGTGCCCGCCGATGATTTAACTGACCCTGCTCCTGCCACAACTTTTGCTCACTTGGATGCCACAACTGTGCTGTCCCGTGCTATTGCTGAGCTCGGTATCTATCCTGCTGTGGACCCTCTTGATTCCACCTCCCGCATCATGGACCCCAACATTGTTGGGGCTGAACACTATGATGTTGCTCGTGGTGTGCAGAAGATCCTTCAGGCAAGCCTGATGTTTGATATTAAGGAATCTTTAATGGTTTTCAATGCAAAACTAAACAAAAACTTTGTCTAACAACCTAACTGTTCTCTTTTAGGACTACAAATCATTGCAGGACATCATTGCTATCCTGGGTATGGATGAATTGTCTGAGGAAGATAGGCTGACCGTGGCTCGTGCTCGTAAGATCCAGCGTTTCTTGTCGCAACCCTTCCAGGTAGCAGAAGTCTTCACGGGCCACATGGGAAAGTTGGTGCCTCTTAAGGAAACAATCAAAGGCTTCCAGAGCATTCTTGGAGGTAGAGTGTTTCACTAACATTTAAACATTTTTTTAATGGTGTGAACTTGGTGGACATTTCATTGCAACGGTTATTCTTCTTTCTCTTCAAGGTGAATATGACGCCCTGCCAGAGCAAGCTTTCTACATGGTGGGTCCCATCGAAGAAGTCGTCCAAAAGGCTGAGAAACTGGCAGAGGAGCATTCTTAAGTGATTCGTCTGTAGGGTTTTATGAGATAAACATTTGTACAGTATAATTTCTATTTGAGGAACTTCTAACATGTCATGCTAAGTATGTTGTGTCGTGGTTCCATTTCTCTGGAAAGTTGAAGATGAAATAAAAAGTTTCATTGTGATATATATATATACCCTTATTCTTGCCTTTTTTCATTATTGGCAATGTCAGTAAACAAATATTCTTGGTGGAAATTATTTTTAATGACAATGTTGGTGAGAAAACATACACTTCCATAATGCCAAAGTTTATCCCGTCATGTGGAAAAGTTTCTTATTTAACTCTCTTTCTTGTATAAGAAGTTTGGCGCTGTGTTCTTTGAAGGCTTCAAAATCCTGTAAAAATAATGACAGAAGTAAATAAGTTGAGCGTGTTCTCAACCATCTACAGGCCATTGTCTATTTCCCTTTCCAATATTGCAGATTCCCACAAACCTTTTTGAACATGCTAAATTTTAGTGTTGATTCATCAAGAGCGGACTGGAGAGACTTCACTTTCAGGTCTGCATTAACTGCTTCTGCTTCCTGTTCAAACCTGAGGAAAAAGGTCAGCAACAAAAACAGACGGGTTGTTATATTACTGTGGATTTTTCTTAAAGTAGTTGTATGTTGTTGATGTACAATTTACCTGTCCTCTGCCTCGACCCGCGCTTTTTTCTCTTCCTTCCATTTTGTCTCCAGCTGCTGGATTTCCTCTTGTTTTTCCTATATTGAAGATATTTTTGCATGCATGAAATAAGTGGTTCATCTATGCAAAGCTGTGATTTTAGTTAGTAGAACAAGTGCTCTCTATAATCACCTGTATTACTTTCCCTCTTTTCATAGACAGACTTATTAACTTATCCTTCTCTTTGGTGAGTCTTGTTATGCTGTCTCTCATGTCGTTTTCCTTCAAAGCATGCTCTTCTTCAGATTGTTGTAGCTTCAGCTTCAAGTCTGATCATGGGAAGAATGCCAAGAGTTTACAAGTTGTATTTTGTAGCAGTTCAGAGAATTATAAATATTGAATACCCACCTTGGCACATCTCTACAACCTGTCTTTGCTGTTTCTGAGCATTATATAACTGATCAAGAAGTGATGCCTCCTTAGCTTGATGCTCACTTGCTTGTTCCAGGATTTTTGACTGGCATCCAGCCACTTTCTCCCTTAAACAAAGACGTAAGTATAGCATCAAAACCATTTTTTTCTTACCAATCAAGGAACTAATCCTTAAGTCTCTAAAATGTTAACAATATTACATTTTCCAGGAGCTCAAGTTGGAAGTCTTCTTCACATTTTAAAAGCTGTAAGTGGTAAATTCAGGGTAGTTTTAGTTAAATTACTTATAAATATGTCAAAATTACCCAAATTGTTTTTTAACAATTTTCTGTCGATCGACCAATGGATATATTAGCACTAATATTAACTGACACTGATTCTTCTTCTTCTTACCGATATTCATTTTCCTTATCTGTGTATTTCTCCGTCAGCTGTTTGATGTCTTGCAACAGTTTTTGAACGTACACTTCTTTATCTTGAAGTTTTTGGGAGAAAAGCGAATCATTTTCTGACTGCAGCTTTTTGTTTTCCAGCTTTAACTGGGCATTCTGATTTTTGTGGTCGTCCATGAATGCAATAATTGCTTGATTGTTGGCAGCTAAATCCATGAATCTCTTCTCTATGAGCTCTCCTTTCTTTCTTTCGCAGTCAAGTTCTCGCTGGCAGTCTGTTAGTTGGCCTTCCAGCTCAGTATTGATTTTCTGCTGAGCTTGACATCGAACAAGCAGGTCATCAGCTCGATGTTTCAGTATGCAGATTAAACCTGACTGTTCGTCTATCCTGGACCGCAGCGTCTCTGTTGTATCCTCCACAGAAAGGCTTTGAAGTTTCTCTCGTGCTTTCTGAACACTGTCTATATGCTGGGAACAAGGGAAAAAGCAATATGTTTGAACTGTGTTTGGACAAGGGCCATTATGTTACTGGTTTTTTTTAGGCCAACACTGACGAGGTTATAAAATCTGATATTGATATAACAGTGGAGAGAAGTGTGATCATGGTATCAACTGAAGCAGACATTCTACAAGTGAAAAATAAACTTATGTTACTTTTGATAAAAACTATATTTAAATGCCCTCAAAAATCGTTGGTTGTGTTTCCATGCTTAAAATACTACTCATCGGTTGATTTATTGATTTGCATTTGATTTGGACAGTCAAGTGACATAATCTCCAAGGAGGAATAGGTAGCAACACAGTGCAATTCAACTGTACACATTGGAAGAACTATTCATTTTACAGTACCAATACTACAATACAATACAATACAATACAATAAAAAGTAATAGCCATTTTGATGTACAAGCATTATAAGCTGAATACTTTTAAATATCATATCTAAAGGACTCATTATGGAGGCAGAATGGTTCATGCCACTGACATACTTTTATGGTTGAGCTGGAGCTAATTTGACTTATTTTCTTTTCTACAGTTGTGTGGCTGTATTTCAAGCAAGAGATTATATTTAGCAAGCATAGTAAATGTAGGCTATATTTTGTATATAACATATTGTCGAACAAAGCTTTTCAAATAATGATTTTTGGGGCCAATTCCGATATAAGGGGGAACATTTTTTAATATAGGCTATCAGGAGATATACCCATGTTACACACACATTGTTGTCTAAAATGACACCAGTTAACTGAAACAGTAACCTTTACTGAGAACTTGGTTATTGTATTAATGTATCTTTTTCTGTGTTGTAATCTCTAATAATAAATATAGGTACATATCGGGAAATGTATAGATCATGACCAATATTTCTGTGATACACCAACATGGCTGACAGATAAATTGGTCGGGCTCTTAAATATATTGGAGTAGAAAGTGCAATAGTTAATTTGGTTAGTTGTTTTTTAGTGCAATGCTTCAATATAGTAAAATAGCTTCAGAAACCTATAATAAATTTAGCTATATTTAATTGATTAATTTGAGCAAAAGCTAAGTTACACAAACAGGAAACTCAAAAATATCTAAAAGAGATACTTTAACTCTGTTAAAGCACATCATCATACATGAGAAACAGCAGATTTCTGAATCTTACACTTAAAAATGGCCAAATTTACTACTTAATATTTACTAAGTAAATAAATATAATTATTTTTTACAAGTCAAATTATTTCTAGTAGTTAGTAACTTAGTTATTTTACTTGTTAGCTTAAAGGTGCGCTATGTAGTTTTGGGGAAATACATTTTATCAGAAAATAAATATCTTTATTGGCTGAATTTTATACCTAAACTAATTAAACAAATACTTTTTTTGTCATAGCTAAATAAAATTAACAAACAAACCGAACTTAAAGGACAACAAAGCTTCATACTGTTTTACTTTGTTTATATGTGGCGGACCCTGTCACCTGTCTAGCTTCAAACAGTGTTCTGGGGACTTTATTTTCGTCGGGGAACAGCTTGTTTATTCAGTTAAGGAAAATTGTATATTTCTGAGTTTGTATTATCACCTCATTAATACATTCTGGGTTATAATTTCTTCTCCCAAACTATATAGTGCCCCTTTGGAGTTTTTAAGTATGGCGTTGGCATGTCTGAAGAGAGCGGGAGACAATATCATTAAAGTTTGCCGAGAAGTTGGTAACAGTTGCTAGATTAGTTCACCATTTTGTGCCTCTCTTTTACCTAACGTTAGCTAATTAAACTCAATGGGAGACGTTTTGAAGCAACTTTCAAGTTTAAAGACTTTTGAAATAACTGTAATACATTTTTATGCGATAAATGACATTTGTGAAGTTGAGTGAGATATTCCTGACATGAAATCTGAAGTGTATAGTTATTCAGGACACAGCTAGCCTTAACCAGCAAGTTCGCTAAACTAGCTAACGATGTTTTCAGTAAGTTGTACATACCTCCGTCCTGTTGCCCTCCAACTTCGTGAATTTTTCTGCATTTCTCTGTGGAGTGGCCATGATGACTAATAATTAAGTGTACATAACTTCCCGTCGGTTTAAATCGAAAAAAAATTTTGCTCAAGAGACTCGGTTCCTCATTTAGGAGAAAACGTCTCAGTAACGTTAGTTTCAGTTGCTCGGTCGCTAATGGTAACCATCATAAAGCTTGTACTCTCCTGAGATTTATTAGCAGAGCAGGTGAAGACGTGTTGGTGTCCCTGCCTTGCCACATGATGGAGGTGTTGGGCTTTATATCCGCCGCTAGGACTGTGAAGGTATGGGCCATCTCGAAAAGACAAGGTGGAAGAAGTAGTACGCTTACTCGGGTGCATTTTTGAAATTCATAGTATGAAAACCGTGCGAGGCGATTGTCTCTGTTCATGTCGAGATATGGCGGCGCCATTAATGTAACTGTTTCAATCAAGTCACTTGTGTGACTAATCTCTGGGAAAAATGTTAAAAGTCGATTTCTATCGTTCTAAAGATACAATTTCAGGCATTATTAGCTTTGGTGAAATGTGAAAAATGTTCTTGTGGTACCTATATCAAACTTGATGAGTGTAAATAAACAAACAAACAAACAAAAAACAAGGCTCCATGCTCGGACTCGGACCAGAGACGTTCAGGTTTAACCTGACTCGTCTGTGCATTCAGGGCACCCTGACTTGATGTTTCTCGTAGTTTTATTGTTCCCATCATTATTTTCCTCCAAAGCGGCCGTAGACACCCCCGTCCTTCCTCAAGCCAAATGGTTTTGAAGGGGCAAATAAAAATTGATGATAGCCCGCTGCAAGTGAAAAATCACGGGCACACAGGACAAGTCTGACCTGCTTGGTATTATGCAGATTCCAGGGCCAGAGGGATTTATCCGGAGGGCCGGGGCTGGCTTGGGGGAGCGGCTGTCCTGGCCTTTGTGCACGCCCCTTTTCATCAACTAGCGGGCCAAGAAAGACAGACAGAAGAAAGCAACAGCATCCCAGCCCCAGTCCCTACAGCTCCTCCATCTGCACAGCGGAGCTGGACGGACCAGCCAGAATGTGGAGAGCAGTGCTACTTAAACTCTTCCTCGTCTTCATATGCTGTGTTAGATGGTGCCACTCTGAAGGTAAGTGGTGTGATATATATATATTTATATTGTATTTTATTTCTGCTCCCACAGGCTGTCAGCTGAATGATTCACTGGGGACCTGCAGAGTTGTGCTACTAGTGACTCACCCCAGTGCACTTGTTGCTCATCACAACAAACTTTTGAGCTTTTGTTGATGATTTTAATGTTTTTTTTTTTTTTTAGATAGCATAGATGAGAGAATGTCCATCCAGTGAGTAACGGTTCAGCTATGACAGGAATCAAAGTGGATAAATCAACATAACGCATAAAAATAACCTTGCTGTTGATTCAAAAAGCCACATTGTCTTTGTTTTTTTTTTTTTTTATAATTGAACCACCCATTCAGTCTCAGTAATTTTGATGAGGCCACTCGGTAGAGTAAGTCTGGCTCCAGAGCTACATGTTTTGCCACATAGTATTACTTTAAAGGTTGAGCACAAAGCCTTCCTCACACAGATTGGAAGTTCTCTTGAGGAACTTTTGCCTGAGCTTTACTGTTGCTAGGTAACAGAAAAGAGCATGTGACTTACAGACAATCTGTGAGGACTGAGAGCCACTGGTACAAATCTCATTCGGTGGAGCAGATTTTACGCCGCAAAAACCACTGATTCAGACTTGATTCCATGCTCGAGGAAGAACTTAATTCTGTAATGTGCGACGTGGGCAGATGAAATGCTCAGATAGTGCTCTTTAAACGTGACAGTCTTGTGTTTGTCTCCTGTGTTTGTAGCCCAGCTAGAGCCTACTTCTCAAATTGTAATCTGCTTTCTTTTTGCTCAACCCTTAGTATGTAAGCTCCTTAGTGTGAATCAAGCAACTAATTACACTGCAGCTGCTGCAGAAAGGAACCGTTTCGACCTAAGGGGCTGTTTGGAGTAAAGGAAAAATGTGTTTTTACCAAGAATAGGATCATGGCGATGGTTTTCTTATTTACTTATAATGAAATATCCTGGACTATTTCCTCACTGGCTAACAGAGGCACAAAAACAGAAAAAGTGCACTGTCCATGCCAAAAGACAATATAACAGTGTTGACACTGAGACTGTAGCATTTAGAAAATTCACTTGGCATTTCCTTTGAAGTGCAGCAGTCAGAGTACTTGTTGCTGAAATACACTGATGACAACTGAGGTGTACAAAGTGATGACTTGACTAAAACCACAGACTCTGAGTAGACATTGTCAGCATGTTCACGGTTGATCACTAGCTTGGATTTGTTGTGATTAACAGGCAGTGATGTAGACTGCTTAAAAGAAATTCACAGTGCTTCCTGAAGGCTTTTCCGGTGGTGTGTGAATCAGACTGAAAGATGTCTCAATCATATACCAGAAAAGATTAGTAATGGTCTATATTTGTAGTTTTACTGTGAGGGTGAGTGGTACTTTCTCTAATCTCTGCCTGATCCTCCCCAAGAATCCTTTAGTTTGATAATTGTTTCGTCCATGACCCTCTGTCACACATTATCCAGCCCTTGTTGTTGATACCCTTGTAGAGTGCTTACACTGGCATTAATAGCTAATGTGTCACTCTGAGGGGATTTAATGGTGCTGGTTTGTTAACTATCTTCTGCTGTTTTTGCTGTTCCAGACATGTTTTGGCAGTAAATTAAGTTGTTTTTCCCCATTAATCATTGGCCATAGCAATTTTACTAACCTATTAAGTGCACAGTAAGAACTTTAATGGTGTTACCAATTAGGTTTTTTATTATTATGACAGAGGCTAAGGACTAGTATTTTGGTCAGGTGTCGAGCTGGACTGTCTTGAGTCTGTAATGACTTCGTTAAGATGTCTTCTGCTACGTTCAGACCTTACAATGCACACAAACTTGGCCAGCACGTGCATGTTAAACCTCACACATGCCGGCTTCTTTTACGGTGTGGGAGCCTAAATCCTTGTGCAACAGTTACACTGCATTAGAAACAGGAACACAGTTGGCACAAACGGAGAGCAAATCCTTTCTTTTCCTGCAGCTCCCCCAGTCTAGGTTACAGACACTGAGGATGGAGTTTAGCCTCCAGTAAACAGTTGGTGAGCTGAGACTTACTGTACAGATAAAGAATAAGTTGTCCAGTGGCTCGGTGCATTGTGACAACTTAATCTATGTCACTTTTCACTCATATATTTGTTGAGACACATACCAAAAATCATGTAGAGTATTCCTCAGTTCTAACCAGACTGAGGCTTTATTCCTCACTCTATTTATTCCTCCCTTTTGCTCCCATGCCATTGCCAAAGCCCCTTGGTTTTTCACTGTTTTGTGTGTAGCAGTAAGAGCCAAAGTCACTTGTTTGGCAATTGACTGCATTCTGCCGCATTGATTTCCATATGAAATAGGCAGCAGCACTCCGCTCTGACAGTGTGGACGGGTCCAGCGTTTCATGCTGCCAGCAGCCGTTCTCTCCACTTTTCTTACACACACATTCAGCGAGTGCACAGGGCAGCGCCAAAACAAGACGGTATTGATGAAAGCCTGGAGACATCTTTCAGGCGCCCCACGTGACGAGAAAGAGATGTTTCAGCGGTAGTGGACAGGTGTTTTCTTAATGGGTGGCTGTGAGAGGGGAGCTTGTTTTTTTTGTTAACCTTATCACAGCCTTACTGTACTCTGCTCTCTGTTGCCCACCTCCAAAGTGGCTTTTTTAGGGTGACACTTCCAGTTATGAGCTTGCTTCCCTGCTGGCACCTCTTTTGTGCCATTGTGATTTCACTGTGGGGTTTAAGACGATTGGGGGGCTTCATTCTAATGAAAATTCCTCTACTGCTCTTCTTTGTTGGGCAATAGTAGGGCGTCCTTATCTTCCTGCATGGATAGTGCGGTGCTCTCTCCTGCTGTGGGTTTAAGTTGCTAATTAGGAAAAGACAAGGCTAGAAAGAAGGGAAAGGAAAACATGAAATCACAAGAACACTCAAACAAAAAGCACCGATCATCAGACTCAGATTAAACATTCTTATTCGCAGATTTGCGCCCTGGCCTTTGTCTTCTATAATAATGTCTGACATAGTGAAATTTTGACGGTGAATGGTTTTTAAGGATGAAGACATCAAAATTTGTGGATTAAGGGACAGATACAAAGAAGACGTTCTTTTCAGCATGTAAGAAGAACCCTCGCACAAGATAGTGCTGCTGAAAGGTTCAGCTTCAGTGTATCTGTCACCTTTCCCAGAAGTAATGCTGTCAGGAAACACTGGATGCATTTGAAAGCTTCCAGCAGATTGGTTTCTCCTTGGCATATGTGGTTTTAAGTTGTCAGCCTTGGTCTTAATGTATGGCAACTATAAGCATTTCGATCTTTCCCAAAGCAGATTCTGATAGGGTTACATCATATTTTATTGTGTTGTTACATATTCCCCATTTTATTTACACCATCTTTTCTCTTTTTTGGAAACTTTCTCGTGCTGTACAGACAGTGGTTTTGTGTTTGCACATTCAAAACCTGAATATATTGAATGTGCCCTTCATAGTTGAGGGAAAAAAATTGTTGTGTGTTTAATAAAACGCATCTCTTAGCTGTTTGCATACTGTGTGCAACAGTTGCCACTGCTGCCATGCTATAGATGATGCTGAAACCTTCACTGCCTTGCAACAAAGGCCCCCTTTGAGCAGATTGTGAGCAATTTTATCATTAGTAAACCGAGCAGGAAAAAAGGTTTGCCTCCTGGGTAGCTGCTGAAGGAGTTAAATATGCAGCTTGTCTCACTGGGTTGGTCATAAAGCAGTTTGGTGGTTTGATGGCTAAATAATTTCTGACAAGAATTCTTGATTGGAGCACATGCAAAGCTTTTAGTGTAGTAGCACAGGCAGTGACCCCATGACTGTTGTGGAAGAGATCAATCTCTAAAAGGGAACATTATATAAAGGAGATGGTAAACCTCTGGCTGTTAATACAATTAAAGTCTCATTCACACAGCATTTATCAAGCCAATAGGCTGTTGGTTTGTAGATGAATTATTTCCAGTAGTTTACCTGAAAGACACATTTCTCTGCTCAGGTTAACAATGCACATGATGCCATAACATTTTTTGTCTCTATATTTTCTTGTAACTAGTAACTTCAAGCCATTATAGTGGAATTCCAGAGCTATTGATAAGAAGTATTGCAGCATCTGATTATAGACTCACTCCAGTGTCTTGCAAGTGTAGTAAGCTACTTGATCGAGAAGGAGAAATGTTTCTACACTGCGGGTTAAGACAGGACAGAGATAGACCACCGACCCCAAGCGTGCTCCACCAATCACCACCTCACAGCTCTTTTCATGAAGAATTTGGGGTTGAAATCGCTGCGGTACCACCCAGTACCACTATTTATTCCAATTACATTTTAGACCGGACAAGATCAGCGTACGCCATAAATCAGGCTGTCAGAGAGACAATCAGAATTACGCATTCCTATTTGGACGGGTCTGATGGAGTGCTCTGCCACTGAACTATGCTGCCTGAATCAATCTCCCCTGGAAAACGTCTGGGAAGGTAGAGTGGTGGTGCCTTATCTCTACAGATGCCACTCACCGAGAACATCAAAAGGAGGCTCGGGATGAATGCGGTGAAGGTTGTGTAACTGTTGGGGGGGGGGATGGCTGGCACGCTTGTCTCCAAGGCTTGTCAATGCTGTTAAAAACATGCTTCATCAGTAGAAGGCATCCATACCCCCATATGCAATGTTTCTGTTAGATATAAAGTATTTAAGAATTTTGCAAAGGTCCTTGAGGGGAAGAATGGACAGGATGACAAGTTTTAGACATAATTGAATAAAAATAACAATGGAAAAATCAATGATGGAAAACCCTGTCGATTAAAGCTCTGATAGCATGTACATTTTGATTGTGTTTAGGATGTGAATTGGGGCAGTTCCGCTGCGGGACAGGCCGATGTATACCAGGTGACTGGCACTGTGATGGCACATCAGACTGCGTGGATGACTCTGATGAACACGACTGCCGTGAGTTACTCATTTTATCACACATCGGTTTCCTGAGATGGTTGGAATATATAGTGGTGGAAGAAACATTCAGATCCTTCGATAAAAATGTATTTTATCATTGGCAAAACAAACTTTATGTATTGATAGTCAAAATGTACCTCTATAGTTTCATCTATAATAGTTTATCCATCATATTTTACAAATGTATTTTATTTTTCGTACGTAAAGTCTTAATCTGCAAAGAATTAAGTGTGGAAGTATAACATACATAAAATTGAAACAAGGAAATACTAAAAATAAATGAAATGCTCTGTGTGTGTTCCCACAGCTCAGGTAACATGTGATGAAAGTCATTTCCAGTGTTTAAGTGATGGCGAGTGCATCCCCGACGTGTGGGTGTGTGATGATGAGGAGGACTGTGAGGATGGCTCAGACGAGAGGCAACACTGCCGTAAGTACATTTTTTACATCGTGAGCAGTTCGTCAAGGGAATATGTATATATTTGATGGTAAATTTATCAAGTGATTATTCTAATTGTCTTTCTGATATGTAGTTTTTAATATTTTTGTCCATTGCACAAATATATATTATCTGCTTGGTCCAGTGCCTCATTAAAACTACTGTATAACACATTTATTTTAACTTAGTTTTTAAATCCAGGTTTTCATTTTTATGGCTGCACCATTAGATTAAATATTCCTAGATGTGTTAATGAAGGTTTGAACAATAAGATCTTTAAGATAGACCCACCAAATACAAATATTAGACTAAGGAAGTTAAAGAATTAGATGATTGTTCAGTTCTTATAGCTACTGTTAAAGTAGATAAAACTTTTAGGACCATATGAAAATGATATTAATAAAACCCTAACTATGTGCTGCTAAGTCACTGTCCAATCTGTCCCCAGCTGGAAGGACGTGTACCAGCGGCCAGTTCAGCTGTAGTAACGGGGCATGCATCCCAGAAGAGTACCGATGTGATCGTCTGTCCGACTGCTCAGATGGGTCTGATGAGAGAGACTGTCGTAAGTCTTCTTCGGGGTGGCTTCCCTTTTTTTCTTTTTTCTTTACTTTTCTTTTTTTTTTTTTTTTTTTAACTCAGGCTCCTGTGGCATTTTAATCAATTTGTTAAGATTAAGAGGCTTGCTGACTGACAGAATGGGCCACAATATGCTTCTTGTTGTCAGAGGTTGATTGCAGATTCCTTGGTGGATTAGTCAAGCTGAAGTTCAGCTGCTATGCCATTATTGTGCCGACATGGTAGACTCGCAGCACTACACACTGTGGTAATCTCACAATTGCATAAAGAGCGCTGTGGCGACTGCTGTTGTTATGGTGTGAGCCTTAAATTTGAGTCACTTATCCTTCCCATTCGCCAAGCTTCTCACATTTTAAAAGGCTGAAAAGCGCACAGCTGTCAGACCGATTTGAGTGCATAGTGTGGCCCTGATGATGATTTAATCTTTCAGATTACCCCGAGTGTGCACAGCTGAGGTGTGCTAATGGGGCCTGCTACAACCTGACCCAGCGATGTGACCATGTACTTGACTGCCGCGATGGCTCTGATGAGGCCAATTGCAGTAAGAAGCCAGATTCACGTTGACCAGCTCAATTGGAGTTTTTTGTTTCGAGCATTCTTAAGTATGCAATGCCATCAGCAGCATGACGTTATCACCAAAGCTTTTTTCTTCTTTTTCTGATGTGTTTTCTTTAGCACAGCACTGCAATACAGGCCTGTTCCAATGTCATAACGGGGTGTGTGTTCCTCAACGCTATGTCTGTGACCATGACGATGACTGTGGAGATCGAAGTGACGAGCTAAACTGCAGTATGTAGCCTCTATCTTTCTATCAAACCCCACTGTCTGTCTTATGCTGCTTATCTTCACTAAGATGTACGAGTCACTTACTCTGTGATCCTTTCTGTGTGTTCATATTCTCCGCTTCACCTGCAGCCTATCCCACATGTAGGGGTAACTACTTCACCTGCCCCAGTGGCCGCTGTATCCACCAAGTCTGGGTGTGTGATGGAGAAGATGACTGTGAGGACAATGCAGATGAAAAAGGCTGTGGTATGGACACAATAGTTCGAAAGCAGTTGTCATAAATTTAGTCAGAAATGTTTGGCTGGTTAAGGAACATTAGAGAACACACTCAAGCTCTCTGTGTGAACCTGATTCATCTCCAGTCTCCATGGTAGGTTTGTGCTTGCAAGACACTATGCCTGTGCTCCTTTAAGTGTGTTATTCAAATGCCTCTTTGTGGCACAAGATCGCGCAGCCCCCCAAAGGGCTTTAGAATTCTTCCACACGGCTGTGAAGAGTGTGTGTTTTTAGAGGATGGGCTGCAGAAGCCCTCTGAGCCCCCATGTGACCCCCTCAAAGCTCCACTCCCCTGCATCGATTTAAAGTGACAGTAATTTCCCTGACAATGAAGTCCCAGTGACAATTTTTGTTAAGACCAGCACCGCATTCCTGTGGAGGACTGTCTGTATTAAACACTGAGTATATTTTAATTCGTAACAGTCTATAACTTATGTGAAACCCTCATAACCCTCCCTTTTCTACGTGTGAGCTTGCACAGAACAAAATTGATGGATTTGTTTCGTCTTCAGATAACGTCAAGCGGGAGTGTTACCCAGGAGAGTGGCCCTGCCCATCCTCTGGCCTGTGCATCCCCATGGATCAGCTGTGTGATGGGACAGCTCACTGTCCTGAGGGGGAGGATGAAACTAACACCACTGCTGGGCGCAACTGCAGTCAGTACCAACACAACTAACGTCAAGTACACATCATGACATCTAATATCACCACGTTATTGTCACTTATTTGGTTTCTGCGCCGGTCAGGTATCTGGAGATGTGCCTCTCTGAGCTGTGAGCATCGTTGTCATGCTTCCCCTGATGGAGGGACCTGTTCTTGTCCTTCTGGATACATTGTCAACAGCAACAATAGTCGCTCATGCACAGGTATATATCCTTCATTGACTAAACATCACACTTGCTCAATGATTGAGATTCTTTCCTCATATAAACAATGTAAGGATATTCAGTGCTTTTTTTATGTAACTTTGGCCAAGTAACCGAGACAAGCAGTAGCTAGTCCTGGAAATCCCTCAACAGAGATATCTTAAGACTTTAACTTTTAAACCATGAAACTGGATTCTTGTTTTGGTTAGAGCCTAATCAACTCTAATCAGGTTTGCAAGATCTATAGTACAAGTGCACATGAAATCTGATGTTTTTGTTTGGACCCAAAAGTACAGCACTCAAACTGTTTGTAATCTGGAGCTGAGTTTGAAAAAAATGAAGGGGAATGATGGGAATGCTTTGTTAATTTATCTCATTGCAGCTTTATGTTGTCCTAAAAATGTGTTAGTGTAATACGACACAGACAAACAAATCAGTGTTTAATACTCATCTGCTGTGACTTTTGATCTGATGCTGAAGACTTTGACGACTGTTCGATGTGGGGCGTATGTGACCAGCTGTGTGAGGACCGCATAGGCTCCCATCGCTGCAGCTGTCGAGAAGGCTATACCCTGGAGCAGCACAGATACTGCAGGGCTGATGTCTCAAGTGAGTGTCATTTCCCCTCAGTTTAAACAGATCTTCTTAACATACAGTACCCTCACATTTTGAATGTGTGACTGATCCATCCAAATGAGCCCCATTGGCATAGCCCCCTTTCCTGTTTGCCAACCACCGCGGCTGCCTTACCGAGCGTCTGCGCTTCTTTCTGGTGCATTGTTGCGTACTGAATGTTGTTTTAGTTAGTCTCTTGCCTTTGTGGAACATAGAAAGAGTGTTGACCGAGAGGAACGACCTCTCTGCCTTTAGCTTTAGTGAAAAGAGTGTGTAATGATAGTGGCTAGAAAGCACTCTACCTTCATAAGTCTGAGTCAGGGATCTGAATTAATGTGTGCTACATTCTGTAACTTTCCACCGATATTTTAGGTGAGCAAACATACTACAAGATTTACATCTTTTTTCAATACAAATCATGCTCTGGTGCTAACCTGAAATTAATTAACGTGTTCATTCTGTGTTTTGTAACTAACTTGTTTTTTGTTTCCTTTGCAGCTGGAGCCCCTTACTTGATATTTTCTAATGGCAGAGACCTGCTTATAGGCGACATCCATGGCAACAACCTTCGCACTTTGGTTAATTCACAGAACAGAGGGGTTGCAGTTGGAGTGGACTTCCATTATAATCTTCATAGAATCTTCTGGACAGATACCATTCAGAATAAGGTATTCTTTAAAATCTAATTTCCTTCTTATTTGTACCTATTTACTGCATTGCATGTCTCCATATTAAGAGTTTACAGGGAGTCGACCAGTTTCTTGTTTGAGGAAGTACTTGAGTCAGACTGGGACTGGCCAGGATGGAATTCTTCCAGTTATCCTTTAAAATATCAGCAATGTTGATACTATAATAATGGAATAGCTGTTGGCTCCTTTTTCGGCTGGGCCTTAATGAAGGGAAGTAGATGTGGAATGGAATCCAAATGGCCCTAATCTTGAAACCTGTCCGATAGGCTGGTATGATGTTCACATACCAGGGTGCAATTTTTGTAACTGGATCTTGTTGGAAGTAATCATGCTGTATTTGTTTTCAGTGGCACTGTCCATCTATATGCATTCTTTGGCACGGTAAAAAGTCTTTGTTCAGGCCTATGCTTTGGCTCCTCGATGGTTTGAACTGGAGCCACTGAGCTAAAAAGCGAGGACATATCTGTGACTGGGCATCTGTGTATATCAGCCACCTCTATGGGTGCATGTCAGATTAGATGGAGGGAAAGCAAAAACAGGGCATGTGAATGCAACCAGAAAGGTTAAACTACCAGGCTATTTCCACATCTTCAGTTTCTCTTTAAACAGGTCAGTTGAAAATCCTGCTTTTTAGACGTCTGGATCTTGTTTCAAAAGAAGCAGAGCTGCTAAGAGCAGTACCCCCGTAACCAGCTGCATGGTGCCAAGGTTTCCAGTCACAGAAACTGGTGCCACCATAGTATCGGTTGAGTGGCAGGTTCAGAAACCCACTTTACGGTCTTCACAAAAGTGTAACAAGAAAAATAAATATCTTGTCTCACTGCCCTTTTTCCCCCTGAAAAGTATTTCCTATTGTTAAGTTTACATTCATGCATGTGGCAGCCATTGACTGCAGTACACTTCTCTTAAATCATCCTCATTCTAAAAGGATCAGTTCACATTCTAACAAATTTTGAAACAGTCGTCCCATGCCTGCATGTACAGAGAAATGTTTTTTTGTTCGCTGTAATTGTTTCTCCTGTTCATACTGGCCACAAAGTGATCCCCTTTAACAGCAGTTTGAGTGATACAGTGCATGGGGAACAAAATCCAAGGACAATTCTCCACACAAAAAATTATTCCAAAGTTCAACCAGAGGTGGTACGAGCAGTCTGAGTTAAACAGATCAAGTTACTCTTTTCCAAAGTTGAAGTCCTTTTAGTGCTAAATTTGCTGTTGTGTGACTGTTCTTTTGTAGTGGCTCTGTAAGAAAGCACTGCCTGTTGAACCTTGAAGGACATTTGTACAAAAAAGAACATCATTTTAAAAGATGTCCAGTTTTACTCAGAACAAGTCTGTGGGTTTTCTCTCTCGTCACTTACATTTTAATGTCACAAATCCCTTCTTTCATGAAGCTCTTTGTGGCCAGTATAGAGAGGATGACAGTTACATTGACTAACTAGAATGGCCCTCAGAGAGCTACTAAGCGCTGCTAAGGCCAGTAGTCCACTCTGCTTTGATGTGCAAGCTACTAAATTTGTCTGGATATATAAACCAAAACTATTAGAATTATGTCAAAATATAGTTATCATGTCTTGCAACGTAAGCAAAAGTGAAAATTATTGTATCCGGCCCATGATTTGGATCCGCTCCAAAATTGAATAGCTTTTTTCTTGGCAAAGGCTGCACCCTTCTACAAAGTTTAATGAAAATTGGGCGCATAGTTTTGCTGTAATCCTGCTGACAAATCGACAAAGAGACAAGTAAACTGAACCAAAAACACAACCTTCTTGTGGAGGTGACAATACTTTTAATGTACCGACCAAAAGTAAACCTCGAGTTTGACATTATGGTTGTCACCATCTTGGTTATTATGGAGCTGCGAAGCATACCCTGCTCTATCATCTATTCTACTCTAAATGGGACCGTAATTTACAAAATGAACATCATCAAGTAAGAAAGACTATAAAAACTAGAAATTGAGACCAGGGTTGGCGTTGCCCCTGCTGGCAATTAGAAAGAATGCAGTTTTAAGGCAGTTCTGTGTTAACCTCACTTTCCAGATGCAGAAGCAGTCAGCAGTATCTAAAGGCATCAGTATAATGTATTAAGATAAACTTTAAAAAAATGTTACATCATCCTTTAATATTTTTCCTCATATCTGAAGGCACTGACCACCTAGGGGCTAATTTCTTGTCAACAATGGTGTCTTTTGTGTACAGGTGTTTTCTGTGGATATGGATGGTTCCAACATGCAGGTGGTTTTAAATGTATCAGTTGACTACCCTGAGAACCTGGCGGTGGACTGGGTGAACAATAAACTGTATGTGGTGGAGGCCAGCGTCAACAGGATTGACATGGTGGACTTTGATGGAAGTAACCGGGTCACACTCATCACGGAAAACCTTGGAAACCCTAGAGGAGTAGCCGTGGACCCCACTGTTGGGTAAGCATGTCTCCCAATTTCCATTCATTCACCCATCTACACATTCCAAAACCACACATACAGTATCTGTCGTGCTCCGTTGGCATGGAATAATGGGGTGTGTGTGAGATTAGCAGATTGCCCTGGGTGGATTAGTGAGGGGCAATGTAAGTGATGACCCTCATTGTAATCCAATAGTATGGTTCAGGGGGGGGAGGAGAGCCAGGTGGCTGCATATAAATTGCTTATCGTAAATTAATGTATAGCTCTTTGGTGAGATGAGCAGCCACCCAATTTGCTGCATAATGCCATGGATGTTAGACTTAATTAACAAGAGGGAAGTCTCCTATAGTGAATACATGTAATGTTAACTCCCAGATGGACATGGCAGTCCTCATGTAATGATCCCACCAGCAGATTAAACATTTAACCTCCTTTCACAGGTATATGTTCTTCTCAGATTGGGAGGCGCTGAATGGACAACCAGGCCTGGAGCGGGCCTTCATGGATGGCACCAACCGTTATGGGATCATTGGGAGTAAACTGGGCTGGCCAGCTGGTATCACACTGGACATTGAGGCCAAGCGCATCTATTGGGTTGACAGTCGTTATGACTACATTGAAACTGCAACATATGATGGCCTTCATAGGTAAATATGTCAGGTGTTATTCCTCAGCATTTAGGTGAATTTACATGAAAAATAATCTTGTAGAATACTGTGAAAATGTTACAGCCCAACAAATCAATGTTCTGAATATTTTTATTTTTGATAGAAAAACAGTGGTCCATGGAGGTGCTGCAGTCCCACACCCATTTGGCATCAGTCTTTTTGAGCACAACGTCTACTTCACGGACTGGACCAAGATGGCTGTGATGAAAGCCAACAAGTTCAGTGACGGCAGCCCTCAAGTTGTTTATAACACAACTCAGACTCCCCATGGAGTAGCAGTCATACATCAGCTCAAACAGCCATACGGTAAGCCCCTTCAGTTAGCTATATCTTCCTTTACAGAATGGTCCTGATGCAGCTCATGTTTCTCACTGTTCCTCCTTCAGTTTGGTGTTAATTTACCAACATTTTCTGCCATGCAACTTCTAGTGTTTCTAAAGGAAAATCCCTTAAATAACTTAAATAAGCCGGTTAACAGTAATTTTTCTTTCATTTTCGTCTCAAGTTTCAAATCCTTGTGGCGTAGACAGAGGTGGCTGTGAGCAAATCTGTGTTCTGAGTCATCGCAGTGACAATGGAGGACTGGGTTATCGCTGCAAGTGTCGCATGGGATACGACCTTCATGCCGATGGAAAGCGTTGTTTTGGTAAGAGAAAAATTCCCCTTACAACTTTAGGGATTTGTTTCCTGATATTATCTCAATATGTTTCCCGGTTTTGGGTGAAAGATTACACTCAACACCCTAAAGTGGTAAAGGTTCACCTGAAACTCACCTGGTCAGCAATCCACGGTGGTTTCCACTTATTTGACCCTTCCTTTTGTGTCATGATGTTTTTGTGAAACTGAATATCTTTGGCATCCTGATTCATGTTGTTTTCTAATTTCCCATTTTCAGCTGTTAGGCAGTTTCTGCTGTTCTCCAGCCAACTGGCCGTGAGGGGGATCCCATTCAATCTTTCTTCTCAGGAAGACATTATCCTTCCCGTCACTGGAACGCCTTCCTACTTTGTTGGGGTGGATTTTAGTGCTGAAGATGACGCCATCTTCTTCTCAGACACAGTCAGGGACATCATCTATAAACAAAAAGTGGATGGAACTGGTGAGCATCTTGTTGGTTGCCCAAGCTGAACTGAATATCCTAATAAATGTACACACTGACAGCATAACAATTATATAATAAACCAAGGAAAGACATCATGTGGAGTATGAGACTATCAGCAGCTAATGTGTTTTCTGTGTTTTCTCTGTGCTTACATCCTTGGATAATTTCTTTCTGCGCAGAGAGCTCTACCATGTGATTCAGCCAGGCTTATACAGGGAGTTAAGGGAGTGCCTGATGGGGCCGACTGGTACTATGGGGGAGGGACGGGACAGGAGTATGGACAGTGGAAAATGGATCATATATTCAACCTACATCTCAAACTAATGACCTAGAAAATGAGTAGGACAGTCTGATAAACACATTTTTGTTTTGCAGTTTTGATATTTAGTTCCAAACTGTGGAAGGTAGTTACTGATGTGATAATCCACGAGCAGTCACAACACGCACACACTCAAAAAAAGAAACACCATTGCTCTGATCAGTGATGTTGTTTTTGGAGCTGCTCTAGTTTTTTCTGTCCGGTCTGCACAGGGAAAATGCAAGCTGACAGCCTATTTATTTAAATGTGTTCCTCTTTCATGTCTGTGTTAAACGGTAGTCTGACTGCTTTGATCTGTACAGGCAGGGAGGTACTGGCAGCCAATCGAGTGGATGGAGTGGAGGACCTGGCTTACGACTGGATTTCAAAGAACCTCTACTGGACCGACCCACGATACAGGAGCATATCTGTCATGAAGCTTGCTGATAAGTCCAGGAGAGCCATTGTACAGAACCTTAACAACCCCAGGGCCATCGTGGTGCATCCCCTCATCGGGTAAATTAGTCATGACCATGGGATTTGTAGCTTTGTCTGCTTTTAAGACAAGGGAAATTTCTGTGTGTATGGCTGGTAACACACCTTAAGATATGCTCACCCATTCAGAAATGTCCTCAAATTAAGCCCCCACCTGATAAAATGAATCCTTATTTAGAACAAGCTGTTATTTCCAATAGCCTCAAAGTCATAAGGCCTCTGTGTCCAACAGCCGAGATTAGTTCAGCCTGAAGGGCAGTATTGTAGCGCACACTAAGAACTTGGCTTAAACAGAAAAGCTCTATAATGTGGAAGTATCAAAATAAAATCGAAATAAAAAAGGGTATTTGTATAGTAGTCAAAGTAACTACATTTTTGAATGAAATATAACCTTGTTGTAACATGTATTGATGCTCTTTGTTTTTTTATCCTCAGGTATATTTTTTGGACCGACTGGTACCGGCCAGCAAAGATTATGAGGGCTTGGGGTGACGGGTCACATGCCCTGTCTATTGTAAACACTACTCTTGGCTGGCCAAATGGCTTAGCTATTGACTGGAGGTGAGTCATTAGCTATGTGGCTAAAATAACACTCCCACAGATCACCATTTAATTTAATTACACTGGAGGTTGATGTAATTTTTCCATAGTTTTTCCCATTTATAATTACTATTTTAATGTTTTTTTCTGATGGTTCTCCTGACAGCACTTATGACTTCTTTCAAACTCTTTCTGTTCTTTTATCTGCACCCAGCTCAATGCGTCTGTATTGGGTGGATGCCTTCTTTGACAAAATAGAACACAGCAATTTTGATGGACAAAACAGGATTTCTTTGGACCGCATAACCCAGATCTCCCATCCATTTGGTCTCACCATTTTTGAAGGTAATAGTTCCTTACATTAATAGAAACATCCATTACAGGATCAAATATCTGAACTAAAGACCGCAAGGAGGGAGTGTATTTCCCTGTCAGCAACTTCAATTGTGGTTTGTCAATCTTGCCCCTAATGATGCTCGTGTCAAAAGAGCAGAAATTACCAGTGGGTGCTGACAGACAAAGTAACTGAGGTTATGGTCTGTTGCTCCTGTCCCTTGAAGGCTATGCATATTTTACTGACTGGCGCTTGGGTGGCATTGTACGTGTGCGCAAGACGGATGGTGGGGAGATGGTCGTTATCAGAAGAGGAATTAGCCACATCATGCATGTCAAGTCTTTCAACTCCAACTCTCAGATTGGTCAGTAGCTTTATTCATTGCTCTTCTCACTCCACTATTCATGCGTAGCTGTGGCTCGCACTTGTCAGTCATACTCCTTTGTAATTACCCTTCACTCTCCTTCTCAGGTTCCAACCTCTGCAACAGGCAAATAAATCCTAATGGAGACTGCAGCCACTTCTGTTTCCCGGCCCCTGACTCACGGAGGGTGTGTGGCTGTCCGTATGGCATGAAGCTGTTGCCCAACCAGCAGACGTGTGTGGATGACCCTTCCAACGAGCCCCCCACACTGCAGTGTGGAGCCAACTCCTTCTCCTGTGGCAACGGCAAATGTGTCCCAAACAGCTACAGATGCGATGGTGTTGATGATTGCCATGACAACAGTGATGAACTCAACTGTGGAATTAACAGTAATGCTTTTTTTGTGTTTGTAAATCCAGTTTATTATACTGGCCTGGTCTGATCAGACCAGAGTTCCAAAAAATTATTTATGCCCCTGGCGTTTCTCAAATTCGGTTAAATATAATGACATCAAATCAAGTTCGTCCTCTTTTTTTTCAGACACAACTTGCTCCCCCTCTGCATTCACCTGTTCCAATAAGCGCTGCGTGCCTGCAGGATGGCGCTGTGATGGGCACAATGACTGTTTTGATAACAGCGATGAGATTAACTGCCCTACACGGGTACCTGGAACGTGCCCTGCCAATCAGTTTACCTGCTCCAACCACCGCTGCATTCCACACACCTGGCGTTGTGACACTGACAATGACTGTGGAGATAGTTCAGATGAAGCTGACTGCCGTGAGTGTCCCTATAGAGTCTTTTATCTCAAAATTAGGATTTTCTATGTGACTTGTTTTGTTAATTTAAACATCATATGGCGAAAACAGGATGACAAGCAAATATGATGAAGAAAGAACACAATTATTAAAGAAAAAACTGGAATTAAAGGTTTGCAAACAAAACATTTCATGTCTAAAGTGTGAGTTTAAGAGGATTTATGTACATTTAATGCAATGTTTTGGTTATAGATGAACCTATGTACAGTATATAGCCGCAATTATAAGAACATTGAGAAACCAATAGGCTTCTGGACATAACTTACTTTTACAAGTGTCATTTTTTAGATGCCTTTAAAGATGCGCTGTGTTGTTTTGGGCAGGAAATTTGATTGACTTCATTGACAAACTCCCCAAGTGTTCTGGGGAACTTATTTTCCTCTGAGAACAGCTTGTTTATTCAATTGCGTTTAAGAATAAATATTTCTGAATTTGTTTTATTACCTCATTAATATTGTAACTTTTAAAAGTTTTAATTTCTTGTCCAAAACTACACAGAGCTCCTTTAAGTTTCAGCATCAGATAATGTACACAGGTGCACCTATGTCAGGTCCCCTGTTAGGAAAATGGGTTACTGAAAAAACTATTTATAGCTTTAAGCTAAATTTGGTAAACTGCTGACAGAAGCACTGTTTATGTTCCTCAAAAAAGAAATAAAGGATTTTAAACGAAGACTTGTCCAGTATTGTACATTTTAGCCAGCAAAGGGTAGGAGAATATCTCACAGACTCATATTATTGTTTAACAATTTGTCTTGACAGATCTGTTAAGCACATGCTATCCAGGACAGTTTAAGTGTCCAGACCACCGCTGCATAGACCCCAACTTTGTCTGTGATGGGGACAGGGACTGTGTGGATGGTGCGGATGAGCAGGGATGCAGTGAGTACCTCACTTATATTGTATTTATAAAACTAACACAATTATTTGCTGATCAGTTTTATTTGCGTCAGGTTTTTTGTGAACTTTCTTATGATTGTAAACATGCCTAAGCCCATTTCACTTTGAGACATTGTGAATTCTGACCTCTAATGCCTCTTTTTCCAAAGTGAATTAACTCATTTTACAGTCATTCATACATTTGCTACGTCCAGTTTAACATGCTCAAAAAGTTATAGAGGTCAATTGAATGTGTTGTAAAATTCAACAAGCATGTGCTAAGCCCTCTTAGTTTATTTATCACATTAGCGACGTTGCACAACGGTTGAGCTCGGCATGCATACAAAACTGTAGAAAAATGGAATATCAAGTTTAACATACTCAACTGGATTTTTTCAGTCTACAACTGCACTGTGAATGAGTTCAAGTGCTCCAGTGGTCACCAGTGTATCAACTCCTATTACCGATGTGATGGAGTCTTTGATTGCAGTGATCGCTCAGATGAGCAAGCCTGTCGTAAGTATCTAAATATTGTCATTTTACTTAAGTATAACTCAGTTGGATGGCGACACATTCAGATTTTCCATAGTTTTGGACTGTACTAACATGCTGTTTGCTGTGTTTTCCGATGTATCCCAGCTACTAGGCCTCCTGGGATGTGCCACCATGAAAGTGAGTTCCAGTGCCAGTCAGATGGTAGCTGTGTCCCATCAACCTGGGAATGTGATGGCCATCCAGACTGTGAAGATGGCAGCGACGAACATCACGCCTGCCCACCTCGCACCTGTCCCTCCTCGATGTTCCGCTGTGACAACGGGAACTGTGTGTTACGCAGCTGGATTTGCGACGGAGACAACGACTGCAGGGACATGAGCGATGAAAGAGACTGTCCCACACCGCCTTTCAGATGTCCCAGCTGGCAGTGGCAGTGCCCCGGCCACAGTGTGTGCATCAACCTCACCACTGTGTGTGACAACACTCCTGACTGCCCCAATGGTGCTGACGAGTCTCCTCTCTGCAGTAAGTCTGATCTCTGCCTTCCTTCTCAGCCTGCAACGTGCTCTTGGTCTATCAGAAAGATTTGATTGTTTTATTACATTTCGATGTTTGCGGGCCTTCTCAAATTCAATTTCGTTTTGATATCACATGATGACAGAGGATCAAACTCTGACTTGATTTGATTTTATTTGACATTCCTCTACTACTGGTATACTGTAAACAAGGGGGACTCCACTTCAATTGTTGGATGTTATGTGTTTGTCTTTGGTTTCTTGTGTTTAAATCATGCATGTGTGTGATTTGAGCGGTATTAACCTGAAAATGATCTGTGATTTTCCTTTCTTGCCTTTCTCACTGCTTTCAGACGAGCCTTTGCCAGGTAGGAACAAACTCTCAATCATTGGTAGAAGTTCTGCAAGTAGTTTTGATTCAATTTCAACAAACAAAGCCTCTTTATAAATTATTCTGATATTTATAGATTAGTTATTTGAAAAATTTGTGTAGCTCTGGCTCAAAATAGCACTTCTAAAGACACTAACTGAAGTAGTTAGTGCTTTGTTGGCCTTTAATTATCTTTAGAGGATGTATAATAATTGCATGCATTTTTAAAATTTTGTGTCTGTGTTGTGTGAACTGTCATTTCCTTGGTCTGATTTCCATTTCCCTGCTTTCCTCTCAGATCAGGAGAGCTGTTCGGACAACAACGCAGGCTGCACCCACGGTTGTATCCAGGGGCCGTTTGGGGCCCAGTGCACGTGCCCTGTGGGTTATCAACTGAGCAATGACTCCAAAACTTGTGAGGATGTAGATGAGTGTAATCCCCCCGGACTTTGTAGCCAGCACTGCTTTAATGAGAGAGGCTCTTTCCGCTGCCACTGCCAGGACGGTTACACTCTTGAAGCAGACCAGCGTACCTGCAAGGCCTCAGGTGAGGAGGGACATGATTTAAAACTTTTGTGCATGGAACATACTGCTCCCCTGGTAGCTGTAAATAACAACCTTTAATTTCATTGCACAGCATTATAGGAAATAGGCCAATTACCAGTCCCACAGTAATTTGGTTGTCATGATGATAGGCCTTTACAGCACATATCTCAGTTTTTCCCAGTGTGCTGTCAGGAATGAGCTATGATAACGGGGGAGCTCGGCCCCTAGACTGCGAGACTGACACACAGTCTTTCTTCTCCCTTGTCTCTTTTTGCTGCTCTGATTTCTTTAGATAAGACAAATAACATATATGTCACTCATTGGCCATCACTGGTGTAATTAGGACATAATCAACCAACAAAGGGCTGTTTATGGGGAGCGTGCCTGACATGAGCTCCTCTTCCAGACAGATAACCACGCTGAAAGGCCTTGCAATACAATAGGTCATTATTTGGACAAAAGTGCATTCCCCAAGGATGGCCATTTGAGTAGGGTCCATTTAACAGAGCTGTGGTAGAGTTTTGGTAGACATGCACAAGCTGATAAGTGCTCCTATTAGCATGAGAATGGATGTGAAAAATAGGTAACAGAGATTTGATGTCTGTTTACAGATTCCCGTCAGGCGTTCTTGCTAGTGGCTAGTCGAAATCAGATTGTGCAAGATGACATAACCGCTCAGCCCAACGTGGTTCGCTCACTGGTCCGAGACGGACGCAACATTGTGGCCCTAGATTTTGACTCGGTCACTGACCGTGTGTACTGGTCCGACACAAGCCAGGACAGAATCTGGAGTGCAAACAAAAACGGCAGCGACAGAACTGTGGTGAGTGTTCCGTTTTGTCACCACTGACTGTGCACTAAAACTTTGTTTTTATACATGTATTTTCATTTTCACCAAGAATGAGTCTCTTTTTGACAGATATTTGACAGTGGAGTGACTGTAACAGAGAGCCTTGCTGTGGACTGGGTTGGCAGGAACCTTTACTGGACTGACTATGTCTTGGAGACTATTGAAGTGTCTAAACTGGATGGCACCCACCGCACTGTATTGGTCAGTGAAAATGTCACCAACCCTCGAGGCCTGGTGCTGGACCCAAGGGAGAGGTCAGTGACAGTTTTTTTTAAATCTGTGTGTGTCGGGGAATGATGCGCATATCACGGTCTCTGCTTTTCAGTGTTTAACAAGACATTTATTTTTCAGTGCTCACCTGATGTTCTGGACCGACTGGGGTAGGAACCCCCGCATTGAGAGGGCCAGCATGGATGGGAAATTAAGGACTGTGATCATAAGCAACAAGCTATACTGGCCAAATGGTCTAACCATAGACTATCCAAACAATTTGTTGTACTTTGCTGACGCCTACTTGGATTTCATTGATTACTGCGATTATAACGGAAACAACAGGAAACAAGTTCTGGCCAGTGACCTGGTGAGTGTATGAGGCTGAAGACTTTATTCTGATGATACGTTTTCTGAATGATCTGTAGACATCTTATTCATCTTAAAGTGAACAGAACACATTCAGTTTCCTTTTGGATAGTATGTGTAAGACATACGTTTTTTTCCTTTTGCTACTCTCTATGAAAAGGTACTGCAACATCCCCACGCAATTACCATTTTTGAGGATTTTGTGTATTGGACCGACAGATACATCAACCGTGTGATGCGAGCCCATAAGTGGCATGGGGAGAACCAGACAGTGATGCTGTTCAACCTCCCTCAGCCCATGGGTCTGGCGGCAGTACACCCAGCCAGGCAGCCAGCAGGTATGACAAAGAGAAACTACATTAATGCGGGTCCATTGTTTCTGTAAATATATTTAGGAATAACGAACCTATGAAGACTACTCTTTTGACTCTTGGTTTGCATGTGCGGGCTGACAATTTCTAGGTGAAAATCACTGCTTGAGGAGTCCCTGTACTCACATCTGCCTGCTTTCTGCTGTGGGACCGAGGTACTTCTCGTGTGCTTGCCCCTCAGGCTGGACACTGGCAGCAGACCAGATCACCTGCACCAGAGGTATGCTTCCTGCCAAATGGAGGAAAACACTCATCGCTCATTTTGATGAAAAAGGAAGTCAGGTCAGATGCAGCTGATAAGTAGATGCACTCAGGTTTTCATCTTAGAGCAAGGAGTAAACCTGGTATTGTAGAAATGATGTTTTTTGCACGTTTAATTTGCATCCTCGATGTTGATAAGATGAGAAATCTTTGAAAACACTGACCTCGTGTGTTATAATTTGATCCAGGTGCTTGTCAACAGTCTCCTATTTAGATTCTCGTGTAAACTGCTATTTCAGTTATAAATATTAAGAATCATATAAGCGTGTCTTTCAAGGTCTCAGGAAGACAAGGAACCTTTAATTCAGAATCCAAGGAGTCCCCCTTAGGTCAGCAGCTTAACTCATCTCAGGTTTCAGCCCATTCAAGCCAAGCAGAACACAGTCTCCCCCTGAGGCCAATGATTATCCAAGAATGAAAATGCCCCACAACCATTCATCGATTCTAATCTCTGATGACAAAGCAAATCAGATTGTGGAAACAACTTTCACCAGTCAATCCTCTTTTTAGATAAAGGCCTGTTAGCTCAGGATCCCTATTTCCCTATTTTGCAACAGGTATGGTACACTGACAGCAACTTTAAGTTTTGGATTACCATGGAGCTAAATCCTCATCCAGGAATTGTGCTTTCCCAGAGTTAGTTTTGTAACATGCAGCAGTTTTATAGATGTATTCTTAGTCACTGTTTATTGACTGCTTTTGCATTATTGTTTTTTTTTTTTTAGTTGAGGATCCTTTCCTGGTGGTTGTGAGAGACAGCATCATCTATGGCATTTCATTGAATCCAGAAGAGAAGAGTAATGATGCTATGGTCCCTGTTGCTGGGCTTCAGAATGGCTATGATGTTGACTTTGATGACAATGAACAGACCATCTACTGGGTAGAGCACCCGGTAAGTTACTGTCCAAAGACACTAAGTGTCCTATTATAGTAAAAAGGTAACCTGTGCTGTCTAATAATGCAATGCTACAAGGTTTATTGTATTTTTAATATTTCACAAATATTTAAAGGGCCCAGTATGTGACCCTGACCCAAGGAACCCACTGGTTGAACTATGAAAAATTACTGGAGCAATCTCTGACTTTACTTGAGATTAATAAAGTTCTGTCTTCTCTTCTCTTCTCTTCTCTTCTCTTCTCTTCTCTTCTCTTCTCTTCTCTTCTCTTCTCTTCTCTTCTCTTCTAAAAGACACACTGTATATACAACTAACTGTAGCTGTACATGTCACACTTCAGTTCAGAACTTATTCTCCAAGGGTTGACAGTAAAAATACACAATAAAAACTCAATTAAACCATGCAGGGAAAACACAATACACATCCAAATTCAGCAGTGCTTGAGATGAATCTGTCATCCTTTTTCCTCCAGGGTGAGATCCACAGGGTGAAGTCAGATGGTACTAACAGGACAGAGTTTGCCCCTGCAGCCATTCTTGGCTCCCCTGTTGGCCTGGCCTTGGACTGGATAACAGAGAACCTGTACTACACCAATCCAGCTACACAGTCTATTGAGGTGAGGCAATTTTTTTGTGATTGCATTTGTAATAGGAAAACAAAAAATGAATGTGAATACTCACAAATTTCACTTGTTGGTGTTCGTGCTCGGCCAGGTTTTGAAGCTGAGAGGTGAGGTACAGTACAGGAAAACTCTAATCACAAATAACGGCTCTCCAACTGGCGCGGGAAGTCCTGTTGGCATCGCAGTGGACCCAGCACGTGGGTAAGCCCCATTTAACACAGTCCTGGCACGGCCACTCATCCCCACAGCTACTGAGCTCTAACTGCCTCCTCATCGCCATCTGCTCTGCGTCTAGAGAGAACTCAACCAGTGTTACTGAAAACTACACTGCACATTGCGAGTGCAATAAAGACACAAGAAAGGCGTTTCTAAGCCATCCCTTGTTACTGTAATATGAAAACTGTAATTTTGTTTGATATGGCTATTTAAAATTTTAGTTCAGGTCTGACCTGGTCTTCTGTGGGTTCAGAGAAATCCTTAAACTCTACGAAAACATTTTTTTTCTCATTCACGGCGTGCAAGGCTGGCATTTTGTATCCCTGAAAAATTAATATTTTGGAGATTCTTTATTTTTATCGTATTTCTTTGATTATTAAAGGTATGTAAGGCTATTAAAAAGCAACAAGCATAGAGATCCATGACTAAATTCTAAATAACACTAACCTCCTGTCTGTATTGTCTTCTAAGCAAACTGTACTGGACAGACCAGGGAACAGAGAGCGGCATCCCTGCCAAGGTGGCATCTGCAGACATGGATGGCTTAAACCCTGTCACTTTGTTCACCAACAACCTGGATCACATTGAGTTCCTCACCGTGGACATCCGAGAGAACAAGCTGTACTGGGCTGTCACAAGCACTGGCGTGGTGGGTCTTCACGGATCACTATTTGTTCACTCATTAAGGTCAAAAAGAACATGCAGCCTCTGACTTACTGTTTGGCATTTGAATGTTGACAGATTGAGCGTGGTGATCCAGATGGGAGTAACCGTATCACCATTGTGTCTGGACTGTCTCACCCCTGGGGTGTGGCTGTCCATGATGACTACCTCTACTTCACTGACCGCAACTTTGAGGTCATAGAGCGCGTGAACAAGTTGACTGGCGCTGATAAGGTTGTGCTGCGGGACAACATTTCTGGGCTGAGAGTCCTGAAAGTGCATTATCGAGAGAGTGAGTAGCACAAAGAGAGATGTCATTCATTCCCTGTTGTCTATTTTCGGCTTGTTGTTTTTGCTTTCTGTTGGTCACGCTGTCTCCTCTGTACGAATCCAGCCTCTGCAGGTACATCCAATGGCTGCACCAACAATATGGGCGCGTGCGAGCAGCTCTGCCTGCCTCGGCCGCAGGGTCTGTTCACCTGTGCATGCGCTACAGGTTTTAAGCTCAACAGTGACAACAGGACCTGCGCTCCCTACCAGTCCTATGTCATCATCTCCACGCTGTCTGCTATCAAAGGCTTCAGTTTGGAAGGGGCCGATCACTCTGAGGCTATGGTGCCTGTAGCTGGTAGAGGTTAGGGATTCTTATATATTATCTACTACTGTATGAAGCATAAGATCTATTTATTTGACAAAAATATCAAATGTTCATGGCAATTGTGTTTGAAGAAACAAATATGGCCACTAACGGCTGGCTTATCCTCCTGCAGGCCGTAATGCTTTACACATTGATGTACACATGGCTTCTGGCTTCATCTACTGGTGCGACTTCAGCAGCACTGTGGCCATTCAGAACGGGGTCAGACGGATCAAGCCAGATGGCTCAGGATTACGTAGTGTAGTAACATCTGGAATAGGTCGCAACGGGATACGAGGCATCGCTGTTGACTGGGCTGCAGGTATGCTGTTGTCTAAGCTCACAAATGTTTTTTAATATTGTTTTGCTTAACCACATACTGTAAGTAGTGTGCGATTATCTCACTACAGTAAAGTGTTTGTTTTTTTTCGGATCTTTTTATATTTGTAATCTATTATCAATCTATTCAGTTTCCTCCTTGTTGCATTTGTAATCTTCACATTTTTATCTATATGAAATACTCCCATAAGATTTACATAACATGTCATATGCAGGTAAAAGAGGATGTCAGTCAGCTGATTTGTAGTTGTTGGTCCTGAAATTGATGCTTTAAAGATCCAGCATTACATCATCAAAGCATCTTAAAGGTGCAATATGTAAGAATTGGCCTCCTCTTAAATTCCTTCAAATAGGGGGCAACATACCTAGCTGGAAGTCTGGACGAGGAGCAGAAGCGACTTCACGTATTGAAAATGCTTTGCGTCTATCCTGTAGAATATGATATAAACATGGTCATTTCCATCTGTTTCTTGATAACGTAAGTCAGAAAAAGAGAGACTCTGAAATGCCAACCTGCTTTATGACACAGACCTCAGACAGGTGACTACCTGGTAGAGTCAAGGACTTCGTGGTAGTGTCTAAGTTAAGAAGCTTTATGATAGTGCCAGACTCACAGTACAGGTACCTTAGTCCCAAACAGGTGACAGGGAGATGATTTCATTAGCTGGTTTAGGAAAAACAGAGACAGCTGCTGGCAGGCAAATTTGTTAGCTTGTTACTCATTTATTATTATTATTTATACATCAGTTTCACTGAAGTGAAGAAATCTTGTCATAATGTCAGAAAGTAAAAATATTATTTTAATTGTCGTAGTTTGTGATTGATGGCCTTATGGCCTGATGACATACAAATATACAGTATCTTACTAACTAGGTTCTTTCTTTAGGGAATCTGTATTTCACCAACGCCTTCCTCACTGAGACGTATGTGGAGGTGCTACGCTTGAACACAACTTTCCGCAGGGTGCTACTGAAGACCCAGGTGGACATGCCACGCCACATCGTGGTGGACCCCAGAAACAGATACTTGTTCTGGGCTGATTATGGTCAGAACCCCAAAATTGAGCGAGCACTCTTGGACGGAACCAACCGCACTGTTTTAGTGTCATCAGGGATTATTACTCCACGAGGTCTCGCTCTGGACTGGCAAACTGGCTATGTCTACTGGGTGGATGACTCCCTGGATATGATTGCCCGTGTCAACCCTCAAGGCGGTGAGACAGAGATTGTCAGGTACGGCAGTCGCTACCCGACTCCTTATGGAATCACAGTGTTTGAGAGTAGTATCATTTGGGTGGACAGAAATCTTAAGAAGGTGTTTCAAGCAAGCAAGGAGCCCGGCAGCACAGAGCAGCCCGCTGTCATCAGAGACAACGTCAACATGCTCAGAGACGTCTCCATCTTCGACCAACGTACCCAGCCTACTACTGCCCAGGAGCTTAACTACAACCCCTGCATAGAGGCTAACGGAGGCTGTGCTCATTTCTGCTTCGCCCTCCCAGGGTCTGGCACAGGTGGTCAGAACAAAAAATGCAGCTGTGCTTTTGGGAACCTTGCAGCAGATAATGAGAACTGTGTAGTGTCAAGGGATGATTATCTCATCTACACGACTGAGAGCACTGTACGCAGCCTGCGCCTCGACCCTGACGACCATGCATTGCCCTTCCCTGTGGTCAATGTGCCACGTACCTCCGTGGCACTCGATTTTGACCTCACAGACAGGAGGATCTACTTCACACAGAGCTCGGGCGCAGGATCAAGCAAGATCAGCTACATCAGCCTGTCCTCTCCCACGTCAGCCCCTGTAGTGGTGGCTTCAGGTTGGTGTTACACCTCCACTACCACATACACTTATTACTTACGTTTTCATTCGTTGTGTTTTTTTTTTAATATGCCTGATGTTTCTTTGTTGTCTTTTAAAGATCTAGGGGCTCCTGATGGCATTGCTTATGACTGGATAAACAGGAGAATTTACTACAGTGACTATGTCAACCAGAGCATCAGCTCCATGTCTGTGGACGGCTCTCAGAGGACTGTTATTGCCCATGTGTCAAGGCCAAGGGCCATCATGTTGGATCCCTGCAGGGGGTAAGACTTAAACACGAAGCCAGCTACACTATTCCATCCAAATTCGTTTAACTTGTGCTGTTGTTTTCACTAGCCATATATGTCATGCCATTATTGTCTCTTTACGGTTTAACAAGGTTTTTTGTCTCCCTGATGAAGCCTTGATGCCAAAGTACATCAAAGTTTGTCTTAAAGGTGTAACATGACCATGCCGTGACAATAAAAGCATTTTGTTTGTTCAATAGAGTGTGCCTTGGCATTTTCTTGTGATTTTAAGGTCTACTTGTATCGCCATCCAAGGAGAACCTCTAACGAGCTGAATTTGAGTCCAGGAAGCGCCCTCACCCATACGTTTTTCATTTTTTAATCGAGGTTTAGACTGATAATAAATCTCCTGGGGACATTTAGTAATGTGTTTCGTAGGATGTAATTTATACTACATGATACATGCCCTTTTCAAATCTAGACAATGTGTTAGTAAACATATACTTTAAATTTTATTTGATTAGTGTCTAGGCCCCTATTCTCAAGCTTCAGAAAGCTTATCATGGTGTGTCATTTCACATACAGTATCTCAAATATGTTTTATTTGAGTTTACTTGTATTTGAACTGCTTTGTAAAGAAACTAAATCTAACACCTCCTTTGTTCATGACATTAATCTGAGATTTAATGATGAATCTCTCCTCATTCCATAGATACATGTATTGGACAGACTGGGGAACCCATGCAAAGATCGAACGTGCTACCTTAGGTGGAAACTTCAGAACAGAGATTGTGAACAGCAGTCTGGTGTGGCCCAATGGATTGACCCTGGACTATGAAGAAGAAAGACTCTACTGGGCAGACGCCAGCTTGTAAGATCTGAAATAGTCCACTGTGGAAATATGTACTCAATTTTGGCTATTACACCAACTTTTATCATTATTTTGTTCTGCCATCAGACAGAAGATTGAGCGATCCTCTCTCACTGGCTCCAATCGGGAGGTCATCGTCAGCACAGCCATCTACCCCTTTGCTATGACCATGTTTGGCGAATTCATTTATTGGACTGACTGGAACACGCGCAGCATCTATCGGGCCAACAAGCACGATGGCTCTGACCAGAGGGCCATGATCCAGAACCTTCCTACTCGGCCGATGGATGTCCACGTTCTGGCCGGCAGGAAGCAGCAGCAGTGTGACAGTCCCTGCCAGCAGTTTAATGGAGGCTGTAGCCACATCTGCACACCAGGTACAAGCGGTTTCATACTTGTTTTTCAGCGTGATATTCTTTTAGTGTAGTTACTGAAAGCTATTTCATCTTGATAGGACCCAACGGAGCTGAGTGTCAGTGTCCATCAGAGGGCCGCTGGTACCTGGCTGACAACAAGCACTGTATACAAGATAATGGCACCCGCTGTCAGCCCGGCCAATTTACATGCATGAATGGCCGCTGTATTCGCGCCCAGTGGAAATGTGACAACGACAACGACTGTGGAGATGGCAGCGATGAATTAGAGAGAGTCTGTGGTAGGCTGTTTTTAAAAGAGCTTGAATTGATTTTTTTTTCCTTATTCACATTTCTTCCTCATTTTGTGTTTTAATGAATTATCAAAGTCTGATTTATGATTATTAATCATAATAAACTCTTCTGCATGAGGGAATCAAAACTCACCTTTCTTCTCTTTACCTTCACTAACACTAACAAATTCTGTCTTTTCGCCTTCACAAATTTCTTTCTCAGGACCTAAACCTGACTTCAACTACGTCGGTGTGTATGCTTGCACCTCATGATTACGCTTCCACTAACAGTATTAAAACAAATCAACGCTAACAAATGAATCAATGTGCTTATATCTCTGCATGCAGTCCCACAGTTGCTGTCATCCTTTATTGCTGTGTCAGGTAAAATTAGCATATCATCCCCTTTGTCCTGATCTCACTCTCTATTGGGTAAAGCTCTGACCTGTTTTTGATTCTGATTGGCAGCCTTCCACACCTGTGAGCCCACTGTATTCACTTGTGGCAATGGGCGCTGTGTGCCCTACCACTACCGCTGTGACCACTATGACGACTGCGGAGACAACAGTGACGAAGTGGGCTGTCTGTTCAGACCGTGTGACCCCAACACAGAGTTCACCTGCAACAACGGCCGCTGCATTGCCAAGGACTATGTTTGCAACGGCATCAACAACTGCTATGACAACGGCACCAGTGATGAACAAGACTGCCGTGAGTATCCACAAACACCAAACAGAAGAAAATGTTTAAATCAAAGTGGCTTTTACTCATAGTAAGAACTTTCTAACCCATGAATATCTCAGCGGAGAGAACCTGCCAGCCAGAGCACACAAAGTGTCAGTCTACCAACATCTGCATCCCACGCTCTTACCTGTGTGACGGAGACAACGACTGTGGGGATATGAGCGACGAGAGCCCTACACACTGTGGTGAGTCCAGCAGCACGTAGAAGCAATGTTACTGTTTCAGTTGCTAAATAATATTTTCTTTCCTTATATTAATCATACAACGTATTTCATGTTGTTAGAACTTGAAAGGGCTGTATTCACATAAGACATTTTAACAGGTTCTTGCAGAAAAGACCCATTTTATTTATTTTTTCCTTCATTCATTCATTCAACCTTTTTTTGTACAATGGAAATCGTTGCAGGGATACGCTAACAAAGAAAGTTTGCTATTAAAAAGCCATTAAAAACTTTCAGATTATAGAAGATATTTTGAAAGATACATTAAAATAGATTAGATTATTAGAATATATAATAAAATAAAGTTGTATAAAACTATTTCATGTAGATATCTGATGTAAGATGGTCTATTGGTTTTAAGGAGGTACTATATTGTGTTCCACGGGTCAGGGGCACTAAAGTCAGCCAGGGCTGGCTCAAGCCATTTTGGTGCCCTAGGGGAGATTAAGATTTAAGACTGGACCAAAAAGAGAGCAGGGAAGTAGCTGATAGGCTGGCTAATGAAGGTGATGCAGTGCAGGTGTGGAGGGAAAGCAGACTTGGGAGGAGCACGGGAACACATGAGGGAAACACCACACTGGGAACAAAACAAAGGACACGACAAAAACCCAGACACGACATAAAATACAGAAGTAACCATGACATTAATAGACAGAAATAAACAATCCAAATTTTGTTGTATGGTTGAGACCACTCAAAATGTGGATAATTTATTGTTTGTTTGTGTTGCCTGACTGTAATTTTTCAAATCCATCACAGATGCAATTTGGTGGTTTTTGAATATCACAGATAAAAGTGCACTTGGTAGCACAAAAGGAGTGATTTTTTACAAGTTAACTAAAAAAAAGCTACTTTTTGAGTTTGGATATAATTATTATAAATACCGCTTGTTTTCTGTCTTTGGATTTAATCCACAAGAAGAATTTGAACCTACCTAAAGTTATGGGAAAGTAGATATGAATGAGCCACAAACAGATCAGTATATATTCCACCCCCTCATCAGCATGATAAGATTCCCACCACCATGTCCTCCAAACAATTTCATGCCTTTCTTCTTCATAGCTGCATCCACATGTTCCCAGACTGAGTTCCGTTGCTCCAGCGGACGCTGCATCCCCGCCCACTGGTACTGTGACGGAGGGGCTGACTGCGCCGACGGCTCTGATGAACCCCTCTCCTGCAGTGAGTGTCGCTCAACTCTCTCACCCCCAAACCGGGCCTGTTGGCTTTGTGTGTGTGCCCTCGCCCCATTATCAGCTGCTCGGTTATTGTGTGTCTGTGTCTGTCCGCCACTCTGCATCTGTGTGCTGCTGCTGTGAGAGAGAGCGGTGAGTGATGTAGCAGAGAGTGTGAGTCAGTGGTGTATTGCTTTGTTGACGATGTGGTCAGTCAGGCCTCCTATTGTGTGCTGCATTCCTCGGTGGTGACGCCCCTTAGTGTCCTCTGACAAACAGCACCTCCCCCTCCCTTTGTCCACCAGGGGTTACAGAGCCTCACTTTGGCTTTTGTTTAGATAGCTCACCATGCATGGGAATGTGGAGTTGCCATGACTATTTTGAAAGCGTTGCCAGTGTTGTATTGTGCCTTGCCTAAAAGTTGTAAAGCAGCGGGGGAAGTACCTGAGATAATTGGGAATTCATGAAAAGTAAAAATTTTTTTAAAAAAAAGTAAATAATTCATATTGTTTATAAATGATTTGGCAGAAAATATTAACTCCCAGTACCTACAGTTTAATGTTATATGATTTATCTTTGCAGCCACACTGGTCAGGACCTGCAACACAGATCAGTTTCGCTGTGATGATGGCAGGTGCATTGCCTCGTCCTGGATCTGTGATGGGGACAATGACTGCGGTGACATGAGTGATGAAGACCAGAGGCATAATTGTGGTAGGCATCCTTATACTTCCTCTCTTTCCTTGTCTTCTTTCTCTTTGTCCTCCTCTTCATCCTCATCTGCGTCCCCCCACTTCTTCATCTCTCTTCCCCTTGCAGTGCATCCTCTTGTTCCCCATCACTTCTCCACCATGCCCCCTCCTGCTTCCCTCATCCTCTCGTTATTCAGGACGCTGATGGATTAGGATACACACCACTGGGGGAGTGCTGTGTGGGAGACACTGGCAGTCAGTGCCCGGCATCTTAGTGTCCTGTAGAAGGTCGCCATTCCAAGGAGCTGACATTCCTGATTTCTCCTGCCTCACTCGTTACTTTGTGCATGTCTCTTTCTCTGGCTTCCTGGCTCAGGGTGGATCAGGACTCCTATGTCTCACCAATGTGTGCTCCAACAATAAGATGCCTGAAGCTAAAGACTTCGACACTGCCTGAGCCTCTGTAGGAGACTCACTTCAAAAACAATCGCATTAGGTGGATAAAGAATTTAAAGTCACGGCTGCGTGTTTTGAAATACAGTCTGGGATATTTGGATTGCTAAAAATGCAGGTTGATGTCGGGTCATCTCCATCATTATTTCACTTCTTGTAAATCTTCCTGTGTTTATTCTTTCTTCCAGCCAATCGCACATGTACAAGTGCAGAGTTCACCTGTGCGAACAACCAACCACCTCAGCGGAAATGCATCCCACGTGATTGGGTGTGTGATGGAGACGCAGACTGTGCAGACGCATTAGATGAACATCAAAACTGCACACGTAGATCCTGTGGCGTTAATGAGTTCTCATGTAGCAATGGCCTCTGCATACGTAGTGCCTACAGGTTAGAACTTTTAACTAAAATGTCATACATTTTTATCTGCAATCAGTCTTTCTGGCAAGTTGATTTCATCATTGTCTTCTAAAATCAGGTGCGATCGACGGAACGACTGCGGGGACAGCAGTGACGAGCAGGGCTGCACCTACCAGGCGTGCCAGCAACACCAGTTCACCTGCCAGAATGGCCGCTGCGTGTCCCATGACTTTGTCTGCGATGGCGACAATGACTGTGGGGACGAGTCCGATGAGCTGGAGCACATGTGCCGCACGCCAGCACCCACCTGCCCTCCTGGAGAGTTCAGATGTGACAATGGACACTGTATCCCCCTGAGCCAGGTGTGCGACAGGAACGATGACTGCTCTGACAATAGTGACGAGAAAGGCTGCGGTGAGTATGAGACAAAAAGGGAATAAATAAATAATAAAATGAAGAACACTAATAATACTGTGTTTTCTCTCCATGATTACATTGGTCTGACAGTGATAATAAAATTAGTTTTTATATAGTGCCTTTCAAGAGACCTTTTTGAGGATGCTTGAGGGGTAAAACTCTTTGCTGATGGATTTAATAACTTTGTTGTCTCTTTGACTCTAGGTGTCAATGAATGCACTGACCCATCCATCCATCACTGTGACCACAACTGCACCGACACACCTACCAGCTTCATCTGCACCTGTCGTCCCGGCTACCGCCTCATGTCTGACAGCAAAACGTGTGACGACATCAACGAGTGCGCTGAGACGCCAAGCGTGTGCAGCCAGGTCTGTGAGAACACCGTCGGCTCCTACATGTGCAAGTGCGCCTCGGGATTCCTCCGAGAGCCGGACGGCCACAGCTGCCGCCAGAACAGCAACATCTCACCCTACCTCATCTTCAGCAACCGCTATTACCTGAGGAACCTGTCGACGGACGGGGAGGCCTACTCTCTGATCCTGCAGGGCCTGACAAGTGTGGTGGCCTTGGACTTTGACCGTGTAGAAAAGCGTCTTTACTGGATTGACGTGAGCCGAAGAGTGATTGAGAGAATGTCTTTTGATGGCACCAACAGAGAGGTGGTGGTCAATGGAGTCCTGCATGGGGAGGGCCTTGCAGTTGACTGGATAGCCAGGAAATTGTACTGGGTGGACAGCTTCCAGGATTGTCTCAAAGTGTCTGAGCTGGACGGACGATTTGTGAGGAAGCTGGCTGAACACTGTGTCGATGCAAACAACACCTATTGCTTTGAAAATCCAAGAGCCATTGTGCTGCATCCCAAATATGGGTGAGTTGGAGGAAAGGAGGAATTAAGTCTTACGACAGAGTCTGATTGTTATATCAGCAGGGCAGATTATTGACTGGGTTTTTATTATGCCTTATATCGGCTTATCTAAAATATTGGTATGTGTGTATATGATGATGGGTAATAGAAAAGAACATTCAGGAAACGTTAATCAATATATGCATTTTGGATTAATTATACATTTTGAAATAGCTTCATCGAAAATGACAATTCAGTTGTATGTAAGCTAATGCGGGATGCAGAGGGTTTTTCAACTGAAATGATTGGATACAAATATCTACATACAGCATCAGGCTTCCTTCATCATACTGAAACAAAGGTAATTTTCTTAAGTCATTTTCTTGGCTCCATGATAGATTTGTGTACTGGACGGACTGGGGAGACAAAGCCTTCATAGGCCGTGTTGGAATGGATGGAACCAACAAAGTCGCTATCATCACCACCAAGATCGAGTGGCCCAATGGCATCACCATTGACTACACAAACGACAAGCTCTACTGGTCTGACGCTCATCTCAGTTACATCGAGTAAGTTTGATTCGTCAGGAGGTGATCCCACTGTTCTTGTCTACAGCGTTGAAGAGAGACTTTAAAATCTTTGATTCTTTTTGTTAGATACTCAGACTTGGATGGTCAGCACAGACACACAGTGTATGATGGGAATTTGCCTCACCCATTTGCCCTCACTGTGTTTGAGGACACTGTGTACTGGACTGACTGGAACACACGAACAGTGGAGAAAGGCAACAAATACGACGGCTCTGGTCGTGAGATGCTGGTCAACACCACACACAGACCATTTGACATCCATGTATGTCATCCTTACAGGCAGCCTATTGGTGAGTTGGAATCTACTGATCAGAGCGTTTTTTTTTTTCTTAAAACCTTTATATACAATGTAGTTGGTTCTAATTTCAGTATGACTTTAGGTTTAAGGTCAGATACTGACCACAGGCTGAACAATACCTGGCCTTTATTTGCCCAGCTGTGGTGAACTGATGACTTGTTTGATAGAGTTGTGGCTCTTCCTCTGACAGTAACCAATCCTTGTGCGGTGAACAATGGAGGCTGCTCTCACCTGTGCCTGATCCGTCATGGGGGGCGGGAACACACCTGTGAGTGCCCTGACCATTTCCTGACTGTTCAAATAGGAGGTGCGACCCGATGCCTTCCCATGTGCACCAGCACCCAGTACAGATGTGCCAATAATGAACGGTTTGTCAAGATTTCTTCTTGGTGTTCTTTTTAGTTTTAACCTTAATTTATCATTGTTGAACTGGCTGTGATACAGAAGTGGGACTGCCATAAAAGAACATTAGCATGAGTGGTAGTTGTTATCTCACACCAGAGGTTTTATAGTCTTCTTTCTATCACAGAAATAGGGCTGCAATTAAGTATAAAAATTTCATTTTTTATCAAAGATAAAAAAAAAAAAAGAATGCTTATCATAATTTCTCAGAGCCGAGAGTGATGTCTTCACATGGCTTTTTTTGTCCAACTAACAGCCCAAAACCCGCAAACTCTTTGAAAAAGACAAAGAAAAGCAACAAATTCTTACATTCAGATGCTTGAAACAGCTAATGTTTGAAATGTTTGCTTGAAAAACGACTAAAATGATTAATTGATTATCAAAAAGGTCTTATGCTACTTTTATCTTGGCAAAGTTTTGTTTGTTTGTATTCCCTTTTGCTTAACTGGGGAGGAAAAGGGTTGAGGAAGCAGTATTTACATAGACAGTACACTTAGTTCATCCGTCATCTGTAATTTCGAAACACTGGAATATACAGTTATTCTCGGTTGGCTCTCTTTGCAGTGGGCACAGCACCCCCTTCTGGTTGTGTCATAATATAATCCAGCAGACGTTTTACAAAATCCTTCTCTTCTGACAGAAATATGTGCACAATAAGTTATACATATACATTGTGTAAAATAAATCTAGTAATGTAGAATTTGTACAGTAATGATTTATTGATGGTAAATGCTACACAAGTCACATTTAAGTTTAATGCACACTTAGTTTTCACAGCCTTTCATAAAATTTGTAAGTAGTTTAGTCGGTGATGTAATGATTTTTCAGTGGTTAAAGGGAGTCAAGGAAGCCTTGAGGAGCTCTGTTCAGTATTATGCGATACACAATATGCAACTCCAGCACAGAAACATGAGCATTTTCGTTTCTACCTGTCTTAAACAGATGTATCCCCATCTGGTGGAAATGTGACGGTCAGGCGGACTGCAGAGATGGCTCAGACGAGCCCTCCACATGCCCGGCTCGCCACTGCAGGCTCGGCCAGTTTCAGTGCAATGACGGAAACTGTACCAGTCCGCATTTCCTGTGCAACAGCAACCAGGACTGCCATGATGGCTCAGATGAAGACCCTGTGCTGTGTGGTGGGTTGTGTCCTTATTTGTTGAGTCTTTTTAACAGCTGTTATCAGTTTATACAAAATGACGAGTATTTTTCTTAAAGGCTAACTTTTATTGCTTTAACTTCAGTGTCTTTTTCTCATGACTCAATGTTCAAAAAAACTTGTCTTCCCTATAGCTACACACCAGTGTGAAAGCCACCAGTGGCAGTGTGCAAATAAGCGCTGCATCCCTGAGTCATGGCAGTGCGACGGTGAGGACGACTGTGGTGATCAGTCTGATGAAGACTCTGCCCACTGCTCCGCCAGGACCTGCCGCCCTGGACAGTTCAAGTGCCGCAACGGACGCTGCATCCCGCAGAGTTGGAAGTGTGATGTCGATGATGACTGCGGTGACAACTCTGACGAACCTTTGGAGGAATGCAGTAAGTGATACACACAGAACTGCTCACAGGTCCATCTTTAAGTGCACAATGACTTATAAATAATCATAATCATAATCTGAGTTAAATCAGAGCAGACACTTTGATCAAAATGAAGACACACACTACATCAAGACCTTAACATTTTTGCCAGTTTTTGCGCCCTTTGCTTGACAAAGTGATGTTATGTTCACAGTGGGACCGGCACATCGATGCGATAACCACACAGAGTTTGACTGCAGGACCAACTACCGCTGTGTGCCACTGTGGTTAGTTTGCAATGGCCACAACGACTGCAGAGACAACAGCGATGAGCAGGGCTGTGGTGAGTCCGCGACGAACAGGATTGACGTCCTGTTCATCATGGCAGTGATTAGAAATCGTGTTTCAAAGCTTTGCTAATTAGTCAAATAACTGAATTATTTGCTAATAGGAAGATGATTCTAGAGATCTCTGAGGATTAAAAAGTTCACAGCAAAGAGGCAAGATTATGTGTTCAAGACGTGAGTGAAGGGCAATTAGCCAACACCTCAGCCTCCTGTGGAACATTACACAGTGAAGTAGTGGGAGGTGCTGATGGAGAGGGTCTCACCACTCACCCTCCCCCACCATTTGCCTTTCCCTGAGAGCACGGCAGATTTATGAGCTGTCCGGTGGTATGGATCTACATATATGTGTGTGTGTGTGTGTGTGTTGTTGCTCTGTCCTTGCGTGGGGGCAGGGGTTCATACAAGTCTCTTTGTACTTTGCTACGATCCAAACACACCCGCTGCGGCCCTCCCATCTCTTATCGGAGGCCCTTGCTCCATTAGTGCCATGCCCGCGCAGGACGGGAGATTCGTGCTAATCTTCCTGTAAGAATGTAGCAGATGGGCCAGGTGGAGGGCTAGGAGGGCAGGACTAGCTAACACCGCGCTATCTTTGACCCCCAGCACTGTGTGGTAGAGACGGCTCAGACTAGCTCTCCTCCACTCCTCTCCCGTCTGTGCTTCTCATCTCCTTCAGTCTTATCCTCTACCGGCTCATACTGGCATAGATAGAGGTCACCCATCTGTCCCGAACATGCTGCTCTCCTCCCTCTACGACTGTTGTAATTTAATTAAAAAACAGGGTTGCATTTCACTCCAAACTGACAGTTTCATCATTGCAACGCCAATTCCAATGTAGTGAGGACACTCCTTTTTTGACTTACAAATGGTTGAAAACAGTGTTTCACCTCATGTTCAAAAAACACCTGTTTGGAACATTCCACAGGTGATGGTATCATTAGGACAACTGCCAAAACAAAAATAAATCAAAAATAAAGAATTAAATGGCTCAATAAAGGGTAAGAAAACAGGAGTAAATACAATTAAGAATAGATACATTAATACATGAAATGGAAAATTACGTATGGAAGCAAATAAGTATTACCTATTTATTTTAAACAAAGGTAAAAAGAAACAAGCAAAATGAAAACAGAAATATCAAATTATTTCGCATTTTAGAAATTAATGAATGAACTTTTATTTTTGATACTATTTTTTTTTGCATGTTATGTCATATTTGGCATTTTAAGTCCTCCATATGATTGGAAATGAGAGCGGCATCCTGTTGTTACTAAGCAATGATATTTTACTTTTGTTGCTCTCAGTAATAGATTTAACTACAACATCATCAAAATGTCTCATCTCTGACTGCTGGATGTCGAAATCAAAAGTGAGAGTTTCCAGTCTTCACCGGGTTTCTCACAGTTTACTACACAGGTGTGTGGTGTCATTTTAGTGACAAGTTAAAGAATAGGAAGAAGAGCTTTTAAATCTGTGAAACTAATCGTAAAGCACAATCTAAACTCAGTTACCAGTTAGTTAGGTACATCGAGTTAATACAGTGGTATGGTAATACAGCTATCTAGTTAAATACTTCCCATAATGAGAGGTGTTGATTCAACTTAACGTTCATTCTGGAGGCCAGAGTTGATGGTGGTCTTGAGACTGATAGTTCATTTAACAGATTTAAACTAGGTTTTTATAATGTTCCTAATTATGTTTTCTCAAGTGACATCACTCCGTATTCTACCTGATAAAAAGTGGCACTACACTACACTTTTTCCCAGGAGATTTTAGTGTGAAGAAAAGTTCAGAGTAAACCAATCTGAATACCAATGATGTCATTACTCTATATCCATTTCATTGTCCTGTGAACATTTTCTTTTAATACAACTAGTTAAGACAAAAAACTTGTTGTTCTAAGTTTTGACAGAAAATGATAATTTTCAGGCACTTTGGGACTGTGGTAAAAAGAAAGTCAAACATTTTAAAATCAGTTGTCAAACATTTTAAATCTGTTTAAAATCAGTTACATGTGCTTCTTTTTCCAGATGAACTGACCTGTGATCCTGATGGAGACTTCCGCTGTGACAACCACCGCTGCATCCCGCTGAGATGGAAGTGTGACGGGGACGACGACTGTGGGGACAACTCTGACGAACGCAGCTGCAGTGAGTGCTGTTCGCCGTCACTGACAAAGTGACATCGTTACATGATTCATCGTTTGATGTCTTTGGTTTGAGCACTGATGAGAGTGTGAGCATTGAAAAGCTGTCTACATTGTCCTGATATCATCTAAGTGTCTTTAAGTAGGTTCACTGTGGGATTGTAATGTAGCTCCAAATGAAAAAGGAGTGCTGATGGCGAAGAATAGCCCTGCTATCACTTCATCAGACAGCAGGGTGGTTTTGTAAGAGGCTCAACACTTCTGCCGACGGCAGAGTGCTGAGAGAGGTAGTCTTATCAGCTGCTAGAGAAACAGACTGTCCTCAGTGTGTCAGGAAGAGGGAGTGAAGGAGTCTGTCACCCTTTGCCCTGGAGAGTTTAAACACGTCTGAGAACATGCCAGTTAATAGCGATAATGCAGCTTCTCAACACAGAAACGGTGATGGGGGTTAAATCATGGCGGTACCGCTCCTCTTGTTGCTGCGCTGCTGATGCCAGGAGAGGTTGTCTCTGGTGAACTCATGAGCTCACCGCAGAGTAAAGGCTGCACATGCTGCTAGTGATAGTGAGGATGGTTTATGTCATAATATGGAGGAAAATAACATGCAGAGTTTAAAAAAAAAAAGACTTAAAGAAACGTCCACATTTGGTTGATTCCACTGTGTTTTTCATGTTTCCCCTCAGCTCCACGCGCGTGCACAGAGAGCGAGTATCGTTGTGATAATCTGCGCTGCATTCCCGACCGTTGGGTCTGTGACCATGACAACGACTGTGAGGACAACTCGGATGAAAGGGACTGTGGTAAGTGGAGGCTTTTTGTTGGCCGGCTGTTTGAGAGTGACGGAGGGCTGCACTAAACAAAGAAGCAATAAAACTTGAGCATAGACAGACAGGACCACCAATAGTCATCTATTCAAAAATAGTTTATTCACTCTGCTCCTTCCTTACAGTGCCTGTTGAATGCACGACAGATAAATGATTTAGAAGTTCAAGTCTCTTGCCATCAAATATGTTCAAGTTTTTCTAGATGAGACCTGTGAAATAAAGTATTTCTAGTATTTAGTATTTAGTATTTCTCATGTAGGAATAAAGAAATAAACTTGTGGATTTGGGTTGCTGTGAGTCTTTCATTGGTTTTTGATTATTGTTTCAGAGTTGCGGACTTGTCATCCCGGTTACTTCCAGTGCGGCAGTGGACACTGTATCGCTGAACGCTTCAAATGCGACGGCAACCCCGACTGTCTGGACTACACAGATGAAACGTCTTGTCGTAAGTGTCCTGCTTTAAATGTTCTTTACCCTCTGACTATTAATTGTATGTTTGGTTGCACACTCGATTTTAACAGACTGGTTTTGACTTCCAGCGACTCGTTTCCCCAACGGCACATACTGCCCCTCCTTTTTGTTTGAGTGCAAGAACCACGTATGCGTCCAGCCTCACTGGAAATGTGACGGAGACAACGACTGTGGAGATAATTCAGATGAGGAGCTTCACCTCTGCCGTAAGAAGTCCTGCACACGCAAAACCAAACTTGTTAGATTCCTACCAAGTTCTCAACCCATATCATCATCAGACTTGCTGTGAGTAGATTTGTGATTTTTTTCTTCTTTCTGTTCATCCTCAGTGGACATCCAGTGTGAGGCTCCGTTCCGGTTCCGCTGTGACAACAACCGTTGCATCTACAGCCATGAGTTGTGTAACTCTGTTGATGACTGCGGTGACGGCTCTGATGAGAGACAGGAAAACTGTAAGTGTAATAGTTTGCACTGTAGCTGATGATCTTATTCACCTACTCATTCTTATGCCATGTTGTATTTTTCTTTGTTGAGCATAACTACGAGCATCTAGAGCATCTCTGAAGTAAATGTTTTTCTCTCTGTCAAGGCCAACACCCAACCCATGGACCCTGCACTGACGATGAGTACAAATGCAGTAATGGACAGTGCATCCCTCTGCAATACGCCTGTGATGATTATGACGACTGTGGAGATCAGTCAGATGAGCTCGGCTGCCGTAAGTACATCCATAAAAGCATATTCGCTATGATGTTTAAAGTCTTTTATTGTGGAGCATCATTTTCAGGAAAACAAAACATGGTGATACTGTGCTTCTTATCATATAAACAAACCCTGAAACGCAAGTGAAGACATATTTTTTTCTGGTTATCCAAGTCCAAATCTAATTTGATTTGAATTTCTTTTTCATGTGAAAAAAAAATCCTCACCTGCCCCTCGAGGGTTCTGTTTTCTCATTACGGCACAATGTATGAGCAGGTGTACTAAACTTTGGATGAATAAAAGCAAAACTGGCTTCCAACACTGTTTCATGTGGTGATAGCATTAAAATGCAGGATTGTGGGTTCAACATTCTTTTGTGCCTGGACAGAAGTTTACATTTATTTTGCGAAGGTATTTTAGTCAACTACACCCAAGTGTGTGCAAGAATAAATAGAAGATAAAACTACAACAAGACCTACTTTAAGTAAAACATAGTTACCTGAATGAGTGTCTGTTCTGACATTCAGTGTGCTTTTGTGTTTTCGCCTGTCAGACCAGGGCAGTGGGCACACATGCAGCGACAACATCTGTGAACACAACTGCACCGACCTGACAGAGGGAGGCTTACTCTGCTCGTGCAGGTCCGGCTACAAGCCCAGAGCGACAGAAAGACACACCTGTGAAGGTAAAACACACACCAGATACTTTAAAACACAGACAAAGAATTATTCTTCATCCTTCAACAAATAATTTTTTTTTCTCCTTTTGCAAAAAGATGTAAACGAGTGTGAGGTGTACAGCACGTGTCCTCAAGAGTGCAGGAACACAAAGGGCAGCTACGAGTGTTTTTGTGCTGAGGGCTTTCTCTCTTTCGGGGAGCCACATGGGACGGAGTGTGCTGCCCAGGGTAAGAGCTCAGCATTCACACACAGGAGAAACTTCTTTACTTCTTTACGTTCCCTTTCATTTGTTAAAACATAAACCAAACTCTGAATTGACCACAGCATCATTTCTATACAGGGAACCCACCAGTGCTGCTCCTGCCAGACAACGTCCGCATCCGTCGTTTTAACCTCTCCTCTGAGCAGTATTCAGACTACGTGGACAACGCCGAGCACATCCAAGCCTTGGACTACCTTTGGGATCCTGAGAGAGAAGGACTCAGTAAGACCTCCTCTGTAACCCCCTACTAATGTTGCCGTGAATTAAAAAAATAGTAAGACCTCCAAGTTTGGATAACCTTTATCCCCCGATGTGCTGTAGGTGTTGTGTACTGGACAGTTCTGGGCCGGGGATCTGAGTTTGGCTCGATCAAACGTGCTTACATGACCACGTTTAACGATTACGGCAACAACCCAGTGAAGGAGGTTGATCTGAACCTGAGATACATCGCTAAGCCCGAAGGCATTGCTTTGGACTGGGTTGGCGGGTAATTCACCAGGATGAAGACTTTAACATTGCGGAGGATTCTCTAGTTTCTGTTCAGTCACTTAATGTTTATTTATCATCTTTTCCAGGCACATTTACTGGACGGATTCAGGAACAAATCGAATCGAAGTGGCCAAACTAGATGGACGGTACAGGAAGTGGTTGGTCCACACAGACCTCGACCAGCCTGCTGCTATCGTTGTCAATCCATCACTGGGGTATGAGGCTGTAGTAAATGTAAACACATAAGTAGTGTTCATTCTCTTTTGGTTCATCAAGAATATCATTTTGTCTCTGTGATTATTTCTGTGTCTGCAGGATGATGTATTGGACAGACTGGGGCAGGAAACCCAGAATAGAGTCAGCGTGGATGGATGGTCAGCACAGAGAGGTGCTTGTGAGGGAGGAGGACCTGGGCTGGCCTACTGGGCTGGCTGTGGATTATCTGAATGGAAACAGGATCTATTGGTGTGACTCCAAAGAAAACATCATTGAGTCCATGAAGCCCGATGGCACAGACAGGAAGATCGTCATATCTGGAGGTCAGAACGCTGAGATGCAGTACAGCCAGTCTGCGAAAAATAAGAATGGGCAATGCCAATACATCAAGTTTTCTTGGTTCTCTGTTTCAGACATCGGACAGCCCTACAGTCTGGATGTGTTTGAGGGACATGTGTACTGGACAACAAAAGATAGAGGTGAAGTGTGGAGGACAAACAAGTTTGGGAGAGGACATAAAGTCAAAGTTCTAACCATCAACCCGTGGCTGACTCAAGTCCGCATTTACCAGGAGCACCGACACAACCAGTCAGGTCAGAACACACAGAGATTCATGTAATGATTGCTAAAAATTAGACAAAATGTTCTACTATCAAATGATATCGTTAAAGGTATAACATTAACTGATGCTGGATTCTTTTTTATTATCTCAGTGTGTAAAAAGTAAATATTGTGAATGGAAATTTGACAACTTGGTAGTGATTTTGCCAAAAAGTCAAGCCTGACTGTCCCTCCCATCCAGTCACATGCCACACCTGATCTGTGTAAATATTCTCATTATTTTTAGGCAACTTGAAGTTGTACAAATTCTCTTAATATCTTAAAATGAACAGTACAGAAGAGAACATAGGACAGTAATCAGCATTTATGTAAAAACATTATATCAATATTTGAAAGTAATTTAAAGATAAAGATATCATTTTCGAACATTTCTGTGTTAATAGAATGTTTGCTCTTTCCTCTTCAGTACCCAACCCCTGTAAGGACGTGTGCAGCCACCTCTGTCTCCTCCGGCCCGGCGGCTACACCTGCGCCTGCCCGCAGGGCTCCTCTCCGGTCGAGTTTGACTCCAATGAATGTGACGCAGGTAAACTGCAGCTTGAGTTCATCTGCTGCCCGCACTTTGGTGTTGACTGTTGTTTTGCATCTCATTGTGCATCCATTAATCCCTTCTTCACATGTGCCTGGCTGCTCCTGTGTGATTTTGTGGTGTCATATCATTGTTGTTGACACTGTGTATGCCTGGCTTTTGCTCCTGCAGCCATTGAGGCACCTGTTGCAATGCCCCTTGCATGTAGATGCATGAATGGTGGAACCTGCTACACTGATGAAGGTGGTCTGCCCAAGTGCAAGTGAGTTCAGTTGTAGGAGCCATTCACACCAGTGATTGATTGACTCTCCATCAGTCATATCCAGTAATGCCTGATATTCTCCACCTTTTTCAAGATGTTGTTTTCTGGTGTAAGAAACTGATGTTTATCATGACTTCCTGCAGATGTCCATACGGTTATGTGGGCAGCTACTGTGAGATAGGGAAGACAAGAGGCGCTCCAGCAGGAACAGGTACTGTAATTCACCAGTTATTTTTATGTATTCATTCTCATTCACAGTTTAGTCAGTTCCTGGAAGTCCTTTACAAATACCCAGACTGACATGTGGGAGCTGCCGTACAGTAACAGTCAAAATCTGTTGGAGCAAATCAAGGCCAAACTTGATGAAGTCATTCTTCTGGCTTATCTACTTAACAAAACAACTTAGAAAACAGTCTGGCTCTGCAGATGTTGATGATGTGGGCTAGCAGAAATGTCCTTAATAAATAGCCAAGTAATGCTTGAATCAATGACTTTTTAACTTCTCTAATGGTTCAGCAAAATAATGGGTTGTCCAAAGGACATGAGCAGTAATGGACTAGTCAGCAGAATGTTATTATATGTTATTTATGATCAGCATCTTACTGCAAGAGTCCAATACACACACAACTGAAGACCTTGTACTTTTCTTTAGCTGTGGCTGTTCTCCTGGCAGTCATTATCATCCTGATAACCGGAGCGTTGGCTGTCGGAGTTTTCCTCAACTACAAACGAACAGGATCTTTCATCCCCTCCATGCCCAAACTACCCAGGTATCTTGGCTCATCACAGCTTATTAATGACAACTATGCTGAAGCTTGACGCAGAATTTAGATCAAAGTACAGACTGGATCGTTTTGTGTTTGTCCAGCCTCAGCAGCCTGGTGAAGTCCGGTGACACGGGGAACGGGGTGACGTTTCGCTCGGGTGATAATGTCGACCTCGGACCATCACACATCGGAGTGTCATTCATTGACACAGCCATGCAGATGGTGAGTCCTGCAGGCAGTTAATATTTTCTGTGCTATCAGCATTTTTGACTGACAAAGAAGACACTCCATGTGGTATTAATTGACAACTTTCATTTCAGCATTCCTTCTAGAACTGCTTGTATCAGCAGCAGTTGAGAAACAATTAATGCTGTATCTTTAATGATATAAAACCATCCATATGATATACCTACAGGATGATAATTTTGCCGGGAGGCAGCCAATCACATTTGAGAACCCATTATACGCAACTGCTCCTGCTGTGTCCGGCGATCCTGCTGTCATTCATGCAACACAGGTACTCATTCTGTTCACAAATGATTTTTGTTTTCATGTCATACCATTTAAATAGTCCATCTCACATCAGCAGGTAAACTAAGACTTACAGCCGTTGCCACTTGTGTTCCAAAGAAAAACAGACCACATACTGTGCACTCATGTGTTTTTTATCATCTCAGCGTCTATAACAGAAAATAATTTTATTGAGTTTGACATTATGACCTCTTTCTGAATCCATGATATAAAGGACAATGTACAACAAAAGGCACTTCATTTTTCAATGTACTTAATTTCTCTTTAATATCAAACACACGATCACCACTTTATTAGGTACACATGGCTAAAACTAATGCAGTCTTGTACAACAGTCCTGTGAAAAACTGTCATGAAGGCTATCATGTTTTTTATAAAGCAAGGTGTTTTGTTATTTAGTCTGCCTGGATTGATATGAATGAGCTGGACAATATAATAGAAATACTGATCTGTACACAGTAACATCCTTGAAACCTTTTTAAAAACAACAAAAACTGAACATTATAAACTTCACGGAGGTAGAATTTACTGCCGGTCTCTTTTATTAGACTGCATGAAATTTATGTAGCTAGGTTTACCTAATAAACTGGCAACCGGGTGTGATTTATTGACTTTATTTAATCAGAGAGGAATTTCCCTGAAATATTGTGTAGCAATTTATTTTATTAGTTATCTGTAATGTTTTATTTCTTCTGAAACTAACAAATGTGTGCTCAGATTTACAATGCTGAGAGTTTGTTTAAGGGAGAAGAGAACAGTTTAACAATAGCACAGCAAGAGATGGGAATAATGTTTATGGACTGAACAGAATATGTGTCGTGTTCAGTGGCCAGAGGAGCCGGAGTTTTCTTTTATTCCACACACAACATTTACTTTGTAGTCAGAACATTGTCATGTCCACATAGAATAAAAGAAAAAATGGGTCACAAATGTATGAACGTGCATGTGCCTGAATATTTTTATCAGCCACTAAAAATGTAAGATTAATGTGGTGCCCCATAGACCTCATCTAGTAGAGAATGCAACTCTTTTACCCTCCACTCTTACATCTTACATCTCTCTTCCTATTAGTATTTCTATCTTTCTATGTATATATGTTTATTGTCACATATAATAGCTATTTTATATTGTATTATATATATATATATATTTATATTATTCTTATTTGCTATTTTTTCTTAATACCATTTTCTCTATTTATATTTTCTTATAATGTCTGTGACATTTCCATTCTAGAGGGAGCTGTAATGTGCCCAGTTTCCCCTCGGGAATCAATTTCAACCACTCTGGTCGCATCTTTAACTGTCTTATTAAAAAAAAAATAGATTATCACGAATATGCAAGTCAATTAGTTCAGCAGTCATGGCTGACGACACTGACATGACAGCCCTCTTCTCCAACAGGTGACTGTTAATGTGAGCGGTGAACAGATCGGGAACAACTTTGTGAACCCAGCGTATCGTGGAGATCAGAACGTGGGCGTCGTGAACACATCTGGTTCTGTCAGCACCAAACCTGTGCAGGTGAGTCTCCTGTGTACAGTTCGTCAATGGAAATCCGTGTGTGATCAGTTTGATGCCACCTCACTGTTTGTGTTGTTTTCCAGGAGTCAAAGTGGACCCTATTCAAGCGGAAATTAAAGCCAGGCACCACGTTTGAAAACCCTTCATATTCAGAGGTAAATCTGGACAATTTTGAGACAAAAAAACAAAAAGCGCAGCTGTTATTTCCTCTTGTTTACCCTGTTTGTCGCTCTACAGATGAAAGACGAAAAGCCCATAGGAAGCAGCGCGGCCCCTTCAGCCCCTGAGCCCTCTCCATTTGTACCCACCGCCAAACCTCAGAAGAGGGATCGTCCGAGCACCTTTTCGCCAACCGAGGACAGTTTCAAAGACACAGCCAACCTCGTGAAAGAGGACAGCGACGTATAACCCTCTCTCACGGGAATCGAAGAAAAAAAAAAGAAACACACTTTGCACAGAATTTATTTTTTTATGCAGCCTGTGTACAAAACTCAAATTGAGAGAGAAATACATTTCTATAGAAAGAAGAGAAAAAGTTCTGCTGTGACTATGCCTTCTGACATTTCTTATGCCAATTCTTATGTTAATGTTTTCTTTATTCTGATGTACAATATGTATATCTTTGCACTGAAGCTGCTGATAGAAATGTTAATAAATAAGTTGTATATTTGTAAATTTGAACAGGAAGATTTTGTCTGAAATTATCTTTTGAAATAGATCCTATGAATAATTCAGCATAAACACAATAACACACGTAAAGAGCGAGCTGCATTCTGAATGTACAGTACTTATATGATCAAAGGTTATCAGAGGAATGTGTTGAGTAATGATATTTGTTTTGCCACTGAACAAAACTGAAGATGTATTTATTCATCTTTCGTGTTTATATACCTCATTTCAGGGCGGGAAATTGAATAAAAGAATAATTGGAATAATTGGACTTTTAACTTACGCCAATCATTTTTCAAACGTGTGTAGTTCAGTTTGAGCAAAAATATGTGCAAAGCATATTAATTGTACTTAATCAAACTAATTTCCACCTTTTTGTTCATCCCTGACTTTATGACTTTGAATCAACAAGATATTGGAGCAATGGCCCAAATTGTTTGGAGCGATACTTGAACGTGCCCATGTTTGTTACACGGAAATGGAAATTTTGTAGTTGATTATGCTGAAAAGCGACACATGACCTGAGGATGCAGTCGTACACAGTCATTTTATAAACACGATGAATAAATTCGGAACAGAATGATTTTATTTTGTATGATAATGAGGACAAATAAGAACTCTTCTCTGTGATCATCCACAACATTGCACGTATGTTTTAAATTGCTGCTGCTGAGACGTGAATGAATAAATTTCCTATTTTGTAACACAGCCTTGACACCTTTTTATTTTATTTAATCGTCACAACACACTTTAAACATACATCAATGTCAGAAGAATATTGGTAACACTTCATTTTACAGGTCTTTAAATTTGATGGTAAGACGCTGGTAATTACCAAGCAACGTATCTGAAATTACTTTGAAATGACTCCAAAATTACCCCAGTTATTACCTCAAAATTGATTGAAAATGACCCCCATATGATTTGATACTTAAATACTTCTTTTTCCTTAAGAGGATATTAAGAAACAGCTGATGGCTTCTTTAGTACACTTCCAGGAAACTTCCAACTAGTTTCTGTCTAACTTCCCCTCAGCAGGCGACTCAATTGAAGTGAGTTGTTGCAGCTTAATTTCTGTCCAACTTCTGCTGGTCAGTAAAACATAAGTTTTAATATCATGTCAAAAATGTCTATGTATTGTGCTAACCAGCTAGCCCCAGGCAGGATAACATCTTTCTCCCAGCAATCCAAAGCTCCTGTACAAGCACTCTCTGGGTAGTCCAGCTAGCTTAACTAAAACTATAAAGCTCGACATTTAAGAAAATTGCTACAAAAATTGGACTGATCTGCTTAAGTGACAGAAAATGGTGAACTAGTAAATGGTTGAAAAAATTTTTACTTCAATTTACTGACCAGCAGAAGTTGGACAGAAACCGGTTGGAAATTAAGCTGCAGCAGCTCACTTCAGTTTAGTGGCCTGCTGAGGGGAAGTTAGATCAGAAGTTCAGCTGGCACCATCAGCAGATGTTTGTCAGGAACTAGTTAGAAATGAACTTGTATACTTGTTTTATGACCTGTTGATGGGAAGTTAGACAGAAAACTAGCTGGAAACCAAAACGGCTCAATCAGCAGAAGCTAAGCAGAAAACCAGTTAGAAGTTTCCAAGAAATGTATTTGAAGTGTTACCAAAATATCTGCATCATTTCACAGTGGTACCAATGAGGGAGCGATTCAGTTCCCTTTAGGTGGAGGGAGAAGCGAATGGGTGATAAAGTCTGAAACAAATGAAGGCATGTAGGACAGAGGAATCCAGAAAAGCTTTGCATCCCAGCCTGCGGTGTAACGTGTGCGTGGGAACTGAGCCGTCAGCGCATGCTCCATGCACGTGGTCACCCTAGAGATATCTGGACTGCAGAGGATGTTCATGGAGAAGTCCTGAGCTTTCACATCTGAGGAGCAAAACAAAGGAGAGGAGTCATTTAGAGGGTTCATTTTGACACTGTGGCGGAATACTGAGCACTGCTTCCACTCACACTCATCAAAGTACGTAGGCCCGTATGAGTCTTTGACTTCTTGAGGGAGGCGGCTCCACAGCCTCTTCAGGTCAGCTTCGATAATGTCCAACCTGGTGACAGCTGTCTTGAAGAAACCAGGCTCAATGATGCTCACTTTGATGCCAAATGGGTGCATGTTGATCCTGGGAAGAGGACGCAGATCATGATGGTTCTTTAATACAACTAGAAAGCTTCTTATTGGGAATGTCTTATTCTTCCGTCTGGGACATTTCTTTAAGAGTAGTTTTTAAGAAGTGTTGAAAAAGTACCAAAAAGTCACAATATATACACAATATTGGGTTAAAATGTTGCATTTCAGAGAGAAACATTGTACTTTTCACTCCACTACACATATTTTAAAGCTGCCGTCACTAGTTATCACGTTAATGCTGAAGATTTCACATTGAAAAACTACATAATAAGTTTAATAAGTATATTTCCACACAGCCTGTATTCAGCAGTGTTGCCGTTAAGCGAGCCCCCAGTGGTTGCGCGGTGTGCCATGCCTGCTTAGGCCTGTGAGAGCTGACCAATCAGAGCAGGGAGGGGTGCCTTAAAGTGACAGGCACTAAAACAGAGCGTTCAGACGGGGGTTGAATAGAAAATTCAAGTGTGAACCCAAAAATGAGAATAACACAGGACCTTGGGATGGGATCTGTTGGTCCCTACCTGAGGGAGTCGGAGAAGGCTTCCACTCCAAATTTGGACAGGCAGTATCCCCCACCAGTGAGGGACAGTCTGCCCAAGATACTGGCCACGTTTACCACCCTGCCCTTGGCCTTTTTCAGCAGGGGCAGAAAGTGGAGGGTCACATCAATGACTCCTATCAGATTCACATCCAGGACCTTTGTGAAATCCTCCAGCTGCATCCATTCTGTGGGGCCGATGGGTACGGACCTGCCAGCATTGTTCACCAAACCCCACAGACCTGCACAAGAAAGAAATCAAGATCAACTTCTTTATTCACGTTACCAAAATCTGGATTAAAGGATAAAAAACAACTTGATTCCTTATAGCTTTCACATCTCTCAGCCCAAACCACCCACAGGCACGTTCATGTGAGAGTCTGAGAGGCTCCTACAAAGTTGAATCTATGGTCAGGAAGGATCAGCTTTTATCAGTCTGCAGTTCAGATTTATGTTTGAAAAAGCCTTACTTTAAAAATGCAGCTAAGTATTTTCTCCCTCCTCTTTAATAAAGAGGGTGTGTTAAACACACCAGTAGGAGGATGATGGATCCAGGTTCCTTTATCTCTTCCAGTGCCTCCCTCTGACTGGCACCCTATCTGTGCGTACCCCCTGCGGTCTGCCCGGCTCACCTCGCTGTCCGACCTCTTTGCTCACAAACTCCACCGCCCTCCTGACGCTCTCGCTGTCTGTAACATCCAGCACCACAGTCTTCAGTCTGGAGGAGGCCGCCATCGACAGATCTGCTGCGCCTTTGTCTGTGAGACATGCAGCTATGACGTGGAAACCCTTTCCATCCAGCTGTCGGGCCAGCAGGTTCCCAAAGCCGCTGTCACAGCCTGTGATTAACACATGCTTCTGGCTGAAGCCTTCGACCTTATAGGAATCTCTGATATACCAGCGGATGGCAGCCACAGTGGCCACAAGTAGAGCAAAGGACAAGGCCGGGTGTGACAGTATCACCTGGAAATCATAAAACAAACTTTTGCCAGTCTGTTTTTTATTTTGCTTACACATATTCCAAAATGACATGAAATTTCCTGTTTTTTGGAATATGCTCACTTGATTTTTTGTTAATTGAGAATCCCACTGATGAACGTCTTTGTTTTCCAGTTCAGTCCGACACATATTCCCTTTGAAGGGTTAATGCAAATTAAGTGAAATCAACTTACCTCTAATAAGCATGACGTCAGATTGTCAGTCGGCACCTGAGTGGATAAACAGGAGATGTATTTCTTCAGGTTAAGCAATTTAAGATCCCACACACAGATGTGCATGGAAGATCAATGCTGAAATAACCTTTATATTCACGCCTCCACTCCGTCCTCATTAACCCTCATCTTTTTCAGATGATCAGCTGCACATTTACTTAAATTTGACTCTGAATGGCTTTTTTTAGGACAACAGACGACACAATAATTAAGGCTATCTATGAAGGATTTTGCCTCCAGTAGCAAAAATAAATGCATCTAAAATAAAAAAAAGTTGACTATGTGTGTCTTGATGAATATCTGAAGTTTGTGTTTTTTAAACTATTTTGTGGTTAATCACTTCTTTAAAGCAACAACTTTCACTCAACCACAAGGTGGCGTCAAATCTCATGAAGCTGGTTAGAGCACAAAAAAACCCCAAAACACACTAAATAACTCAATTAGTCACTTACTTTACTCTTCAAAGACATACAATAATGAGGCTAATGTAAAAGTTTAGATAAAAGAAAGTGTGTAATAATAATGCAAACATACCATGACTCACTACAGTGTCGCTCCCCTCGCTCTCAGTCCTATCAGGGTGTGATGATGTGCTTCAGTGTGTCTGCAGAGTCAAGGTCCACACTGGATGTAACAGCAGGGTCGGCGTTGGGTTGTGTAACAGACCAGATTACACCACCTCTGCTTTTGATCACCGTGTTCCACCTTTACCTCAGATCCTCTCAGGAATCAACTCCAACAACAACTCCGCCGAAAGTCGATCGCTGTCTGCGTTTGATAACGGAGGGTTCTCATTGAACCACCCGGAGAACGCGTTTAAATGGCAGTAGGAGTCAAAGTCCATCAAGAGCACAACAAAAAAACTTTACAAGAGGTGTTCCTGATCAATATCATGTGACTTAAGAAGCGGAGGCCTGTCTGAGGGTAATCACCTGAGATTTATTTGTATTAGACTGTTCAATAATTCAGGCAGCACGATAGTCCGATCAAAGACATAAAGCGAGTACAGTAAATACAATATTAAAATGATGCTGTCATTGGTACAAATCTTCATGTGTAAAACATTTACTGTAGTGACAATACAAAAAAAACCTAAGTGATCTTCATATTAGTGCTTTTTTCCCCTTTAATTCAGTAACTAATCTGACGGAAACTTCCGGTCAGATACTTTGAGTTTGGGACCCGTTAGAAGGAAAAATGTATCCACGATGCAGGTCGGCATGTACGACAGAGGCAGCCACAACAGCTTCGCGTCACATCCAGGGGAGTAACGGGACCGAGGGTGAACGGCAGAGATGGCATGCTCCATGCAGCCGACCACCTTCATCAGGTTTCCGTCAGTCAACTTCTTGAATTTATAATCCACCTCCGACATAGCTGAAAGAGAAGCATTTCACAATCGTCCATCACAATCTATTATAAAACTACGACACAGTGACTTAAAACTCACTGGTTACTACATTAATCAACTGAATGTTTTTTCCAGTGTTGGGCATCAGAGGCCTTAAAACCATGAGTCTAAGCTTAAGAGTGATTTGGGAAACGTCTTAAAGCAGCTCGGAGCAGGGACAGGACGGAGACCTAATTGAAGTGAGGCATCGTGGTTGACTTTGTTGCTACTGTGCTGCTGACACGCTCTTCTACAAGCTGTGATTGGTGGATCAAATAAGGAAATAAAAATGCAAACTTTGTGATAAGGGGCTTGAAACGCAGAGTGAAATCAATATGCTAATCAGAGAATTTAGTCTCCATTCAGACATAGCGTGATAATGAATATTAGTTTATGTGATGAACATATTTGTGGAATAAATTGTCGTGAATCATTTTCAAGAAACCTACACAACGTTTGAAAACATACTTTACACTGTTTGTGTGATCGCGCTGATGGATAGTGGCAACAGAAACACTGTTCCATATTTTCATTTTTGTACATTCTTATAGCTGCTAAATATCTGGTCGCAGTGTTGTGATCACATTCATTATTTGTTATTTGTTATTGCGTGGGGGCGGGAGATGTGCGTGCATCTCTTATAGTTCGAACACTTACATTATCACTACGGTCTAAACTGTAACGTGCGTGTTTCATAACTCGCTTTCATTCGGCGACGTCTGCTTAAGAAACTCTGAAGGCGCTTTAAAGTCCTCCTCCCTAACAGATTTTCATCAAGGACCTCGCTCAAGGGCTGAAATGCTTTGTCAGTAACTTATTCCTTTGCAAGGATCCAGCCTTCATTTTAAGGAATCATTCTTCTTTTTCATCACTAGGAGCAACTTTTAGTACGAGGAAGCTTCATGAATACGACCCCAGATTGTTAACAAAGATGAAAAAATCAGCACTTATTTCTATCAGTTTAAAACTTGTCACAAGGTCAGACCGTTTCTTTCAGTTAAAAGACAGATAGAAGATGAATGCAGCAAGAGCGGTCCTCCTCACACTGAAAAAAAAAAACCGAGTGACTGCAGTGAGGAGTTATCAACAGAGCTGCACGTCTCATTACAGACAATACTCTGAGGAGCCAAATGAAAGATTGTTCAACTTCAGCTGGTACCGACAGCACAGTGGACGGAATTAAAGAAAAGGTGACGTTGCAGCCGATGATGCTGCATTCAAGAGCAGCCCTGCGTGCTCTTTTTCAGAAATAAAATGCGCCAGACTTTCAAACTGATTGATTGATAGACTGTGACGACTGCTCACTCTGTTTATCAGCCTGTTTTAGTACTGGGGACTCTGTAACGCAGTACTGACACTGATTGGGTGACCTAAAGTAAATACAGCTGAATAAACAAATATTGCCTCACGAACACTTTTTCACAGTTTCACTTTATGCTGCGGATTTGTTGTGATTCTTTTATATGTCACTGTTATTTTGGTTGATTATTTCATTTCTTTCTCATTACTTCATAACCTGCGACCTTGCTTCAGGCACAATACAGCACAATGATGAGATACTTGTAGTGTATATCAGGCTATAGTAAGAAGTGCCATATAAATAAAGTTATCATATTTGGACACTGAATGCAGCACTCATTTTCACGTCATACTACATGAGAACACATGAAACAATAGTTAAAGCTACCTATGAAGGATTTTGGCTCTAATGGATCCATACATTGAAAAAAAGAAACATATATGTTTGCTTGAAGGAGAGTATACGAATAGATACACATTTCTGGTTTGAGGTGCATCACTCCACCAGACCATCTGTCCATTTCAAAACATCACAGAACAAGTCGCAGATATAGAGCAAACACAAAAAGGTAACCAAAGGCACAGTAACTCACATCTCTCATAGAAATCCAGGCCATAGTCGTCCTTCACATTCTGCGGCAGTCTGTCCCAGAGCTTCTTCACGTTATTTTTCAACATGCCCATATCAGTCACGTTTGTTTTGAAGAAGCCAGGCTCGATGCACGCCACCTTGATCCCGAATGGCGCCATGTTTATACTGAAACCCCAAGGAAACACAGAGAGGAAACGCAGCAAGTCAAGACGACACTCACCAGAACAACAACAACAACAACAACAACAACAACAACAACAACAACAACAACAACAACAACAACCACCAAGTATGTACAGCACTGAGAAGGTGGCGTCTCATCTCACCGCAGGCTGTCGTTGAAGGACTCCACTCCGTACTTGGAGATGCAGTACGGTCCCCCGAACGGGCTGATTCGCCCAAACACACTGGCGACGTTCACCACTCTGCCTCTGGTCATTTTTATTAGAGGGAGGACGCTCAGTGTTACGTCGATTACGCCTAACAGGTTGATGGCCAGCATGGGCTTGTAGTCCTCTATAGTGAACCAGTCGTTGGGGCCGGACGGCAAGGCGACGCCGGCGTTGTTCACAACACCCCACAGGCCTGGAGAAACACAACACAGGGAGACGGGAAACATAAATACTCATGTGCTCTTTGCATCACCGAGAAGTAAAACACTGCTTCAGTTTATGTGCTCCTTTTTTTCATTCAGAGTCATAAAACTTGAGTTGGAAGGATACTTTGATGGACAGTCTGGTGTCTGAAAATGAGAACTGATGCCACTCTGATCAAATGACAGCGGCTGGTTAGCTTAGCTTAGCATAAAAACCTGAAACAGAAAAAAACAGCTATCCTGGCTCCGTCTGAAAGTAACAAAATCTGACAACCAGCAACTCTAACAGCCACCAATTACCATAATATGTGTATGTTAGTTTACCGCGTGCACAACACGAAATGTAAAAACATCTATTTTGCACTATTGTCGGTTTCCGGGAGTCTCTGCTGGTCGCCTGGAAGTGGCAGCCTCCGATGATGCATTCAATCAGCGCCAGGTAACATAATCACAGATTAATTTGATAACATACCAGCCTGAATGTCTCTGTAAAACTACAAATTGTCACATTTTCATGGATGTCTGAACAGATTTAACAAATGAGATTTGCCATGTTCACTGGTGAGTTTTAGAGATGCTGGGAGATGGAAGATATAACAGTTGACAGAGCCAGGGTTGCCGTTTCCTCTCTGTTTCCAGCATCTATGCTAAGCTATGCTAATTTGCTGCTGGCCATAGCTTCATTTTAAACCTTGCATCAATCTTCTATAGTTTCTCTTCTTGCTGGGTGATGGATAATAGAGATACTCACACCACTCTCTCGTCTGTATGGTAAATACAAAGCTACCACCAGCTGCTTAGCTTAGCTTAGCACAACGACTGGGAACAGCCCGGCTCTGTCCGGAGGTGACAAAACCTGCTGACCAGCCCCTCTTAAAGGGAACTCATCGACATGACATGAATATATGAAATCTCATGATTGTTGAGGTTACCATGAAGAGATAAACAAATATTAACAGTGTAATGTTTCTCCATGACATGAAGAAATCCACTCACCCTTCTCTCCGACCAAATCCTTGATGGAAGCTGCTGCTTGTTTGACACTTTCGGAGTCGGACACGTCCACGTGAACGGTCGTCAGTCTGACGGAGGTCGTCTTCTTCAGCTCGTCTTCTCCTTTCTCAGTGTAGCAGCCTGCAATGACACAGAAGCCCAGCTGGTCCAGGTGTCTCGCGAGGAGATTACCAAACCCAGTGTCACAGCCAGTGATGTAGACATATTTATCTCCCTTGTTGGGCACTCGTTTGCTCTCCTTGTACCAGCGATAGAGGATCCAGATGGCCACCGGTCCGAGGATGTACAGGAACATTTTTCTGAGGCAAAGAATAAAGTTTACACCATTATTATACTGAATGGTTTTCAAAAAAAATAGCCTGAGTTAAATGAGAAATAACTTTCATAAATGTACAGACTTAACAATGTTCAGTAGTAAAACTGTAAAAACTAATGTTTCAAATCAAAACTTTGATAAGAACATGCTATCAGGAGAAATAGCGCAATCAAATCAGGACGAGACAGCCTGTCTGTGATGTGTAATCTTCTCTTTTACAGCTGAAATAAAAAGCAACTAAACTTTTGCCTAAAAGCACAACAGTCACAACATTTTAAAAAGGTACAATAGGTAAGAATTTTACGTTAAAACATAAAAAAAAAAATCAAGTAAAGTTCACGTTATGTGTTGCAGAGATATCTGCTGAAGTTAGCATGCTAACCAGCTAGCCGGACCTGAAAACTTCCTGTGCTAGCAGTGTAACACCAGCACTTTGGCTAGCTTCATGGCTAACTCAACTAACAGGCAAAGAGTAGCTACAGTCATTGACAGAATGCAGTTTGCAGCCGTGAGATGTGTGAGTAGAAATACAAGTTCAACAGGTGGCCAGTTCTTGCATAAAGCACCTTTAATCTACATACCCAGAGACGTTAGACGTCTCCTTTGCTGTATTATGACTCACTGACGTGTCACAATTTGATATAGTCCCTGCTTTGTTTTTTTAATTCCTCTGAAGTTCAGTTTAACCTCCAGTACTGTGGGACATTTTCACCATGTATCTGACAAAAAGAAATCTCAGCGCAAGGCCTATTCAGCGGCTGCTCTGGAGCTGTCGGTTGCAACACGAGATCTTCTTCAGCAGACGGAGCGATTCCATTCTTTCTTTGACTGAGAATTGAATCTCTAAATTACTGAAAAAAAAAAAAAACAGACGATGAATCATCCAACCAGTCAGAGAGATATGTTTACATATAGGACTGACAACTGGTCCACCAGCTGATAAAGATCATGTGTGATAACCAAAAGCTCCTGAGCAGCTTCTGTTTCTGAAGTCAAGAAGGGACTTCATCTCATAATATCAACTCTTTCAGTACTTTCTGCTGTCCTGGACGTGTCAGCTTCAAACTGATGACACTCAACACTACATCCAGGGTGTAACACCTCCTGTTCCTGTTATCATTTAAAATCAGAGTACTTCATAGACGGCAGGTGGTTTGGAAATCTGTTGAAAATGTCCTAAACATACAAGAGCTCAGATACATTAGGGCAACTGTTTAGATAAATTGACAAATAAATAAAAAAATAGTTTTTTTAAGAAAAAAGATTTCAGCTCTTGAAACTTGTCTTACTCTTCTATTAAAGTCGATTTAAAACTATCAGCATCACCTATAAAATTCAAAGACGTCTGTACAGAAAATCCAGAATTCAAACTGATCTCTGGTCAGTTAAGATGCAGATTTTAACTAAGTTAGAGCTCATTGTTCTCATACCACAGAGCATGGATTGAAGTAAAAAAAAAAAAAAAAAAACAAAAACAACAACAACAGATGACATATTACAGATTAGTACAGACTACATTCATATCATGAATGTACATCACGTAACAGAGACAATGAATGTGCAGTCAGTGTTCAGCATACGTGAACGAGATTTTAGATGGTAAACGAGATTTTAGATGGCTGGAACAAGGCTAAACAAGATTAAACATCATCAGAGAGCGAAAAACAGAACACCTGATTATCAGCTCCAGGTCAGCACATGGGTCTGTGTCGAGATGAGCAGCAGCAGCAGGGTGTGACCGGTCGGGACACACACCGAGACGGAGGCGACGAGGACAAAGTTCTTTTTTTCTGCCTCAGTTGGTTGTCTTTATTGTAACTTCCGGGAAAGTTGTGCGTCTTTTTCGCCGCTGCCTTTATCGCGAGTGTTTGGTGAAAGGCCGCCATCTGGTGGACAGGTCGTGATGATGGGGGGTAGATAGAAAGAAAGAAAAATAGATAGATAGATAGATAGATAGATAGATAGATAGATAGATAGATAGATAGATAGATAGATAGATAGATAGATAGAAAGAAAGACAGAAAGAGAGAGAGAAAGAAAGATGATAGATAGATAGATAGATAGATAGATAGATAGATAGATAGATAGATAGATAGATAGATAGCCAGACAGACGGATAGATAGATAGAAAGAGAGATAGATAGATAGATAGATAGATAGATAGATAGATAGATAGATAGATAGATAGAAAGAAAGAAAGAAAGAAAGAAAGAAAGATAGATAGATAGATAGATAGATAGATAGATAGATAGATAGATAGATAGATAGATAGATAGATAGCCAGACAGACGGATAGATAGATAGAAAGAGAGATAGATAGATAGATAGATAGATAGATAGATAGATAGATAGATAGATAGATAGATAGATAGATAGATAGAATCAGACCAAACTCTATTATGAATTTCAAAGTTCCAATTATTATTAATACTTGCTCACAAAAATGTGTTGTGTTGTAATTTTAGCTTCATGAAGCCACTCTGATGTTCTACCTGTCTGGTGGTGACAGACGATTTATTGGATTACGTAAGTATCAAGACTGCACGTGACCACAACTAATGGCCTCGAGGTCATTAAACCCATTTTTACAGTCACTTGATGATTGCATAATCGATAACATGTACACATGAATAATAATAATGTACGTCTGACATGTTTTGTTGACTACAATAAAGTTCAATGACCTTGTTAAAAGTTCTTGACTTTACATCGACTTCTTACCTACTTCTCCTTCATTGAATCCAAAATCTATGAATACACACTTTTTCAAACTTGAGCAGTGTGTTACAGCAAGTGCTGCTCAGTTAATCAAATATCGTTATGAGAACAAATATATTGAACACTTGTTCTTTTACTGGATTATTGATTACATATGGGTGTATGAAAAAGTTCAAAATTCAGTTGTCAAGCATTTCTTATGATTTTGTCTCTTCATACCTTCTTTAAAAATAGAGAATCTGTGAATATTCAAGGTAAGCAGACGTGCACACTTCATGCAATGTCCGATGATTATTTTTTCTCAGTGGAGGCATATGCAGTGATAACACATGCACATCATGAAGCTGTTTTTTTATTATTAGGTTTTACAGTAACTGTTGTGTATTTTCATTCACAGATCGCCTCTGAACCTTGTCTATGGTTATAAACTTGTATCTGTACTGTTTCAGCGCCGGTAATTCAGATGTTAGAGTGTGTCCCACATGTACAGAGGCGGTTTGGATCCGACCTGTGGCTCTTTGCTGCATGTTGTCCCCCGTCTCTCTCTGTTCTGTCAAATATAGCCACGAAGAGACCAAAACAATAAGTTGCCAGAGTGTTTTGTTAGTGATGGGCTTTTCACGCTGCACTTGGCTTTCGGCTGAACACATTCTTCAAACATTCTTAGCCCCAAATGAAGGGAGTTATTATCCCCACGGTAACGTTGTGTACCATTTTGAAAAGGAGGAATGATGACGTCTTATGTTCACCTCAGAAAGTCGAACACACCTCACAAGCCCCAGCCTTAAGATCCAAGATGGTATCTCTGCACATCAACAGCTGTGACGGCTGTAGAATGAACTGTTTTTTAGCACTTCAGTCTTATTTGTGTGTCATTAAATCAATCTTACACACAGCGCTGTCCAACCTCTCTCTGTGAACTTGTTGTAGCAAGTAGCTAACCTGACTAGAACTGGTTTTCCGACTTATACAGGAATGCTGCACTTGGGTGTGAAGTCACTCCCAACTCCGTCTCAAACTTCCGAGGTAAATGGAATGCGCTTACCATGAGAGTGCTTTCGCAATGGCACATTCCAAAGTGGGCTAGCTCTGACTTTAGCCTGGGGCTTGTGGGCCCTCCTATGGAGCCGGTTTTACCGTGGTTCCCCAGGTGATGCCCTGAAAATGAACTACACCCCGTGCTCAAAGCTGCCAGTGTGAAACCGGGCTAACAAGACATTCTCGAATGTTAACATTAGTTGTGTTCCAACAGACAGTGAACCCAGGGCTAGGAGAAATGCATGTGAATTGTATTAAACCCTGGCTAGTGATGTGTGTATAAAAAGGGGCACAGTTACCCTCGGGGTCAACTCTCGACCTTGACTCGGAATATGCAGGATGAAAAGCCAATAGAAGCTCCGGGGAAAGTGTTGTAATAACAACTGTGCCTTTGTAAGACAGGTTAACTGCTCAGTCCTGTCAACAAAACAACAAATGGTGTGCTACTGATATTTCACGTCTATCAAAGAAAGAAGAAACTGTGCTTTAGTTCTCATAAAATTGCGTACCATTTTAGCAGCCAACAGTATTCAAAAAGTCTTGTATGTGTTCAATGTGTTTAAAATAAAAAACACTGGATAAACAAGCGCTACTGTCCTTAATAGTTTACTCCTGAATACACAAGAGACACACACAAAACATTTTTTATCAAGTATCCTTGATCTTGACTCCATGTTCTCCACCCATATTTGCACACAGTTGTCCTCCATGTGTCTCTGACTAGAGCCCCTCCTTCCTGTTTATTATCAATCACCTGTGTTGTGAATAATAGACGGCTGTAAAGACGGAGCAAATTCCTCTCTGCTACTTGTCCTTGCGGGCATTAACCCCCCAGGACATCTGCTTGACTACACTTATTGTGTCTCCATTTCCTCCTTTTAGGAAAACCACATATTTTAGTTCATGTATTCATAGGCCTACTTCATGTACTAATGCATGTGAGATAAAGTAGCTTCACATTGTTGGATAGAAGTATTTACACTGATGCAAAGAGACGTGTCAACGACGCACACGACGCATAATGATTAAAGGGGCACTACGTAGTTTTGGATGAGAAATTCCAACTCAGAATTTTAATATTTACAATATTAACTGGTCAATAACACAAACTCAGAAGTATTTGCTTCCCATAAATGAGTAAACAAGCTGTTCTCAGAGGAAAATAAGGTCAGAGAACACTGTTTGAAGCTAGAAAGGTGGCAGGGTCTGCCACATATAAACAAAGTAAAACAGTATTGTCCTGTATTGTCTTTAAGGTCAGTTTGCTTATTCATTATTTGTTTATTAATACAGTAACTTTGCTTAGTTAGCCTTTTAAAAATAGCTGTCCTCTAAAATGTGCTTATCAATCAAAGCTTCATAAAGCCACTCTGACAATTTAGCCGTATGATGACAGGAAGCGACCAAACTTATCACCATCTCTGACATTTTTAATTGGATTACAGATGTATCGAGAGAGCACGTGACCATAACTAATGGCCTCACGGTCATTACACCCATTTTACAATCGCCTGATAAGTGATTTCATAATTGTTAACATCTGCACAAACATTTATAATACCAAAGGATGATTTTTCTGTACCAATGTTAGTAAATTTCACATTTTTGAAAAATCACAAGATTTGTTTTTGTAGATAACTACAGTAATAGCAGTGAATGCACATTACCTCTGGTTATCCTTCACAGAGCAGTCTAGTAAAGGTCATAATGCTGACGCAATCTTATCAGTCTAATTGGGGTGTAGATAATGGGAGAGGACAGCCATAGGTTACCTGAAATAAGACAGGGATTTACTCCGAGGGACCTCAGTGTTGATGGTGGATAACTGGAGAAACATTCAGGGAGAAGTCCAGGTACAGTTCTTTTTGCTCGTCTTCTATCGTAATCTACAACACTGTGTTAAAACTCAATCAGGATGATTTAATTTTCATGAGCAAAACTTTGTTTTTAAAGATGATCAGTGTCTGGAGTGATGTGTCTTTCTTGTCAGCCAGTGAAATTACGATACACAGTTAGTTGCTTCAGTAACCGCATGGTCATTTATCTAAATATTGTAATACGCATTTTTTGGAGGAACACATTTCAAATACACAGATGGTCTGAGAACCTGGTTCTGTTGATTTTATTTTGAAATGACTGCATCCCACTGATGTACATCAAAAGGATAATTCAGACTGTTTTAATTCACAGTTGCCGAGTGAGGACACATCTGCCTGAGTCAGGGCAGCAAACATGAAGAAACCTGCCAAATTTCCAATAGAAGCCAAAGGTGAGAAAATTAAACCGCTAATAATTGATTTTCTTTTTTTTTTTCATTTAAAGCCAAGTAATTATGGGTAACACTAACAGTTTTCCTTCTTTTCTGGCAGACATCGATAATGGGTAAGTTTGTATTGCAAGATTAACATTTCCCACAAAATACTATGTTATGTTTTTGTAGTTTTTATAGAAAGTTCCCCGTGGCTTACTTTTATTCACATGTGTTACAGAGAGAAGAAGAAAAAAGAAAAAAGGCCAAGTGTTGGATACTTTCAGCTGGTAAATGCTGTTTTCTTGCTTAAATGGAAAGTAATAAGTGTATCTAACATAACTTTACACTCATTTGGATGACAAGTGACTCACAAAAATAGATTTAAACTGTGTAAGCAAAAGCTGGATATCATCTAAAATATCTATTTCCAACAAATAACTAAAGGCTTCTTCAGTGTTACAGTTCAAGTGCTCCTTAATAAGAGAAGATGCTAAAATAATAATTAAATTGAAATAGTGTTCAAATGCAATCCATAGGTTTTGTGTTCGTGAGGCAGGAATCCGTTAATGCTGTGACTTATAAGCATAAGTGTCCATGTACACAAATCCTAAAGATTGAATTTTGTGTTTATTTCTCAAACCGACTTTTAATGAAAATTGTGACCAAAGTGAATCTTGTTGTAGTCTGGGACTTTGTACACCCTCCATCAAACCTGACCACCTCCTTACGACTCTGTCGGGGTTAATAAATTAAAAGTTTAATTCAGTCAAAGAATCGCGGTGCCGGCACGAAAGACTGTTTTTTAAATGTTAAGGCGGTTAGACTTGGACTTGAACTTGTAATGGACTGTTTTCTTTTGGTTTATTGGTACTACTACTTAAGTAAAGAATCTGAGTGATTATCTCGCCACTCTAGATTGTCCAGCAAGCTACTTTTTAAAGGAATCTCAAAAGTCCACAAATTCCTTTTCACAGTATCGATTTGCCACCTGGAAAGACACCGTGATGATGGTGGTGGGGGGTTTGTGCGCCCTCGTACACGGTGCAGCTTCACCTCTCATGCTTCTTGTGTACGGCATGATGACAGACACGTTTGTGGCTTATGAGCTTGAAGTCCAAGAACTGAAAGACCCGAACAAGGAATGCAGCAACAACTCCATCTATTGGATAAATGGCTCCATATTTGAGACGGCTGAAAACGAGACGGTGTACTGCGGGTGAGTCATCAGATCATTGGTGATGAGATCTGTGTGATACTGAGAAGCTGCTAATCATTTGTTATCTCTTGGCAGGGTGGATATTGAAGCACAGATGACCATGTTTGCATATTACTATATTGGAATTGGATTAGGAGTTCTATTTGTTAGTTATTTTCAGGTTAGTGTTTATGTTCAGCTCTTGAATAATTGTTGCTTATGACATCGGGGCCCATCATATCGATTCTCATCATTTACTGATCATCCACTCTGTAGATTTTCTTCTGGGTGTCAGCGGCTGCAAGACAAATTCAGAGAATAAGGAAGACTTATTTTAGAAAAGTCATGCAGATGGAGATCGGATGGTTCGACTGCAACTCCGTTGGTGAACTGAACACGAGGATATCAGAGTGAGTCGGGGCTCCTACCATCTTATTATCGCTATCGATACATAGATGAGATAGTGTTGCACTGTTTCTGTTCCTTTGCAGTGATATCAACAAGATCAACAATGCCATTGCTGACCAGGTGTCTATCTTCATTGAGAGGATCTCTACATTTGTGTTCGGCTTCATGGTTGGATTTATTGGTGGGTGGAAGTTGACCTTGGTGGTCGTAGCAGTGAGCCCGCTGATCGGAATAGCTGCCGGACTTATGGCCACGGTGAGGGGGCGAGTCGTCAATGAAATACTGTGATTTACTGCTGCTCTATGCGATAACACAATTTGTTTGGGGTGGATTTTTATTTGATGACTTTGTTGTTGTTGAAGGCTGTGGCCAGGCTGACAGGACGAGAGCTAAAGGCCTATGCAAAGGCGGGGGCAGTGGCTGACGAGGTGCTGTCGTCCATCAGAACAGTAGCAGCCTTTGGTGGGGAGAGTAAAGAAGCTGAAAGGTATTTAGGCATTTTTCTAAGATCAAGAATTTGCATATGCTGATGCGCCATTACTCCATGACTTGTTATGTAATTCAAATGTGAAATTTGTACAGATATGATGGAAACCTTGCGGAAGCTCAGACCTGGGGTGTGAAAAAGGGAACCATCATAGGAGTTTTTCAAGGATACTTGTGGTGCATCATTTTCTTTTGTTTCGCTCTGGCCTTTTGGTATGGATCAAAATTGGTCATTGACACAAAGGAGCTGTCTCCCGGTAGTCTCATTCAGGTATGTCAAATTAAGTGTAAGAACATTTAAAAAAAAAATCTCATTCCGAACTCATCAAATGCTTTCGAGCAAGTTGGGAATCAAACTCCAGAATCAACTTTTCTTGCAAATAGGAACTTTAACTTCTGATATTCTATGTGAGTATTTAAAAGCTAGCGGCCTTTGTTTCACTGTGTGGCTGCTGTGTTCCTATCAGGTATTCTTTGGAGTACTCATGGCAGCTATGAACCTGGGTCAGGCCTCACCCTGCCTGGAGGCCTTTGCTTCTGGCCGTGCTGCAGCAAAGACCATTTTTGACACAATTGATCGGGTAACATCGAGATACTACTAGAGACTTTATTGCAGATGGAATCCAGATTGGAAATAGTTCATTTTAAGAAAAAGAATATTCTCCATAAAATATATGCCTGTGTTGTTACGTTCACAGGAACCAGAAATCGATTGTTTTTCCGAAGAAGGTCACAAATTAGACAAAGTTAAAGGCGACATTGAGTTTCATAACGTAACATCCTTCTACCCATCCCGTCCTGAGGTCAAGGTACGTTTCTTCAACTAGCATTTCTTTTTGTCCATTTCTTGGATCTCGAAACCCAATCAAACAACATCTCAATTTTTCCAGATCTTAAATGATCTGAGCATGCAGATCAAAGCAGGAGAAACTACAGCTTTTGTGGGACCGAGCGGATCAGGAAAGAGCACGACCATCCAGCTCATCCAAAGGTTTTATGACCCAATGGGAGGAACGGTAACAATCTGAATAACTGCAGCGACACGCAGGACAGATCAGTTGAAAGTCTGAATGCCTCAGTGTAATCGCACTTCTGTTATTCTCATTCTATAGGTGACTTTAGACGGCCATGACATTCGTACTTTAAACATCCAGTGGCTCAGATCTCTCATCGGTATTGTTGAGCAGGAGCCAGTGCTGTTTGCTACAACCATCGCAGAAAACATCCGGTTTGGTCGACCTGGAGTAACAATGGAGGACATCATCCAGGCAACTAAAGAGGCTAATGCCTATAATTTTATTATGGACCTGCCACAGGTACACTTAATGATAAAACGGAAGAATTGCAGTACATACACTGGGGAATTTATGTTAGTAATTTAACCTAAGCAGAAAATGAACATATTGTCACGTATCCACCAGAAATTCGATACTCTGGTGGGAGAAGGCGGAGGACAGATGAGTGGAGGACAGAAGCAGAGGATTGCCATCGCTCGAGCTCTGATACGAAACCCCAGGATCCTGCTGCTGGATATGGCCACATCTGCCTTAGACAATGAGAGTGAAGCTGTGGTCCAGGAGGCACTGGACAAGGTGAACCACTCTCTGCCCGTAGATTACATAATTGAAGGAACTTTTGCCATGAACGTCAGCAATAGCCATGTTTTGTTGAATGACAGCCTAATACCTGGTATATGTGCAGGTACGCACGGGCAGGACAACAATTTCTATTGCCCATCGCCTCTCCACAATAAGAAATGCAGATGTCATCGTTGGTTTTGAGCATGGCCAGGCCGTGGAGAAGGGAACACACAGTGAGCTGATCGAAAGGCGAGGAGTCTACTTCACTCTGGTCACCCTGCAGAATCAAGGCACATCCGACACAGCTAAAGGTTGGATATGCAGGGCTGCTTCTATTGGAGTAGGGCTATAATTAATAATCATTCAGGACTCCATAATGGGCTCATGAGCTGTCATCACTTCGGAAGTCCCCCTGCTACATCGTAAATGTTATTAATTACACCTGTGCTTACGCTGTAATGACAAAATGAATACATTAATTGTGAAGAAGGCCCACAGATTGTCCGAGAAGTTAATATATTGGCTGAAACAACACAGTCATTGGACAATCCTATACAGTGTTTATAGGTCTTTTTTGTGTTGGTTTAAGACCAAAAAAAGCTTCAATATATGTACTAAATCTGTATTGATTTTTTTTTTCTTTTTCTGCCAGATGTGATCAGTGAAGGCCAAGAAGATTTTGAAACAAAATCAAGGAGTTCTAGTTTTGGAAGCTGCGCCTCTAGTAAAAGGTACAGTAAATCCAGCTCCAAACGATCCTATCAGAAAAGAATGTAATTACAGATATTATCACACTGCAATAAAATAATTTGATGTTCTCCACATTTCTCCTGCAGGAGCTCTGTTCGACTGCGATCCCTGAGCAAACTGTCAAGTTATTCCGGCACACCGTTAGACAGCATCAGCATCACACCCGTGAATCTAGTGAGATTAATTTCTATGCACTGTATATGAACTTCATTTCAAACTTTACTTAGGAAATTAATGTTGCCAATGCCATTCTTCAACAGGAACATGAGGTTGGTCCAGATGAACATGTTGAGCCCGCCCCAGTGGCACGTATCCTCAAGTACAACCAACCAGAATGGCCCTACATGCTGCTGGGCTCGCTGGGAGCTGCTGTCAACGGCTCTGTCAACCCCGTCTATGCTATCCTGTTCAGCCAAATCCTTGGGGTGAGGGCTGCGTATTTCATAACTTATTGCTTTTGGTATGATTTTCTTTAATGAAGTGGAAATTACTTACACTTCATGTGTTCTTTGTATCGCAGACTTTTGCCATTCCTGACTTGAACGAACAAAGGGAGCAGATCAATGGGATATGTCTTCTGTTTTGCATTGTGGCCGTCGCTAGTTTCTTCTCCCAGTTTTTACAGGTTTGCTTCAGAATTTTCCACGTAATACAGATATTTAGAGTTAACATCTCTTTGTCACCTTGATATGGACATGTCAAGCATGGTTGAATGTTCCAGGGATTTGCCTTTGCCAAGTCTGGAGAACTGCTGACCCGCCGTCTAAGGAAACTGGGTTTCCAGGCCATGTTGAGACAGGAGATTGGCTGGTTTGATGATCCCAGAAACAGCCCTGGAGCTTTGACCACTAGACTGGCCACAGATGCATCCATGGTCCAGGGGGTAAGTGATGGAGATGTACAGGCCTGTGTCAATATTCAAGTTTATGTTTTCACATAAAAAGCATAAAAAGCAAGTGCAACATTGTTTTGAATGTGACTGGGTCTCGTTGTGCAGGCAACAGGATCCCAGATCGGCATGATCGTTAACTCGTTGACCAACATTGGAGCGTCTTTCATCATTGCTTTCTACTTCAGTTGGAAGTTAACTCTGGTCATTATGTGCTTCCTGCCACTCATCGGTCTGTCCGGGGTATTCCAAGCCAAAATGCTCACAGGGTTTGAAAATCAAGATAAAAAAGCCATGGAAGCAGCAGGTCAGGTAAGCTTCACAGAACATTGGCTCTACGTTTTTATTCAAGAAACCGAAGACTATGGTTTAATATGATCGTAACTTTCACACACAGGTATCCAGTGAGGCTCTTGCCAACATCAGGACGATTGCAGGCTTGGCCAAGGAGAGCTCATTTGTGGAATCATATGAGCAGAAACTCGAGCTTCCATATATATCAGCCAAGAAGAGAGCCCACATTTATGGGCTGTGTTTTGGTTTTTCCCAGTGTGTCATCTTCATGGCATATGCTGCTTCATTTAGATACGGAGGCTATCTGGTTAGCTCTGAGGGGCTACAATACATGTTCGTTTTCAGGTTGGTAAAATGAGTTCTTTCAAACAGAAACTTTGTTTTTCAGAGCCTATATTAAAGAGTATTTAATGTTTTGTGATGCGGTCACCAAAAATCAACCAAGTGTTGTGTCGACAGAGTGATTTCAGCCGTAGTGATCAGTGGGACGGCACTTGGCAGAGCTTCCTCCTTCACTCCAGATTACGCCAAAGCCAAGACTGCTGCTGCTCAGTTTTTCAAGCTTTTGGACCGTGTGCCAAAAATCAGTATGAGCGACACAGATGGAGAGAAATGGGTTGGTGAATTTGTCAATAAGATACAAAATATCATACATATCCAACAAGATGAAATTTTGTCATGTTGTTACTTGTAAATGTTTTAAGCCTAGTCGTCCATCTTTAGGATAAATTCAGAGGTGAAATAAAGTTCATCAACTGCAAGTTCACCTATCCAACTCGGCCAGATATCCAGGTGTTGAACGACCTGGTTGTGTCCGTGAAGCCTGGTCAGACTTTGGCATTTGTTGGGAGCAGCGGCTGTGGGAAAAGCACCAGCGTTCAGCTGTTGGAAAGGTTCTACGACCCCGATGAAGGGCGAGTGGTATGTTGACTGATTTAGACATTAATTTCACCTATCACAAAATGAGTTTAATCTCCTCCAAAGCCATCAGCTCTGTTTTAATAATGTCATCCCTTTTTTTTTTCAGTTGATTGATGGCCGCCCATCTCACAGAGTCAATGTGCCCTTCCTAAGATCTCAGATTGGCATAGTGTCCCAGGAGCCAGTGTTGTTTGACTGCAGCATAGCGGAGAATATTCAGTATGGTGTTAACACACGCAGTGTCAGCATGGAAGAGATTGTTGAGGCTGCTAAGAAAGCCTACCTTCATGATTTTGTCATGAAACTACCAAATGTGAGTAGAAACACTTAAAGGTAGTGTGTAAAAGTAAAGTAGATTTTTGAGTCCCATTCACAATTCGTCAAATACTGACGCTTCGAGATTGTAGGCTGAGCCGGCCACCATCCCCTAGCGTCAGTTTTTGTCTTCAAATATGAGGCTTTTCCTAACTTTCTCAAATGCCTACAACAGAATTTGGACTGATTCCTTTGCAAAGGCCAATTTTTTATGAGATCCAAAAATGAAAAACCACCCCAGATATCAACAATGTAATTTTTTCTAAAATACATAGCCTGGAATTATGACTAAATACACTGCAATTGTAGTTTTCTTATGACCGTATATCTGCAGTCCTGAGTATCTTGCATTTCTTCAGCTCCCCTACGGCATAACAGAGTGAAAAACTAGCTAAAGTTAGCTTAAAAATGTAGTTCACTATCATCAACAAACAACCAGAACCGGTTGCAACTGAGTCCAACACAAACTCCAAACTCAAAGCTAACAATACTGCAAAGCATGTGAAATATCATGTGATAGTGGGGTTTTAGATGGCGTTAGCTAACATTAGCCTGCTTGATAACGTGGACGAATTACTAGCTAGCCAACTGGCATCTTGAGTGGATAATGTCCACTAATTTTTCGAGACTTCAAGACTGTTAAATCTTTACTAAGCCTGACTAGCTAATATAGAATATGCAGACTTGTGTATCTTCATTAAACCATCATTTTTGCCATCACTAACAATGTTTAAATCAAATAATCAGTCATACTGAAACGAAAGATGTACATTTTATATTAAGAACTTTTGCTTTCTCCACTTCTCTCAATACATTTACAAATTTTAAGAAATATGAGACTCAGGTTGGTGCCCAGGGGTCTCAGCTGTCAAGAGGACAAAAACAACGCATCGCCATCGCCCGAGCCATCGTCAGAAACCCCAAGATCCTACTTCTAGATGAAGCCACCTCTGCCCTGGACACAGAGAGTGAAAAGGTATAATATTCCTAATCACACATTATGAACATAAAGTCATGTATTTTTCGCATCTGCATATCTTTTCTGCTCCACATACTTAAATGAGACACCAAGCTTTGAGAGATGTGTGCACCACTCCACCACAACACCGTTTTTTCAAGTAGGTTGACAGAGACTATGTTTTCCCGCAGACTGTCCAGTCTGCACTGGATGAGGCCAGAAAAGGACGAACCTGCATCGTCGTCGCTCACCGGCTCTCAACTATCCAATCTGCTGACATCATCGCGGTGATGTCAAATGGAACTGTCATAGAACAAGGCACACATGATGAGCTCATGGCCAAGAGAGGCGCCTATTATAAACTGGTCACAACAGGCGCACCTATCAGCTAGGCCCCAGCAGGTTTTTCATCTTCATTTTTTCGTAATTACTTGTTTGTTTTTTTATGATGTCATGATAAAAGTATTTATTATATAGTTAATTGATTATGAGTTCTTTGGGTTCACATACATCTGGTCAGGTTGTCATTGTTGGACTGCATGCGATGGGGCTCCTGTGCACAGAAAGTTGTGATGCAGTTATGGTCTAACACCAGTTTCCATTAAATGTCTTCTATTTGACTTACACCTAAAGAATAGCTACTCCCCTTCATTATTAAAACACACTCTATCACGCATCATGTTTTCTCCACTGAAAGGGAACACTGAACATATTGAGCCACCACAGAGGCCACTTTATTGTGTTCAATCATTTTTTCTGTCCAGCAGTGAATTGTACACTTTTGCATTTATTTTAGGAAATTCACAATTGTAAATAGTTCATAATTTCTTTAATAGTATACTAATACAGCATTCTTTTCATGTTTTCTTTTTGCAGAAATATTAAATTAAACAATGTTGTTATGCTTTAGTTTTTTGGATTTGGCCATCTCATGAATCCTAACCCTAACATCTTTAAAGAAGAACAGAGAAGAATGTAAAATAACAATTTCCGAGGCAAAACTCACTTCTGTTTCATTATTTCAACAATAAAGTTTGTAATCCAATTAAATTCCAGATTTCAAATGTGAAATGTCTTTTCTTCTATTTCTTCCTAAGTTTTATTTTCTAAATATTAAACTAAAGTTGGATTGTATAACGGGGTTAGCTGCTGAGTGGTCCTTGATGTCATTTGGCCCTCAGCACCAAGGTGTAATAAAATACCCAGAGACACAGATGTTCATTCAAGCTTGGTTTAGCAAGTAGCGTACGCACTTAGGACAGTTAAATCATTTTGTGCCAGGCCTCAGGTGCCCACTGGATGCTAAGCAACCATGGTCAAGATGTGGAAATGGGTTCTGCCGGGGAGTTTAACTAATTTGCCTAATCTAGTTACATCATAGACTCTGTTCTGCCTCATTACATTTTGGGTGATTGATGTCTGAATTTTCATGGAGAAATAGGGCAACTTATGACAGATTATGTAATTCACACAATGCAGGATACACTGCACATACACACATCTGTGGTTTACAGGAGAGAAACCCTGAATAATTTAGCAGGTCCTGGAAAATGTAGGGACTTGTGGAAAAATATATATCAGGTCTGTTGTTGGAGCCAAAGATTGCCCCTTTAAATATACATGAATTTGCAGGTTATTTTTTTATATTGCAGCTTGATCGAAATATCGAGTAAAACTTATTTTTCCAGCTGAGCAGCAATTCAAAGTTTGATAAAATACTTGTCCTAATTTAGTATTTTCTCGGTGAAATGCCAGGCTGATGGGAAAAGAAAGAAGAGAAAGAAGAAGAAAACTGTTTTGTTCTCTCATTCTTTCATTCAAATCTAACATTTGTTTGGCACTTTATTTAAAATGCTTGAGCAAGAAACTGAATCGTGCACTGTGCTCAGGTTGTAAAGAAAATCAAAGTCGCTCAGGGGAAAGTGTCTCCAAAATAAAATAAATGTATAATATAACATGTATAGCATTTCCATATAACTTTCCAAAGCTCTTTAATAAATAAAAAACAGTGACTTTCAAATTGATACAAATCTCCAGTTTTATTTACAACAATCCTTCATATCGTGTCACTAATGCGTCACATATATTCTCATACAGCGGGTTATACTGTACATGTAAAACAAACTAAACAAAGGAAAACTCAGGCTATACATCGTACTCTGCTAACTTCATCACGTAAAGTTCAAAAACATAAAAACATACTGACTTCTAACCAATTCTAACCAAGTAATGTAACATATTTCAGCATTTAATGCAGTTTCAGTGCTTATGTGACAATAACAGTTAGGCAGGTGGTATATATGTCTCCACTTGTCTGTGGACCTGACCCATTTGACATCATTTGATGTAAAATACAAAGTGTAACATAATGTTACAAAAACTTCACAATTCCTCCATATTCTAAGCTATTTTCCGGTCCTCATCTCCGATCAGCAAATGTACACAGTAAGGAATAACAGCAACTACACCGAGAGGAACTGAAGCACTCTTACAAAACGATAAAATGTAGAACACAACTTCGGTGTTAGTGGGCATTTTGATGAAGTCATACACCTGCAGGGATGTAAGAGTTGCAGTCACACACATGAGCTTGAATCTAGTTTTGTAGCCGTTCTTCCCCTTGCAGCTCTGGATGAACATCTGAGAGTTCACTGCCAGGCCCAGACCGAACAGGGCTCCCAGGTTTCTCACCAGACCGGCAAAAGGCGTTGTGTCGAGATGGATCCAGTCTGGGTTAGCACACCACTTCTTGGCTTTAGTTACTGACCACAGTGGATCGAGCTCTGTCAATTTGAGGATCAGATAAAAGCATCCGGCAAAGGAGAAAAGAAAAACATTGGTCTGGAGGTACACTTTCAAGCTTGCATTGTAGATTGAGGGGATGTAATTGAACGCCTCCGCAACCAGCATACCTACACATTGTGGACAAAAACAGAATGATTGATTACAACATACACAGCTATTGCATGTCACAAAGCAGCTCTGGATATTACTGGTAGCAAGATGACACTCACCAGCTAGAAGACCGAGGATGACCTGATGTGGGAAATGTGTCGCGATGAAAACCCTGGAGACGCAGACACTTATCTGAACGACCCAAAAAGCCATCCACAGACAAGACCTCAGAAGGCGAAACCTGCAATATTGAGAATATTTAGACGCAGCCAGTGATGAAGAAGCCAGTGATGTAAGGGTGCGATACAAAACAAGCGCCCACCTTTGAAATCTTTGCAGAGAAGTGACAGAGGAGGCAGGCCTGGTGAAGTTGAGAGCAGAGGTGATCATCACATACCACACACACGATGAGCCCATGGCATGACCGGACGGACTTCCTGCATAAAGAAATATCAAAGAAAGTGTTTGACAGTGCTAAATAATGCCCCTTTTGACGGCATGAGCTAAAAAATACATGCTAACCTGGCCCTGTTTCACATGTGATGTGGAATTGCTCCAAGTGTGGGAATGAATCGTTGTGGTAGAACGGAGTTTCTTGCACCCACCAGTAAGGTCGGTGCCCAAACAGAATCCTGAAAGACAAGTATCACATTAAAGTCTACAACAAGCAGAATACAAAAAAAAAAAAAAAAAGATATACCACAGAGCTGGTTTACCATTTGAAAACAAGATTTAGCCAGTCTCCAATAACAGCCACCCATATCATCTTGATGCCCACATTATGACTAAGATGGAACCAGAGGGGGAAATAAACAGAGACAATATTACGAGGGTCTCCCACAGTTGACATGAAGTTGAGGAAGTCGTGGTATTCCCTGTAGTTGTTCTGGATGTGCTGTATAACCAGCACCCCACTGCTGTAGACAAAATCCATCCTTTCTGTGTGCCCGCTTCCCCGCCTGAGATAGAGCTTTATATCTCAACCTGGCATCATAAATCATTAAACAGAGCCATGGCAACAGCTGCAAGCTCTCCAGATTGGACCCACATGGAATAAAATGATGTGTTCCCAAGTCGTGAGAGCTCAGCATTTTAAGAGATGTTCCAAAAACTGTTTACCCCCCGACTGTGTAGCCATCAGATGTTTTACAGATCATTGCTTTTGCCGTCGTTACATATTAGCCATTGTACACACTGAAAGAGACGGTGAACCTCGTAACCCCCTGGATCCATTCAGCCTCATTAATATTCTCATACTGAGTGAGCGTGGCAACAAAATGGGCTTCCCATAATACTGTGACTGAATGACACCGTCCCATCTGGCACACAGCGTCGACCCGTCATCACCATGTTTTCTTCTCGTTTAAAAACAACGTCGTTTTTTATGAGCACTTTTATATTAAAAAAGGGATATTATACTATTACCAAAACAATATTTTGAACTTGATGCCAACTGAGTGGTTTAGGCCCACTTGAACCTCCTCAGATTCACCACAAGGTGGTACAAAATCGCAACAAAGACATGCACGCTAAAGGCAGTTGTCAGTCTCTGATGCATTTTAATGTTTAGCAGGAAATAACATTGTAAAAAAAATATAGTAGTCACATTTTCTATTCAAGTAATGGAGAAGAAATCACAGTCCATTTGAGTTGTTAAAGTTATTTACATTAGCTGACTTGAAAGCGGAAGAAAAATAAAGGAAACGTCACTTCCGGTGTCCAGTCCCCGCCCCCCGCCGTACAGACCGCGGATTTTTGAAAATAACGACAGGATCAGGAGCAAGACGGAAGTTAAATCAAACATATTTTATCGACGGTCGTACATTAATAACGCGTGAGTATTGACTCCAGATTTAAACGAAACAGCTCACTTAATCAAATTACAAAGGAGTCAGCTGGTTCTAATGTTCTAGCGTAAGTAACGCGAGTTGTTTGCAAGCTACGGTTAGCTAGCCGCTCATGTTTGCTAGCAAATGTTAGCGTCGACATGGATTATGTTGTCAAACATTACACATTAATGTTAAATAGTGCGGAGTGGTGAGGCCACATAGTGAGATTTGTGCACTGTAACCAAGTTTTAACTGGTGATACTTAACCCAAACACGACTCACTGTTAACGCTAACGCTAGTTAGCTTGACTTGCTTGTCATGGAAGTTGAAGGCTGCTGATGTTTTATGAAAGCTTGCTAAAGTTTGGTTGCTTGGTTATTTTCCGAGCTGTCATCCGTATCCTGCAGTCTTCATTAGCTGGATGTTTGCTCGGGTGTCAAGCAGCTGGATCTGCTGACATTACTGTTATGACGTCATCCATGGCCAATGTATTACTTTTTGGCTTCTTCACGTTGAACACAACAATCTCATCTAAAGGTCCACTTACTGTCTTTAAGCTTTCATATTTATCGTACAGTCTCTTCACTGTATGCACAACTGAGAAAGGTCTCTTATGTTTTTGTTTGTTCAGGTTTGCTGTGTATATATGTTTAGAAATGTAACAACAAGCATTGTGTTCTGTAAAAACAATGGTTTATTAGAGTGAGGCCAATATATCCTTTGGCCAGTGCTGTCCTATTGTTGATATATTGACAACAGCATATATTTTGGCTTATATGAAAACTAGAGCCCGACTGCTGCTTAGTTTTTGGGACTGATGCTGGTACCGATACATTGGCCAATATACATAAATTATATGCAATGGGCCTTCAAATGTTGTTTTCGAACATTTGTGTCAAAGATACCAAAAGCCAGGGTATTTTACAGATTAACAATAAACTTAATTGTCTAAAATGACATCAGTGCACTTGAACAGTAAATTTCACTGGTCATTTAATACATATACATTTTTCCTAACATCTTTTTTCCTGCATTATAATCTTAAAAAAACAAAAACAATTTTTTTTTAAAATGAGCGCATGTCTGGTAACACACACAGCAACATTGATATATCTGTGATAGGGCCAATATTGGCTAATAATGTATCAGACAACTGATATATATAACTTCTTTTAAATCTCTTCTAAAGACTCACTTTTATTGATTGACCTTCTCTTAATTTTGTTTTATTATTTGTTGTATTATTACCTTGTTGAGGATGTGTGGTTTTTAATTTCTATTTTTTAATAATAAATAATATTTTTTTATTTCTTGGTGGTTTTATTATGTTTTTATTTTATTTTCTTATTTTCTTATTTTTGTTGTTGCTGTTGTTTTTATTTTCAGGCAATTGTATTTGGTATGTTTTTATTTCTGTTGTTCAGCACCTTGTAACATGGTTTTGAAAGGTGCTATATAAATAAAGTTATTATTATTATTATCATATTGGTCAGACTCTAATGAAAACTTTGTTTTCACAGACCATATTGCAGAAAAATTTGCTTGGGGTGATTCAGCATTGTAAAATTCACAGTGAAGTTTGTTGTTTCAATGTACTGATGCCTTTTATATAAAGTCTGTTGTTAAACTGTAAAACGTTCTCCAAATATCAGAATCAAAAACCCATTTAACAATGGGTGTGTGCAGGGTGCCCTCATCTTTATATAACAGTAGTTTCTTACAGTAAGTGGGCTGCATGTCATCAGCTTTGTGAAACTCTGGCTTCTTTGTATTTGTTTCTCAGCTTCAACCTGCACTTTCTTATCATCCCAAAGGAAATTTGGTTTGCAGCCAGACATTAAACACATACATCACAGAAAAAGAATACACTGGTGACATAAGATTACAAAGTGCTATGGGAGGTAAGATTAAAATTGTTATTTTATCATGATTAGCATTGTCCTGTCTGTTGATGTTCTTACAGATTGTCTGACATCCGATCATCATGACATCCATTACTGATCCAAACATGAGTGACAGGTTCACTAATGCAATGGAGGAGATCCACAACAAACATCTGAAGACATATGGGGAGATTATTGACACGACCACAGAGCTGTGCCAGTCCCACAGACAGCTCGTGAAGTCGGCGCTTGGTATGATTGAGATATTGTCTATTGTTTATTGGGCTCCCCCTTTATTGTTGCTTTGGCTGTAACTACTCTCCCTGAGGTCCATATTAAAATAGTCAACAGTGTTTGCACTTAAACTTCATACAGTAAACAATTCATTTATAGCATTAACACTGCATTAAAAACACATTAAAATCCCATAGCATTAATGAGAGTGGATGTTGTTTTTTCCCTTTTGGTGCAGATACTTGTCTAAAGAAATGTAAGGACGACGACATGCTGTTTGAGACAATACAGACATTCAAAAAAGGTGAGTTTTATGCATTAGGCCACAAAGCATTGCATCTGTGCCTTACATGTGTTGCTCAGTATGCTGTATTCTTTTTTTAACCTGAATGTAATATTTGTCCACCAGACCTTGAACAGATAAATACATCATTGAAAGAGAAACGACATGACATCTCTGGGATGGTGTCTGAGATTCAGCAGAAGGAGATGCAGAAAGACGACATCATCCAGAAGATAGAGAAACTCAGAGAAGAGCAAGCCAAGAGAAAAGAGTGTAAGTGGATATATTTTTTAAAAAGATTAATTGTTTATATTTCTTTTCTTAATTTGTGACTGTAGCATATTGAGTAATTGACCCCTGCACTTGTTTCTTTTCTTGCTCTCAGTAATTGAATCTCAAAATAAAGCAAACAAAGACAGACTGAGGAATCTTGGGAAGGCCCGACTAGTCTTTCAGGATCATTTGGGGATGGAGATACGAACAATCCTCGGCAAAACACAATTGGTCAAAGGTGGGCCAAACATATATGTGTACATTCCATATTCAGTATTTTTCTTGAGCCCTGGTTATATTATGCATCACTGTTTTCCTACATTAATAGCAATTGCTATGAAGATTTTGGGAGTTTCAGTTTTGTACAGCTCGGAGGATCTTCTCTTTGGGTGTTCCTCTTGCGTGAAGATTGTGGGCTCTCAATCTAATGGGAGATATGCTTGTGTCCTGATTGGATTGCTTGAAATACCTCTCTCAAAACACAACCACAGGTGTAGAAATAACGGCTTAGTCACACAGTGTACACTCACTTATAACCCTAAAACCAATAAAGAAATAAGTTCTTGAGAATATCGGGCACAAGAGAAAAGATTTGACCAGATTGGGGGCAAAAAAGGGGAAAAATAGCACATGACACAAACATCCACATCTTTGAGAAATGCATAACAGCATTGTAGCTTGTCTCAAGTAAAGTACTCACTCTCTTTTTAGTTAAAGTAAATACGAATGTGTTTTGTTGTTGTCCTTGTCAAGGTGAAAAGCTGCAGTTTGTTTTCCGGAATATCAACCCTTCGGACCAGGACAGCGCCTACGTTGTCACAATGGGGATCAGAGAAGACGGAGCATACCAGAGTAAGTTAAACACATTTACAGTATATCAAAAGACTATACTGGTATGGCCAAATTTTTGTGAGGTTTAATGCAATCAAACTCATTGATATGCATTTTTCCCCTTCAATCTGTATTTCTGTTAGCATTGCAAAACACCAAAAATAACAATCCTACTAAACAAATGAAAACAGTCCTCTCCAAATGCAGAATTTATTCATGTTTGAACGTTTGCTCAAAACAAAAGTGCCCAGCTGTTTTTGGGAACTGCTGTAGATTTTAATAGTAAAACTACCTATGACAATTTTTTAAACACTGATTTTCCAGTAGGATTTAATGGCCATAGTGATGAGTGGCCAAAACATATCAAAGAACGGAGACAAAGTTTAACTTTTGTGTCGCCTGTGTCTCAGCAAGACAGTTGCGTGTGAACACACTGCAGAGACTACAGTTGATGGGAAAGTAGCTTGTACGCTCTGCGCCTGCATAACAGGAACCTTTATTATGATGAAGCAGCGTTCTTTGAACACATCTCTCACTAATATTGCGACTTCTAATCAAGAATAATATCTCACCGCTGGCCCCGACATTGGCCCTGATGCATTGCTGGTTTGGGTCTTTCATTGGATTTATTGACACTAATAAAGATAATTAAAAAACACCAGCCTCATCCTGCAGCTACTACTGTGAATGGCTTGTTTTAATACAAAACTTTATTTTGTACAGTTGTGTCAAGTGACCCCGTGCTTGAGTGTTTGCCAGCGTTGGAAAGCCGGCTTCAGGAGACCAACAACTTAGCAGCATTCCTGGCAAACGTCAGGAAGGAATTCATCTCTCAGGCACGCCGCTGAGATTGGAGGGAACTGTACAGTGAGGTTCTTCCTGTAATATGAACTGATGTCAGGAAGGAGCACAGCCTGCCTTGTCAAGACTTTACTACATATATTCTGCTGTTTATTGTATGTACGAGTGTTGTCTCTCATTATTTTTGAGAATGATCTTTTTGCAGTTCACTATGTATTTGGCAATACGAGAGCAGTTCTAGTGGAAATGGTGACAACCCCTCATTGAAATTTGTCTCTCTCTTATTCCTAAAATATGTACGTGTTAACTATAGATGTTGCACTTAATCACAAGTAAAACAAATACATTTAAGGCTGCAACTAAACTAAGGATTATTTTCATAATTGGTTAATCTGCAGATAATTTTCACTATTAATCGATTAATACAAAGTGACGTCTTCAACTTGTTCTTTTTAAACTAACAGACCCCCCTTTTATTTTCTTTCATAATTGACACGGAAAGGGGGCAAATCTTTACGTTTGAGAAGATGGAACCGGCAAATATTTTACATTTATAATTTCTGTTTTTTTGACCGACCAGTTAATTGACTAACTGTTGCAGCTCCAAATATAGTAAAATAAATAATTTAGAGACGGTGTAAAAAGTTTTCATTTATTGTCATGTGTCATTAGTTTAACTTTTCTCATTTTAATTAATGATATTAATCCAATAAAATACATTTCAGTGCTTGTTCTTCTGTACACAAAGTGGCTTAAATAATGAAAGAAAAAATAATTGGGTGCAGCCTTTACAAACAATATGACTCCTAACAACATTGCAATATAACTCTTGGGAGAGCAGTGACCAAAAATCCTAGATTCTGTCTTGCAGCAGAGACGCATGTCTTATTTAAATATTTTTCATTAACCATTTTAAAGCAGTGAATATTTTCAGTTCAAACACAGTTGTTGCCATCAATCTTTTTATTTAATCTGATTCGGGGTGGGTTTTCTATTTTTGCTCTTTATGACTCATTTAGGCTTCAGATGATTTGACTTTGGTTAACACAGGCAGCTCTTCAACGTAGGTCGATGGGAAATGGCCCGTCTTCCCGTTGAGTTCTCCAAACCACCATCCATTCTCTTCCTTTGTGTAAATGTCTAGAAGATCTCCTGGGAAACGCAAATCATTTTTATTAGATATATTTAATAAAACCTCTGCTGTTTTTAGATTGTCTGCAGCTTAGTTGCCACTCACCTTCTTTTAAAGTCAGCTCATCGTCCTGCTCGGGTGTGAAGTTGTACAGGGCTTTGCATTGTCCTATACTGCTCGACTCTGGTGTGACTTGACCTGTTCGATGTTGATGTTTTTCCATTGCTTTAATTTCACTTTTCTTTTTTTTTACATTTTTAATGCAGTGATTACGAATAAATAGGTGTGTTGACATATTTACCTTGTTCTTTGTCATCATCATCAGTGTGAGGCAGTGCTCTGTTGATGGCACTGCCACACTCTGCAGCCACAGGTTCTTGCGTTGTAGCTGTGGGAGTGACCAGGTCAGCAGCGCCTGGTGGAGCCTCTGTAGACTGTTGGGTCCCAAACTGAGCTGGGCCTTTGTAAATGATGGAAGCTCTCAGTGACTGTCGGGATCTGAATGGGGTCCTCCTGAGTTTGACTGGACGAGTCAGTTGAACGACACTGTGCTCACAGTCCTTAGACATAAAAATAGACTATTATGGTTTCACTAAGTGATTTGTCTTTGGAAATATGATACATTGTAGAAACAAAACAGTAATTTCTTACTATGCAAGTTCTGATTAAGCATTTGTTTAATCTAGTCGTCATCAAGGAGGGAAGTTCTCCTCATATGAACTTCTAAAGGTCTAAGGATCAAACCTAGATTTGTGATATTTGGCTGTATAAATACAGTTGACTTGAATTATATACAACATCCAGCTTGTGCTACTTCAAGTTCTTGTGTAAATGCAAACCAGGACTGCACAATATGGTTGAAAAAGTGATAGCGGATTGTTTCTGACAGATAATGCAATTGCGATACAATTCATGACTATAATGCATGATAACATTTTACATCACAATTTTCATTGTCACTGACAAAATAGTCACTAAAACCATGATGGTGTGGCTTTTCTCCTGGTCTCTGCCAAACAAACATGTTTTATTACTGCTGGAGAACAAGCTTTGGAGGCCAGAGCATCTCTTCAGCACTACAACATTTAATTAAAACACTGTTTTGCGACAGAGTCCAGTTTGTTTGATTAGTGTGAAAACAAGTGCACTGGGTCTGCTTGAAAGGGGCGTCTTGAAAACATTTATGTGTACCTGGGTTCACCTCAGGTGAGAAAGCGAGTCTACCAAAACACAGAAATGGACTGAGTCTGCTTGGGAGAGTGGAGTGGGGCAATCATACTCTGGCACAGTACGAAACAAGCGTACCTAATGTGAAAAGACTCCGAGGGGACATCCAGTTTAAAATGTATTAAAAAACCCATTCGAAACAAGACAGCTGTTGTTGATGTTTATCAAACAGGTCGGCAATCATTGTCCTGATATATCTGAGGCCTCACGCAATTCTAACAAATGTGTGAACTAAAAGTGAGAACATACTTTTCACACTGTCTTTTTTAAAAGGTAGCTTGGTCCGGTGCTGAGCGAGACCGCTGCAGCCAGCAACTGCTTTATGGGCTGCAGTTTAATCCTCAAGGGCAGCTGCACAGCGTCAAAGTATGTCCACTTAAAGTTGTTGTTTTTGCCTCTGACAGGCTGAGAATTATAAAAACATTGTGAAAACAGAGATAAACCTTGTGCTCAAAGAACAACGTCCTTTTAGTTTTACCATAAACAGCTGCTAACAAAATCCACCAGACTCCATTTGCAGAGATAAATAATTTTGTCCTCGAACAAACAAAATAAAACCTAAAACCATCTTGGTTCGTCTTCCCTCTGTTGCAACAGTCACCAACTCTGGGATGGTTTAAATAAACCCAATGCATATGATTGTCCCCATTTGACAATTAGACAAGAAAATAGGGTCGTTACCCTTTAATCCAGAGAAAGGAGATATTCTACTTCCTTCACCATTTGTCCAATATAACCAGTCCAGTATCCCACTCTGGTTCGGGTCTGCTTTTAATGTATTCTTGAGACCTCTGTCACCTAATGAGGAATACATTTACTCTCTCAGCCCCCTTTTAAACATGTCACATTTTCTCCTTTAAACAAATTGACTACCACTACCTCAGAATGTACCCCAGGTCATACCTCATCTACTGAAGACAATCCATGCAGTCTTACCTTATCTTTCCATTTCACAATGCTGTCTTTAAATCGGTAAAAGGACTTTTCTGTCCCCTCTAAATCGGACAGCGACACAGAGAGTTTGTAGTGCGTGGCCTCCAGGAGATCCAGTTTTAGAGTAATCTACAGGCAACAAGATGATGTTAGTGAACACTCCAGCAAATCTGATATATAATCAGTTAAAGTAAGCGTCCATCTGCACACACACACCACCATCCATCTGTCCTGTTTACCTCGTCTAGCTGCTGTTCTGTTTCCTCAAGGTTCTTTTGGTTGGAGAAAGATGGATTTTCAGCGTACGTTTTCATCAGCTTCTCAACTCCTGCAGCCAGAATGTCGATTTAGAAACGAATGAATGACCTTACGTAACAATAGCCGTCATGAATCACTGAGTTATACTGAAAGACACATTTTACCATCTCCATCAGATTATATTGTGTAATTCTAATGCATTATTCCACGGGTAATGTACTGAACTCGCCTTCGCGGTCCTTCTTTGTTTTTGTAATGGTGTCATCCAGACGCTGAAGTTTGAGTTTGATGGCCTCTTTTCTTCGGTCTTTGTCCATCAGTGATTTGCTGTCCTCCTCCTGATGTATTCAGAGTACAGATAACATGGATTTATCCCATCAGTATCCGTGGTGGTTAAAATACACCATTGATGCTATGTATGCCAAAGCTGCAGGCTCTTTTGTGTGTTTGAATTAATTTGAATTCAGAGCGAGTTCCTGGAAATATCACGAACAAGCCATTGTCACTTTTGCTCTGCATATTCATTTACAGGATATAACATTAAAGGAAACGCTCACCCAAAAACGAAAAATTCAGCCATTATCTACCCAATTCTGTGCTGATGTGACATCAGGTGAAGTTTCGTTGTCAAAACATCTCTGGAGCTACACAGCAAAACAGCGTTGCGGCATTCTCGTGAACAACTAAAGCAGATGGGGACTTGTTTTAAAATGTAAAAAAAAACAACCTCCCACAAAAAAGGCTCCGCAAAGCTCATCATTGCGTTATCACAGTCAAGGAAAACCCCAAGATCCCAAAATGATTGTAAGGAGCTTATTTACCACGTCAGGTAGGTTGCACGTTAACGCTTTTAGCTTAGAAGCTACCGTTAAGATTTCAGCTTTTAAAACTTTTTTTTTTCTTAGAGAAGAAGTCGTCTTTTCAAATCAAGTTAGAATCTTGAGACTTGGATTACGCTGGACGAGCTGTATGCGTTTTGGTACGGTCCCTAACAATCCAGCAACAACGTTAACATTAGGTAGCAATAGTAACGATAACATTACCTAGGTGATTTTAACGATGACAGTGTTATTTAGCATTGGCGCTGTTAACCTTTTCAAGCTAGCATGAGCAATGTTAGCCAGTGCAACAACTGGCAACCATTTAAACACCTTTGAAACAAGTCACCATCTACTTCAGTCGCAACTCTGGTTTGCTGTGAAGCTCCAGAAATGTTTTATGTTTCTACGTTATTTCACCTGACCTCCCCTCAGCATGGGGGTGAGGAGATACTGAGACAATTTTAATTTGTAGGTGAACTCATCCTTTAAAGTAATACATTCTATTGACTGTACAACCAACCTGACAGCTGCATAATTTAAAGTTTAAACCGCTAAAAAGATGTAAATAAAAAAAAAAAAACCCAAAACATTACATTTACATCAGAGCACACTCAAAATGAGAAATTCATCTTTTTAAGTGTGGCTCACATTAAAAAGAAACCCCCCACAGAGATGACTGAGTATGTCTTTGAAGGGGATGAGTCACTGGATGAGTACGTGGCCTGCAGACAAGCTCCTATCCGGAGTCTCAGAGCAAAGATAAAAAATTAAATGGACTTACAAAGTAATCAGCCATTAGAAACTCTGCAACATTATCATCGGCTGTGATGCCGTTTTCTTCAGTCAGGACTTGTATGTCTTTATCCATGTCCACCCTCTGGACTGCCTGTTCTATCTGTCGTTGGCCCTGCAAGTGGAAAAAGTGTATGTGCAAGTTATAATATCCATCGAGGGATTTAAGGGACACTCATGAGAAGGACGCAGGTGAGGACGAATGCTCACGTGTTTGAGAGTCTGCCCGAAGCCGGACATTTGGAGGTTGTATCTGTTCAAAATGTTGCACAGAACTTCAATACGCTGTTTCTCCAGCTCCTGGATGATCTGAAAAAACAGAAAGAGGCGCTGTGATACTTTCTCATTCAATCCCTATTCAGTCTCACTCAGTCATTGTCATTTACTCTGCGAAGAATGTATTAACATATATGTAACAACATTCACATCTCAGAGAATACAACATGAAGGAAGCCGCATAATACACCGAATGGACTGTGGTAGTTTGGTGCTCCAAACTATGGAGGACCGAGACTTCCAAAAAAAAAAAAAAAAAGAAAAGAAAGGGATAAAAAGGATACATTTCCGATTAACCCAAAGAAATATTGAAAATATAATAATTATTACATTTTTTCAATAGTTTATGTCATAAATTTATATATATATATATATATATAATTTTTTTTCTCACAACATTTTCTGCAACCAAATGTTTGCTGGTTTAACTCTTGTTGTAAATGAGGCGTCCTTTAGCAAGACACTAAGGAGAGGAAGGATTTTTCTCCGCACCTGATAGCAGTTTTTCAGTGTGTTTTCTAACTTGAGTCTCATCTGATGACCCTCCATGTTGATTTTAAAGTACTCCTCATCCACCCGCGTCTGCATCTCTGCTGACTTGGTCAGCCTGTTCAACATCTGTAGTAAACCACAACAAAAAAAATCTCATCAGTCTTTGGCAACATTTCCAGCTTGTATTAACCCCCAAATAGAACACTTATTTGATGTGAAAAGCAGTTTTGCCTTTTGTTTTTCTTTTTCTGTGCAAATCTGCTTGTTGTCCTGAACAAAGTTGAACAACGCCTCATGCTCTCGTGTTAGTCCGCCCAATTTCTTCTTTGTCTGTTTTGGAAGAGGAAACACAAAAATCAGCAAAGTCATTGCCGATATAATGTGATGTATATTCTTTTCAAAGAGTCACACACTATGAAGTTCTTAGCCCGCTTACAAGACAGTACCAACATGAGAACGAGCAACAGATTCAGACTGAAAGAACAATAGGGTATATATCTCCACACAAATAAACAAGAGCACCATCCTGCACCTTGGACATCTCAAATGAGGCCCATCCGAAGCACAGACTGTCCCCTCATTACATGAAACATAAAGCGCATTCCTGCACTGCATTTAACACACAAACTGAGCTAAATGAAACACTTTGTTCTTTTTTTCTGTAAGGATGGGTACATTTTATAAGCCTGATGGGTTCTTGACCTCTCCTGACACTTCTCTTATCAGTTTGTGGTCGGGAGTTTATGAAATCGTATGTGTGTGCAAATCAAAAAGAAAAAGAAAAACACTTTCATAATACTGTGTCAAAGTTCCTGTAAATCTCATGATATTTGCTGTTTTGTAACTACAGCCAGAAGTTTTTCTTTTGTGAAATTGTTAAATTCAAACATCCCAGTTGCTCCTGACAATCTACCCACTGAACCAATTAACTTTACAGGCTCCTTAATGAGCAACGGGTGTGCTTATAGCTACTTGTGAGAACTTCTCAACAATTCCAAGATGTTTAAAGGTCATATAAACCTCAACCTTATACAATAGACAGACTGACAACACACTGCTATGATCCTTGAATTTGTTAAGTCATCAAAATGCATACAAGCTTATATCCACTCAATAATGCATTATGTATGCTTTGTAATGCATTATGCAAGTATCTATAATACATTATAAGGTCTGTATTGTAAAGGCTCCCCTTTAAAGTTAACCATAACATTCACAGTAACACTGACATTATTATGATTTGTCAGTATGATCATAATAATTGTTCCTACAACAGGTCTGTTAAAGCAGATGAATATCTCTGAAATATTGGAGTGTACATGCTCCTATATTATTTATATGAACCAATTGACATTCTGTGTCTAAATGTGTAATGATGCACAGATTCCATAAATAAAAAAAATAAAAAAAATAAAAAAAATGTCTGTACGTCAACTTAATTTACCAACAAATAAAAAAGGCATTTGTTAATACCTTTCCAACATTTGTAACTGTCAATCAAACATTTTGTAATCCAGTTTTTGCGTGTGCCTCTCGATTTCCTGCTCGTGCAAAATATTTTTGTTGGTTTGCAAACCTTTTCTGTCTTTTCACACAAATAATATTATCATATGATTCTTTACCTTGAGTTGCTCACTCCAGTTAACAGTAACAAGTTTTCCAGTTCTTTCAATGGCACTGTCAAGCTATTGAAGGAAAAGGTGAGAAAAGGTCAGAGACACCTAATGACTGACAGCCAGAACAGATAAAATGAAACTGAAAAATGAAACATCTATTTCGTACAGGCCTCTTCCTCTTAGTATGCTCGTCTAGGACTTGTCGGATTTCCAGAATTGCTTCTTGCTGAAACGCGTTTCCTAACGATCTGAAATGAGAACCAAACACCATATTTAACTCTTTAAATCTCTCACACATTTCTTGACTCTTGCACAGTTTTGAAGTGAACTCTGGTTGAAAACTACCTGTGGGCGTCTGCTCTTGAGTACATCTCATCTGACACATGACACCAGGCGCTGTAGGTGGAACTGAGTGGGGGAGCCAGCATGAAAAGGTTAGAGCTGTGGGCTAATTGGCCCGGCACCTGCCTATGTTTTGATCACATCTTGCTTGCTATGTGCGTGCCATTTCCCCTGGTACCATTATTCCTGTACACCACTTGGCAGTTAGTCCCCAGGAAGAGGTCATGTTGAACACAAAGCAGACAAAAGACGGAGCCAATTAAAAATTCAGCGGTGTGTCTCTTACTTGCTCGACATTCCTTTAGAGGCCCTGATGAGTTTGCCAGCAAGTTTTTGGAGTCCTTTAGCATAATTTAGCTCCAGCTCAGCCCTAAAACAGGAGAGGGTTGCAGCAAGAAGGCAATAACTGAGTCAAACAATAACTCCTGTGTCGTTAAAGTTTAAGTCTGAAAGCCGCAACTGTGTTGAACCTACCTTTGCTGAAAAACAGTCATAAGTTCTTTGCAGAAGTACTCCCCATTTTTTGAAAGTTGTTTAACATTTTGATAGAGTTTGTTATACTGAAAGGCAGAGAAAAAGGCTTCATGAGACGCTTACATTGGAGCCGTAAAAGCCTGAGTTAAAAAGCAATACAATACTAGCTTTCATAGCAGCTATGACAAGAAAATTCATGTTAAACTATCTGGGTTAGGGTTATTTTTGCAAGAAATACTCACAGAGCAGGTGCTCGTAGGATCCCTCATCTTAAGACTGTGGCTGTTTGTTGACTTTGGACTTTGAACTTTGACCAGCCTCCTCCCAAAGTCACTCATGCGGAAATCACCTGAGCTTTTGGCAGTGCACTATACAAAGGAAAATTCCAGAGAGAGGGGAGAAAAAAAAACAAAAGCTACATATGTAAACTCACGCAGGGTGGCAAGTCAGTCAACTCTTGATATGAAGAAAGAGAAAGACATGAGCACAAATGAAAGGCTCTGGGATGAACTAACAATTGCTGCACTATTTCATGTTGAGAAGAAGGTTCCACTTTCTGACAAGTCACCCTTCATGAAGGTCTCATAATGTTATAAAATAAAGTATGAATGCTTTTTTGTATCAGTGATAAGGCAATACAAACAATTTTGTATATTGCAGCATTAAATCTTGGTAATCATTTAATTTACAGTAACTGATCTATTGGCAACTAGAGAGCAGCTGAAACACAAAAAATTACATTTGATCATGTGTGAAGATTAAACAACCATTCAGGAAACGTTTTACTATTCACACACCCAGCAGTGCAACATTATCATTATTTTGGATTCATGTATTCCTCCACTTGATGGAGTTAAGTCCAATATTCACTCTACGTTAGCTCTGTTTGGCTCTCTACCAACTCCTGAGGGAAACATCTGATTATTTAGCTGCTAAATGCTCCACAATGTCCACCAGCTAACCCCTAACCCTAACCCAACTGTGTCTGAGCAGGTAGAGCGCAGTGCTTTTTTCAGCACACTTTCACTGAAAAGCATTATCTTCTGCAGCCAAATTCAACACTATGAGAGGAGCTACAAAACAACACAGTAAAGTTGTGGGTGGGAAAACCGAAACAATCAGGCTGAAAGACACTAAAATGTTTGGTTGAGCAAAGGGGAGCTGCAGAGCCGGCGATAATCCTCAGTGGGTTTGTCACGTTGTGTGACCCCAGTTCACAAACAAGAAATCTTGTAAAATAATAATATGCTATCACCATTCATAATATAATGTGTAAGAATATGACTATGAAGAATATGAATCTTTAAGTATTTTGTTGAATTGTGCACTTACATTATCCCAAATGTTTCCAACAAAGTTCAAACTCAGAAAAATCCAAGTTTTCCCAATGTCATGGTGCGTTTCATTTTGTTGCCCGTTACTAGTTCCAGGATTGGGAAGTGAGCAGATGAAACTTTTGCAACGAAACAAACATCTCCAGTGAACATTTGCGGCCGAGTCACTTCAGATGGATTTTTATCAGAGATGGTGGTTATTTAATAGTGTAGTCTCCACCAGTAAGGCAAGTTTGAATGCGGGATCATTTGTTTTTATATTCACGTCATTTGATATGGACTATTTTAAAATCCCCCATCAGAGTTTAATGACATTTTTGTTGTTGCTGCTGATTGAACTTAATGAACAGGCCCACACATAATTTGCAATCTTCATGTTTTTTTTATTGAATATTTCAAACAACTGATGTCTGCCTCGAAAGAGGACAATGGCCTTTAATGAAATGCTTACCAGAAATGTACCAGAATACTTAACAAAATGCTTTAATAGGGAATACAGCAGCTAGCCATATTTGATGCACACACATAATACTGTTATCGACATCTCATATACAGTTTGAGTTGAGAAAGTATTTCATAATGTGAGTAAACTTCACACATTTTGGCATATCTTTGGGGGTGTAGCATTGAAAGTAAACCCAGCATTTTGCTCATACTCGTTATCATGATGTGTGGTGGGACGAAAAAAAAAGGTGCTGTCCAAGATTATTTCATCTTTGACACTGACATCAAGGGAGAATCGATGTCTGACTTTCATCTGCAAACATATTTATAAAAAATAAATAACATAGAAAGACAAAAACATAAGAAAAAAAATCACACCCCCAGTATGCCAGACTACTGTATGTTAAAGTAGCATGCTTACACCATAAAGTGGAATGCTTTCATTCATTGGCTAAACAGAGAGTGGGTTGTACCGATAGGAGTGCTTTGATATTTCACTGAGTGCAGTTTGATGCAAATATATAGATGGAGAGAAGAAACTGAGTGCGGAAATGTATGTAAAGACCCAAACCGATAACAAAACTGCATTCACATAAATCTATCAAGAACTTCCAGTGCCAGACAGGCAATGTTGTGCATGTCTCCAAACATACACTCGAATACACTCACTCACACACACACGCGCGCACACACATACACACACACAGATGATGGATGGTGTCTGTAGCATGGCTCCAGTGTTGTGATATTAGCTTCGTCAGTGTTCGTCAGGATATGGGGCTCCTGTCAGGTAGCCGTTGGTCCCGTGATTTTTGTTGGTCCCGTTGGTGGCGCTGCTGTGGTGCTTCTGATTAGGCGGGGGACTGTCGTCCTCGTCGGAGCTGGACTCTATGTCGCTGCGGTCGTCTTTAGACACCTGCAGAAATGAGGAGGGAGAACTGAAGATGAACGTTTTCTCATTGAAATTCTTATCCGTGTTATTATCTGCGGCAGCCATGTGTGGTGGTGCTACAGAGGGACTTCAGTGCGTCACATCATGACGTGTTCTGCCAATCAATATCAGGCAACAGGCTCTAAAAACATCTGTTTGCAAAACTCAAAATATGGAAAGCTCTGAACATACAATCATTTGGTCTTAAGCCAGTGATTATTTACATTACTGATTAATTTCCCTTTCATCCTTCAGATTGAAGCTTAATTATTTAGTCTATAAAATATCAGAAAAGAATGAAAGATGTTTTCCAGAGGCTCACAATGCGTTGTCCGAACGGTCCAAATAAATTCAATTTTAATATAAATGTAAATTGAGTTTATTTTTTGATGAACATTAAGCTCACTCAGCTTATTGTTGGACCCTGTTGGGCACATGATAAAATGCTCTCTAGGGTGCCCTTCCAGTTAAGTGACAAATTTGACCTGCTATGGAGGCTTAAGAGGCTAAAGGAAAAGTTGCATTAAGTTAAAGATTCATCCTCATGGGATCATGAACGTCTCCACAAATTTTCATGGTATTACCTGCAATAGTTGTTGAGATATTTCATTCTTGAATCAATATGTAACTTTCCTACTGTAGCCACACAGTTAGTATAGATAAAAATTCACCGATTATGGCAGCTAGAGACATGAACTTAAACACACCACCACACCACACAATACACAATCTTGATTGAAATACTCCTCCTTAAGGCTACTTACATGTAATGGATTCCATTTCCCCACCTTGAAGGTTGAAGGTTAGCATAGAGAACAGACAGAGAGGGTCAAAAGTGGCTATTGAAAATACTACACAGCATGCATAAGCAGCAAAACACCTCATTATTCAAGAACAGGTACAAATGGAAGGATTCTGTAGAGGCACTTTAAGCTGAGTTTAAAGTGACTCACCTTTCCTTTGGAGATGGCTCGACACGCTGTCTTCACTATGAGGTAGGACCAGAAGGAGTGAAGAAGCTGCAGCAGGATCAAAAGCAGGTTGAAGACCCACCAAGACGGATAAGGCCCTACAATCTCCCAACTCTCGAACAAGGTGGTATTTAAAATCCTTCGGTAGCAAGAGAATGAAAGGGAAATAATTAGCATAGTGTGTATTGGAATGCACTTACTGGGAGAATTACTGTTTGTCCTAAGGAGACAAAGCCAAACAGAATCTGGTGAAACAAAAAAATCTGACAGGCTCTGCTCCAGCTTTTCATCTTTCCTGGAACCCCAGAGGCCTAAAACTACATAAAACTCTCTCTTTTTTAAATGTTTCTAATCTCAGTCAAAGTGGAACTTGACACATATGCACAACCTCATTTCTAGTCCGACTACAGTTCGACATAAATGGATGTAGAAATACCTTTAAACATCATTTTGCATATCGATACTACCCTCACTGATAAAAACAGCCCATTCTGCTTTCTAAAAAAACAGTTATTGTGGGGGGAAATGGTGTACACGTGGTTTTTCTACATCTGGTTGCTGACCTTGACCCGTGCATTGAGTAAGAATTGCGAAAACATTAAAAATGAACTAAAATCATTAACAGGAATAGAAGAACATTGGCTTAGTCAGCATCCACCTCTGGAGACCTTAGTCACACTATCAGACTTTCGCCTCTTGTGGCACAGAGTGGTATTTCTAGAGTGGATGGGCTGAGGCTAGCTGGTTAGCATGCTAAGTTTGGTAGATACTGTATCTCTGCAACACAATACATAGGCATCTTTGACAAAGCGTCAGACTGTTGTTTCTTCACAATTTTCTTGTAGTTTATGTACATTTTTTCTGTGTTTTAAACTTCAATGGCCACATCTTACATACTGCACCTTTAATGATATTTGTAGCACAAATCATAATGTTATAAAATAAAGTATGAATGCTTTTTTGTATCAGTGATAAGGCAATACAAACAATTTTGTATATTGCAGCATTAAATCTTGGTAATCATTTAATTTACAGTAACTGATCTATTGGCAACTAGAGAGCAGCTGAAACACAAAAAATTACATTTGATCATGTGTGAAGATTAAACAACCATTCAGGAAACGTTTTACTATTCACACACCCAGCAGTGCAACATTATCATTATTTTGGATTCATGTATTCCTCCACTTGATGGAGTTAAGTCCAATATTCACTCTACGTTAGCTCTGTTTGGCTCTCTACCAACTCCTGAGGGAAACATCTGATTATTTAGCTGCTAAATGCTCCACAATGTCCACCAGCTAACCCCTAACCCTAACCCAACTGTGTCTGAGCAGGTAGAGCGCAGTGCTTTTTTCAGCACACTTTCACTGAAAAGCATTATCTTCTGCAGCCAAATTCAACACTATGAGAGGAGCTACAAAACAACACAGTAAAGTTGTGGGTGGGAAAACCGAAACAATCAGGCTGAAAGACACTAAAATGTTTGGTTGAGCAAAGGGGAGCTGCAGAGCCGGCGATAATCCTCAGTGGGTTTGTCACGTTGTGTGACCCCAGTTCACAAACAAGAAATCTTGTAAAATAATAATATGCTATCACCATTCATAATATAATGTGTAAGAATATGACTATGAAGAATATGAATCTTTAAGTATTTTGTTGAATTGTGCACTTACATTATCCCAAATGTTTCCAACAAAGTTCAAACTCAGAAAAATCCAAGTTTTCCCAATGTCATGGTGCGTTTCATTTTGTTGCCCGTTACTAGTTCCAGGATTGGGAAGTGAGCAGATGAAACTTTTGCAACGAAACAAACATCTCCAGTGAACATTTGCGGCCGAGTCACTTCAGATGGATTTTTATCAGAGATGGTGGTTATTTAATAGTGTAGTCTCCACCAGTAAGGCAAGTTTGAATGCGGGATCATTTGTTTTTATATTCACGTCATTTGATATGGACTATTTTAAAATCCCCCATCAGAGTTTAATGACATTTTTGTTGTTGCTGCTGATTGAACTTAATGAACAGGCCCACACATAATTTGCAATCTTCATGTTTTTTTTATTGAATATTTCAAACAACTGATGTCTGCCTCGAAAGAGGACAATGGCCTTTAATGAAATGCTTACCAGAAATGTACCAGAATACTTAACAAAATGCTTTAATAGGGAATACAGCAGCTAGCCATATTTGATGCACACACATAATACTGTTATCGACATCTCATATACAGTTTGAGTTGAGAAAGTATTTCATAATGTGAGTAAACTTCACACATTTTGGCATATCTTTGGGGGTGTAGCATTGAAAGTAAACCCAGCATTTTGCTCATACTCGTTATCATGATGTGTGGTGGGACGAAAAAAAAAGGTGCTGTCCAAGATTATTTCATCTTTGACACTGACATCAAGGGAGAATCGATGTCTGACTTTCATCTGCAAACATATTTATAAAAAATAAATAACATAGAAAGACAAAAACATAAGAAAAAAAATCACACCCCCAGTATGCCAGACTACTGTATGTTAAAGTAGCATGCTTACACCATAAAGTGGAATGCTTTCATTCATTGGCTAAACAGAGAGTGGGTTGTACCGATAGGAGTGCTTTGATATTTCACTGAGTGCAGTTTGATGCAAATATATAGATGGAGAGAAGAAACTGAGTGCGGAAATGTATGTAAAGACCCAAACCGATAACAAAACTGCATTCACATAAATCTATCAAGAACTTCCAGTGCCAGACAGGCAATGTTGTGCATGTCTCCAAACATACACTCGAATACACTCACTCACACACACACGCGCGCACACACATACACACACACAGATGATGGATGGTGTCTGTAGCATGGCTCCAGTGTTGTGATATTAGCTTCGTCAGTGTTCGTCAGGATATGGGGCTCCTGTCAGGTAGCCGTTGGTCCCGTGATTTTTGTTGGTCCCGTTGGTGGCGCTGCTGTGGTGCTTCTGATTAGGCGGGGGACTGTCGTCCTCGTCGGAGCTGGACTCTATGTCGCTGCGGTCGTCTTTAGACACCTGCAGAAATGAGGAGGGAGAACTGAAGATGAACGTTTTCTCATTGAAATTCTTATCCGTGTTATTATCTGCGGCAGCCATGTGTGGTGGTGCTACAGAGGGACTTCAGTGCGTCACATCATGACGTGTTCTGCCAATCAATATCAGGCAACAGGCTCTAAAAACATCTGTTTGCAAAACTCAAAATATGGAAAGCTCTGAACATACAATCATTTGGTCTTAAGCCAGTGATTATTTACATTACTGATTAATTTCCCTTTCATCCTTCAGATTGAAGCTTAATTATTTAGTCTATAAAATATCAGAAAAGAATGAAAGATGTTTTCCAGAGGCTCACAATGCGTTGTCCGAACGGTCCAAATAAATTCAATTTTAATATAAATGTAAATTGAGTTTATTTTTTGATGAACATTAAGCTCACTCAGCTTATTGTTGGACCCTGTTGGGCACATGATAAAATGCTCTCTAGGGTGCCCTTCCAGTTAAGTGACAAATTTGACCTGCTATGGAGGCTTAAGAGGCTAAAGGAAAAGTTGCATTAAGTTAAAGATTCATCCTCATGGGATCATGAACGTCTCCACAAATTTTCATGGTATTACCTGCAATAGTTGTTGAGATATTTCATTCTTGAATCAATATGTAACTTTCCTACTGTAGCCACACAGTTAGTATAGATAAAAATTCACCGATTATGGCAGCTAGAGACATGAACTTAAACACACCACCACACCACACAATACACAATCTTGATTGAAATACTCCTCCTTAAGGCTACTTACATGTAATGGATTCCATTTCCCCACCTTGAAGGTTGAAGGTTAGCATAGAGAACAGACAGAGAGGGTCAAAAGTGGCTATTGAAAATACTACACAGCATGCATAAGCAGCAAAACACCTCATTATTCAAGAACAGGTACAAATGGAAGGATTCTGTAGAGGCACTTTAAGCTGAGTTTAAAGTGACTCACCTTTCCTTTGGAGATGGCTCGACACGCTGTCTTCACTATGAGGTAGGACCAGAAGGAGTGAAGAAGCTGCAGCAGGATCAAAAGCAGGTTGAAGACCCACCAAGACGGATAAGGCCCTACAATCTCCCAACTCTCGAACAAGGTGGTATTTAAAATCCTTCGGTAGCAAGAGAATGAAAGGGAAATAATTAGCATAGTGTGTATTGGAATGCACTTACTGGGAGAATTACTGTTTGTCCTAAGGAGACAAAGCCAAACAGAATCTGGTGAAACAAAAAAATCTGACAGGCTCTGCTCCAGCTTTTCATCTTTCCTGGAACCCCAGAGGCCTAAAACTACATAAAACTCTCTCTTTTTTAAATGTTTCTAATCTCAGTCAAAGTGGAACTTGACACATATGCACAACCTCATTTCTAGTCCGACTACAGTTCGACATAAATGGATGTAGAAATACCTTTAAACATCATTTTGCATATCGATACTACCCTCACTGATAAAAACAGCCCATTCTGCTTTCTAAAAAAACAGTTATTGTGGGGGGAAATGGTGTACACGTGGTTTTTCTACATCTGGTTGCTGACCTTGACCCGTGCATTGAGTAAGAATTGCGAAAACATTAAAAATGAACTAAAATCATTAACAGGAATAGAAGAACATTGGCTTAGTCAGCATCCACCTCTGGAGACCTTAGTCACACTATCAGACTTTCGCCTCTTGTGGCACAGAGTGGTATTTCTAGAGTGGATGGGCTGAGGCTAGCTGGTTAGCATGCTAAGTTTGGTAGATACTGTATCTCTGCAACACAATACATAGGCATCTTTGACAAAGCGTCAGACTGTTGTTTCTTCACAATTTTCTTGTAGTTTATGTACATTTTTTCTGTGTTTTAAACTTCAATGGCCACATCTTACATACTGCACCTTTAATGATATTTGTAGCACAAAGAGACATGTGTCTTTATAATAGCATTTTGTTTATAGTTCAACATATGCACAGTAGTAAATCTGACTGTGATTAAAATTGCTAGTGGGGAAGAAAAAGGGAAGTATCACCTGGCTTCGCATGACATGCAATCAAAACTTCAAGGATCCGTGTTAAATTTATCCCTGAGCCAGTTCTTGCAAATGGCTCTCTGTGAATCATCCTCTAGATACCGAAGCCATGGCAACAGCTTTACAGTAATGACAACTTTACTACCGGTGCGGTGGGGGCTGACTAAAAATGTAGTGTGGGATCATCATATTACAGTGTGGAAACAAAGGCAGAGAAGTGGCAGAGAAGTGTGGTGGATCTAACGGCCTCTGCATTTCACAAATGTTTACTCTCCAAAACGGCCTTAATTATTCAAGACAAAAAAAAAATCTTGATGTTAGAAGCCCTAAAATAGAATATTTGTGCTGATCAAGAATTGATGGTATCTCAAGGAAAAGCAGCTTCCGGAGTCAGAAACCGAATCATGTCGTGAAATGCATGATAACACTGCCGCTGATGACTGCACGATGACTACTATGCACACTTTCAAGGACTAGAAAATTAATTTATGGTAACTCAAGTATCATCAGGAAGGCCTGTTATAATTAGCATTCACCATCTACTGTAATTAAGCTGAAATTAATTACATTTCTGGTCGACAAAGGTGCTTGAAATTAGTTAAGATATATTTAACTCTGCCTCAATACAATTTGGATGGATTGGCCTGGATATGCAAAAAGGCAACACCACAATATAAAAAGAGGGAGATCTTACGAGCAGGCAAAGCTTTAATTATTAACAATCGTGTGAAACACGTGTGTCAAAATAACATGATAATCTGCTTTTTACGTGTGGATTTTTGTTTGGCTTTCTTTGAGAGGTCAAAGCTGCTGTATCCATAGTAACTATTACTTAGCAACAAAATCCTGAGAGATGTGTCTGAACTGCAAACCGTTGCGGAGAAAGTAGTAAAATAAAAAAATAAAAAAAGGACTGATATCTCCATGGCAGTGACATGTAATCTGAGGGATTGCTGCTCCAAGATTTTGCAGGGCAGCTCAGGTTTTGAAAGTTTCCTGCGAGCCTGTATGTTAACAGTGGATGGGGATGCTAACAGTGGTGCACAAGAAAGAGAATAACACTTACCAGACAGGGTAAACTCCCAGCCTGGAACTTATGAAGAGGATTGCAAACATTGCAAACAGGAGGTTGCACAGTATCTGACATTTGGCGTAGTTGGCCATCTTGGCAGCCTTGTTGGAAAAATAAACAGTCAGTCATTGATCTGATCATGTTAAACACCAACTTAGCTACCTCTGACAACACAAGTTCAACATGCACCTCACCTCTAATATACAGTCTGACACAAGGACACAACGTTCATTATGTACAGACTGTAGTTATATATAGATAACGATGGATAGCTCAGCACGTAACTCCACACACTCCACCCACACACCCGACACCCGACACAACCATCTCTGCCTCCCTTTTTCCCAATCTGCATTCACTTCTCTCACGCATCCTCCTCACCTCTATCAGCACGTCGGCTGCATCGTGGAGACACATGACCAGAGTTCCCACTCGTGCCATGTTGTTCACGTAGGAAAAGGTGATGAGGGAGATTGTTGCCACGTGGTGCAGGAACATGATCAGGAAATCCTGAAGACACAATCGAAGAGGAATATATCACACAACTTAAGTAAGCGCAAAAGGAAATGCCTCCTGGCTGTTTCGAGCCACGCATGCAGTGGCACATGCCCAGAGCATCGAGTGCAGTGCAGACGTGAAGAAGGCATGGCTGCTGTGTGCACGTACAGCAGCTTTGTGTGTTTGTAGAAACTCAAGCCCCTACTGCAGAGGAATATAAACTGAACACGTGGAACTATTGTGCAACACAACAGTGCCCATTTTCAAAACTGCTGCAAGATGCACTACGTGTTTGTTTGCTTTCGCGGCCTTGCAGAGTGCCAGTGGCTGCACATGTGATCATTGTGTGGATCTTTCATGATAAAATCTCTATTTTGATGAGCCCCATTCGTCATGTGCCACTGTGATTGGCACAGCTATTGAGAAGATATAAAAAGTTTTGACAACACAAGGATTAATCACCACATCCTAACGAGACAAAGCAAGTAAGCCCCTCAGTGTCCGGGCGTTCGTGAACACTGTGTGCTGCTGCAGCATGTGTTCATCTACTGAATGTGTTGTTGCTTTACATCTGATGGTGTAGTTGTGTCAAACAGTGGCCGGGGATGAATTAAAAAGCAACAGTAAAATATTGTAAAAACACACCATTACAAGAAGAAATTACTAAAAGTTTAAGTACTCACTGCCCCTGTGAATGTTATATTATTATATATCATAACTTTGGATCATTGTCAATAATGCATAAATATAAAAGTGAAAGAAGTTTTTAATATTATAGATCGAGGTAGAGCATCGTTTTAATGATTCTACATACTGTTGGGGAGTTTAATCTCCATAAAATGCATTTTATTAGCTCATTAATAGACAAAGTCTTATTTTTTAAAAGAACCAGCGTGTCTTTTGGCAGTTTGGTGTCAGTAAGGTTGCAGATTATAGACAACTAAACATCCCTTGTCTCACCCTTTCTGACTGTGGATGCCATAAACGCTACTATAAAAGCCATGGCGGTGCAACAAGGCCGCGAATCTTCTGCATTGAGACCCCAGGAAGAGCACCGGGCTTTAAAGCCAATTTTCGTAGTGGCCAAACTGTGTAATTACATCGTCAGCGGATGCACTGAGGTAAAACGCTGAATACATATTAAGCGTCACCCCCTTTTAATATATACATCAAAAGTCTGTAGTCTTAGTTTGCATATTCAGTGGGCCACATCACCAGTAAGTAAACTTGGGAGCACTATCTAGTTCTATTTTAGTTTCCATTTGTATGTTTAGATCGTACATATATTTAGGTAAACCCTACACACTGCACCTTTAAAATAGCTAGTAACTATAAACGTGAAATAAATGTAGTGAAGTAAAAAGTACAAAATTTCCCTTTAGTGGAATAGAAACAATAAAGTGGCTTTAAATAGAAATACTCAAATACAATACTCCATTACCTCATGTACTTCATTACATTCCACCACCATTTGAAAGTGGTCTAAGATCTCTGGTTCCCCTCTGGACAATCAAATCAAGCAGACACGCGTCACCTAAGTATGAGCTATTAGCTTTTGGACCTGATCCAGGCGACTAAAGATGCAGACAGGTGGCATGGGGGGAGATGGAGGGGGAGCATTCCTTTAGCAAATCTTAAGCTACTGAAATGTCTCCGCTCAAAGCAACCGGTCCAAAATGGCGAGAGAATGAGAAGGAAGATGAGAAAAGGACGAGTAATGATGCAAGATGCAGAATGAAAGCAAGGCAAAAGAGTGTGCGGGGAGAAACATACTGGAATTGGCAGGGGAAGCAGAGGACCTCCTCAGTGTAGTGCTGTGCATGAAAAAACTGAAAGGAGAAACAAAAACAGACAACATGCCAACAGTCAACAAAGAGATGACAGAGTGAAGGCATACACAGCACGGCATCATGGGGCGGGGGTGGCTGCTGTTAGTGCAGTGAGTGGAGTGTGGTGTGGAGAAGGAAGAGCTGCGGGATGGACTGGAGACAGGAGTAAGATCATGGCTGGAAGGCATGCAAATTGATACTGAATGAACCAAAAGTGTGGTTGTTTCATAACAAAGAAAAGAAGATGGAAGTGGGTTGAAGTCGGTCATCGTACATTAATGTTTGTACAAACTGAAACTGAATTGCAGCTTTTACAAACGCTGGGCAAGTTGGAGCTTTTAAACTTCATTTATAGTACAATGTACATAATGTATAGGCTATATGGACAGCTATTAATAAATAATGAATGTAAAGTTATTGGCACCTGCAGCAGCTTGGTGGAAGTAGGTGTTTCATTTAACTGGCTGGAGTCGGGTCAGATTACTTTAAAAAGGTAGTCAGTTACTGAATTCAATCTACACGGAAGTTATTGTAATTAACAAAATAAATGTTGTCTAAATCCTTCTACTTATTGTATTTCATGCAAAAAAAAATTGGACGTAGCTCTTCTCTCTTAAAAAATCTCAAAACATTTTCAAATAAATTAAAACGCATTTTGCTTCTTCAGAAGGCACAATTGGTTAAAATCAAATTACTCTGACAAAAACAATACTGACACTAACGGTTCAAATTGTGGGATGCTGTAAAATATTGCACTATTTTAAAGGGGCTTTATGTAAACATTTCTACGTATGACAAATTTTGTCACCATTTCAGTGCTTCCTGATAAATTTCGCAACTGAAAAGACAACAGAGTTTTCACCCGTTAACATTTGTTTGATGTTTTTTTTGGTTGGATGGGTCCCGGCCCAGAATAGACTCCATTAACTTTTGGTTAAACGGATGGATCTGAGAACTTTTTCTCACTTTTTAAAAATTGTAAGATTTTTCTGCATTTTCATCTTCTCACAGAATAATTCATTGATCTTGATGAAAAGAAAACCAGACGCATTTAGGTGGCTGATATCTATGAATGAGTACAATTTGATGCAAATCCTCAACTGCTGAGTTTATGTTTTGAACGACATGAAGAATTATACTTTATCATTATACAGTATAACAGATTATAAAAGGTATGATCATTTTCTGAGGGTATTAAAGCTTTAGAAAAGTTTTTGTTCAGCTTGGAATCCAATTTCTGAATGTTTAAGAAGTGTTAATCCTTTTTACCCGCGCAGTGTTTTGTTATTTCACACATCAGTGAGAATACGCTGAGGCAGAAAGCAGATGTTCGCAAGCAAATGGTCTAAAGCATTATTGAGTCTTTATAGAGTCGATGGAATAAACGAAACAGAATTTTCTGGGGTCTATTGGAAAAAGTGACTAAAACTGCCACTTTATGCCTCTTAGTAGACAAACATTGAATAATAAATGTTATTGGATGCATGATGTGTGTCGCGCAGTCATTCCTTACCTTCCTCCTGATGTCTATGAATTGGGAAAAGAGTAAGGACAGGTAGAAAGACAGCTCCAGTATATAGTAATAATGGATGTCCACAGTCAGTGGCTGCATAAACACACAAAGCAACATGGTTAAAATAAATATTTCAGTATTGCAAGCATATCACAATTACTGCAGATGTTGTTCTAAACATGCTGTATAAAAAAGGATTTTACCTGGTATGGGTAGTTGTACCAGCACTCTTTAGTGTTCCAAAGCCATGGAGTCTGGAAAAAATGAAGAGTGAATTAAAGATCAATACTTTTTTAACCTAATGAAAGAAATCAAACCAGCTTATACTTTGAAATGCACCATCAATCAATACGATAAGAGTGTGACGAAGGTTAAAAGGAGTTCTTTAATACAATTTATTGTGAAAACCCCCAGAGACAACAATGAAAATGAGTCCAAGACTTTGTTGATCTCTCCCTGACAAAGTATTTTTTAAAACGTATTCTTATACACTTACTATCAGTTAAAAAAGTAGTCTAATCAAGTATCACAATATTACTGTCATGTAATTTGCTTACGGATATTATCATGATTAAAAAAAAAAAAAGAATTGAAAAATGTTTGTCTGGTCCAAAATTATTTGTTTTGTTTTGAATTTAGACGGTTGGTTCCAGCTTCTAAGCCAATAGTATAACGCTGTTGGTATCATGTGGTTTTGTCAGCAACAACCATGGACTTATAATGGAACAACTACCAGATGGAAAGATGGCGGCCATTCAAACCAGTGAGAACTGCTCGCCTAGCATGTATGCCAAAACAGTTTTCTGGTATCTGCATTCACTTCCTGGTTATGCGACCCATTGAATATGTGCAGTAGAGTTTTAAATAAATTTCGTCAGCTTAAAGAAAGTTTTACTTATATAAAACCTCCATGGAACAAAAATGCATAATAGAAAGTGGAAACTGAGCTTGTTTACAGTTCTTTGTGTCCTGCCAACAGTTTTACAGACGACCCTCCAGTTTCCTGGCGTCACAAGTCTTATTAGCTAATCAGCATTGGCAAAATTTACATTTGCTAGCAAGCTTTGTCAGTTTGTGCAGTAGCAAACGTTGCTATTGTTAGCTAGCGTTTTATCATTAAATGCAACAATGTTATGCTGCTGCTCCCACACATCCAGGTGGAGTTCAATTCAATATTTCCTTGTCACTTAGGACTAACACATGAATATCAATGTGCCCACTGATAAAAGGAATAATTCCCTTGATGGATTCTGAATGAAATCAAAGTAGTTTATAAAACACTGGACGTACGTCATCAGAGATTTTGTTACTTTGACATAAAAGGGAGCTGGATTTCCGAGGACCAACGTAATGACATCCGGATGACAAGAGAAACGGTAAATGTGATACATAAGAATGCGTTATAAGCAAACAGTGACCCATCACTGTGACTGAGTTTACATCTGCGCGCTCCTCTCCAGACCGGCTCTATTAATAAATCCCACAGAGAGTCCAGCCTGCAGCAGGGATTGCCAGGGAATGAACTATTTTCACAAAGTGCTTTGTCATGCAACTTGTGTCGCTAAGAGATTCTTCCTGCACTGCTTATCTCAACTATTACACTGTTGATTATATACTGTACTGTATATTTCATGAATTTATGTATGAAATATGTTAATCCATGTCAGTCACTTTAATCAGCAGTGGTGGAATGTAGCCTACTTAACTAAAGATCTGAGGTACTTGGACTTTACACTGATTCACTGCCTGGCCTACAAAAAAGTCACACTCTAATATTTAATTGCACTGCCTTTAGCTTTGATTACGGCATGCCTTCGCCGTGGCATCGCTTCGATAAGCTTAGGCAATCTTCTCCAGCACATGCCAAAGATTCTTAGGTCTGGACTCTCTGGTGGCCAATCCATGTGTGAATATTATGTCTCGTGCTCCCTGAACCACTCTTTCACAATCTGAGCCTGATGAATCGTGCCATTGTCAACTAGTAATATGGGGAAGAAAAAAATCCATTGATGGAAAAACCTGGTCATTCAGTGTATTCGGGCAGCCTGACCTCATTACTCTGGCACATGACGTTGCTGAACCTTGACCTGACCAACTGAAGCAACCCCAGATCATAACACTGCCCCCCCACAGGTTGTACTGTGATCACTAGGTATAATGGGTGCATCACTTCAACCGCCTCTCTTCTTACCCTGATGCGCCCATCACTCAGGGAACAGGGTACATCTGGACTCATTAGAACACATGACCTTTTCCCATTGCTCCAGAGTCCAATCTTTATGCTCCCCGGTAAATTGAAGCCTTTTATTCTGATTAGCCTCGCTGACAAGTGTTTTTTTTCTAGCGGCTACACAGCTGTTTAGTCCCAATCCCTTGAGTTGTCTTTGCATTATGCATGTGGAAGTGCTTTTGCTTTCACTATTAAACATTGCCTTGAGTTCTACTGTTGATTTTTTTATGATTTGATTTCACCAAATGTTTAAGTGATCTCATATCATGATCTTTCATGATTTATTTCTGACTACATCTCTTCCTTGAAGATGATGGTTCATCACTATCCTTCCAGGTTTTAATAATGCGTTGGACAGTTCTTAACTCAATGTTAGTGGGGTTTTTTTTGGCCAGGCAGTACATTAATCCAAACAATCTAAACATATTTTGCCAATAATACTTACTATACATATTTTTTTATAAGTTGGAGTGGAGTATTTTCACACTGTGGTGTTGCTACTTAATTAAATGATCTGAATATCTTTTCAACCACTCCACTGAGACCGTAATGCCAAAATTCTTGACAGCTGCTGGGACTGCAATACTTTCTAAACAGGGAAGTCACGCATGCTAACATTGTTGATTTTCACAAACCGCGCTAGCAGCAGCATCTGAAAGCTAATGTTCAGAGGTGCTTTGAAAAGAAAACATTCAAGCTGGCATTTAGTTTGTTAAACAGGTTAGCATGCTGTAGCTAACGTTAGTGGCTTAAGCTAGCGTTCTTCTGACAAATACTAGCCCTAGCACACAAAAATTAGCATTGGCATTTATACAAAACGCTAGCACGGCAGTTTATTGATTGGTATTTTTTGAGGGGAAAAAAGAGAAAAATAACTATAAAGTTAGAAGGAAACAGCAGGCTGTTGTTACTGTATATTGTCTGGATGGTTGCTTCTTTATATAGATGTGAACCACATAGATAAATAGATAAAAGATAGATAAAATGTCAAAGGTGAAGCATGCTAACTTCATCACTCAGCACCACTTCAAGCAGCAAGCAGTGTTGCTAGATTTTGATACCATTTTGAACCAGCCCAATGTAATAACGTTACATTATTATAGACATTTAAGAAAAAAAAGCTGTATTTTTCTGTCACCACTTAGCATCTTTTAAGACACTCTAGTTACTGTTCACCACCCCTTCATCCGCAGAGTAATAGCTGTCAATGTAATTTTCTTTTAACAGTGTAGCTGGCAACAGGTAACTCGTCATCTTGACTGTCAACATTTTGCAAGTGACCATATGGCACGTCCTACATGGAATACACTCTTGTTTCAAAGAAAAACAAAACACCACCTTTAATAAAATTGGCCCCTCTCAACCAGGACATCCATTTTACATGCCAGTCTCATGACTGGGCAGCGATCTATTGGGAAGCCACAGGATTTTCATGGCATGCGAGCCGTGTGCCTCCATATCTGTGAATGGCTTCAAACCTCAGTGACTCAGTCTACTAACTTTAACGGACATTACAGGCACTCATTTGTCTTGAGGCAAAACTTACCTTTTTAAGAAAACGCACTCCGTAAGTAAATATGTAGAGATAGAATGTAAATCTCCACCTGAAAGAAAAGAAGAAAATATATAATGAATATAAAGCAGAATGAATTAATCCTCAACATTTGATTTCTTTAGGCAACAAAGCTTTAATTACATTTGCAATCTTTACTTTTTTGAGCAAAACCTTGAGAAGCCTGGACAGTCTTGGTTTAGCCCTTAGCTCTTCAGTGTGTTTGCAATTCCCTTCATTCTTTCATTGCTTATTTCTTTCTCTTCTCCACTTTGTTTTCTCAAGTCTATGCTATGAATTTGGATTAAGTATAAGGATTAGTAAATTACAGAGAGAAGCGGAGTGTTTTCATTTGCGAAAAAAACAATTTGCAGAGAATAATGCAGTTGCCTCAATCCTGAAGACATTTAATTTAAGATGCATCCTGGAATATGAATCTTACCAGGGAACTTCTAATTAAAACAGCTGGTCCTGTAGACTACATCTTAGCGCTGCAACTTACAATTCCTTTCATTATTGATTATTCTGCAAATTCTTTTCAAGACTAATGAATTGTTTAGGCTATAAAACGTCAGGATGAATTCAATATCAAACTGGATCGCCCTGTATTATTCCGAATTTAAACCAACCGTGAGTGCTTCACCAGATCAAGGGTCCAAATTGCACTCACTCATAGACTCCAGACACCTCAAGACCCATACATTGTTCCCTTTCTTGCATTTTTACAGAAATACAAAAAAAATCTCGTCTCTGTATTAAAGTAAATGGGTCCTGTTCTATGCTGTGACCCACCCTCCATCCAAGTTTGTGGAAATCTCCTCAGTAGTTTTTATGTGATCCTGTCGACAAACCAACCAACAAACAAACGGATGCAGGTGGAAACATAAGATTCTTGACAAGAGAGCCCAAAGTGACATCTTCAGATTGCTTCTTTTGTCCAACCACTAGTCCAAACCTCAAACACTCTCCACTTACTATTAATGACAAAGAAAAGTGGACAATTCTTACATTTAAGAAGCTCGAACCAGCAAATGTTTGACATTTGAGCTCGGAGAATGATTTGGACGAGTCACTCCCAAAATTAAGAATGACACGGCTGATTTAAAATCTGAAAATCTTCTGGAGCCTTTTAATCACAACTCTGTTCCCGTCAATGACGAGGTAAAAGATAAGTGCTGATGTTGTGTCAAAGACTGTTCCCCATCCAAACAATGTTTAGAGTATCCTGTTAAGAGTTGTTTTTCCTGCAATGCCACCTACTGACCTTGATCCCCACCGCTGGGTGCGGGTTAGGTTTGGTAGGCGCCACATACGCGGTATCCAATGAGTAACACACTTTTGATGAAGAAAAACCTGTAATTTAATAACTTAATTTAATCAGTTCTGATTACTTCTTAATTCAAATGTGTAATCGTAACTATTCTATGGCAATTAAAAAACTACTAAATAGAACATTGATAACTTTGTATTTATTTACTGTAAATAAGCTCTGGCGGCCCACCTGCAGTACCTTCATGGCCCTCCAGGTGGCCGCAGCCCACACTTTGGGAATCACTGATTTAGACTATTAATTGATAATAAAAGTATTTGGCAACTCATTTTCTCTTAATCAAGTAATCATATCAGTTCGGTGTTCTGTAATCATGTCCCTAGGTGCAGCACACTGTGGCACGCTACGTGACTATTAGAAATCTGAAGTGGTCTGAGCTCCTCTTCCTTCCCTACTGTGCAGTCAAGGGCGAGTGACTGAAAATGGGACACCGCTGACCTCACTTTGGTGAGGTTCAGGGTGAAAGAAAGACACTCACACTGTCCAGTCTCAGCTCGGCCTGCTCTGTGCCTTCATATAGCCTTGTGTAATTTACAGTAACTCAAGCTACACAATGGCAGGGAAAGCGATCATCAAGAGGTCTGAGCTGCTTCAGCTGACACATCAGTGATCAAAGCCATGCTGAGCCGGGCGATGTGCTTGTATAGCCAACTCATAACCGTCAGCAACTGGGAGGACAGGTTTATTACTGGAGCAAAAGTTTTCTTTGTACTCAGATGTAGAAGTTGCATCAGACGAAAACACATGTTCCTACAGGGAACAGGAGCAAATTCATCCGCTGGGCTTCAGTCAGAGACCCCCCGCTGTTCGCTGTTAAGTTGTCAAGGCATTTCACAAATTTTGCTGCCAGTTGGTTAAAATGTTTTTTCCCCGAAGTGGAGCGTATGTCTTGAGACACAGTGCAAAAGCTTCACATGCAGAATAACTAAAACAAAGCCTCTGTGACATGGAAGAAAACATCCATGCATGACTCCCTCCCTCCCATGACTGTGACAGCAGCTCTACAGCCCGTCATGTGAGACAAGGTTTGCATACTTTAAAGGTTGCGTCGAGCGGTCGGTCCAGCTGACCTCAAATCAAACGAATTTTGACAAACACACAACACGAGCACGAGAGAAAAGAGGGCGAATCCACATCAGCCTCTCGGCACAGTTTGTCCCTTTATGCGGATGTTTGTTCAAGATTATCCCTTGTAAGCGAGCCCATGGAAGCCGTCATTACCTGCTTTTTGTTCTTGATCAATAGTATTGTAAAACCAAATTAACTGGATAAGTCTACCTGGCACACAGTAAAGACTGTTGCATGGCAACTGGTTCGTCAAGCCTGCAAGAACCTTTTCAAGTGCTGTTGAATCGCTGCTATATATATATATATATATATGTACAATCACAATGAGTCACAACTGCTCCCTGTGCATAGATCCTTTTCTCCCCAAGTCAAGCACACATGGTTATTGTCATTCTGACTTTGTTCTTCAGAGTCAGTGTTGATAATGATGGTGTTGGAAAAAAACTCAAGCGTCGTGCAGTTAATTATCTGAGAGCTGCTGTTTATTAGCTGCACATGATGTTGCAGCAATTAATTAGTGCTGGGTAGTTAACTGAATTACATTTATGTGTTCTGACAAACTTGTCCTGTAAACAACTTTCAAACCGACACAATAAGAAGTGTCATGGCACACAGGACTACCGTTCTTTAATAATGGCTTGATTAAGTATCAATGAATCATTCATGATGTGAGTCTTTTAAACTGGGGCAGATCCACTGTTCACTATTAAATCAAATGTACCTGTTTAGACAGAAGCATAGCATGAGGGATAAAAAAAAATGTAGGAGGGCAAATTTGATTTGTAATGAGTCTAGCTTTATTCTGAGTGTCACATCTTGCTTTGGAATAAAATATAAAAACAGCTCGTCCTGGCTGATTTAACTCCACCATGTCACTTCTCCAGGTGGGTAGATGTAGAGCCAGCTGGCTGCAGGTGTTTGCTTTTGGATCATTCAACTTAACAATTAGTCATGACGCTCCAGCTTTGATCGTTTACGTGAAAGCCTTAATATGTTCCCTCTCCGCTGTTAAATGGGGAGTAACACCTCTGTTAATCTTCAGGTGGTGATAGCTGTCCCTTCCACCTTTGTGTATTTGTCCAATTTGGTCTGATGACGGGCATTATTTCAAAGTTTCCCACGTGGCAAAAGCCTGCTAATAGCCAGTTATTCTCATGTGGTGCAACTAATTTAAGGAATAACAGGGGTGCGGCCGTCCGTCCTCTCTCAAGAACACATGTAAATGTCTCATCTCACAGCTGTCCTGTTAGCATCCGCTGAGCACACGCATGCTTATTAGCTGTCGGCTCGGTGTCTGCTGCTGAGCTTCCTCTGGGGAGGTGTGTTGGTTGAGGGAAACAGATATCATACACCTACATATTGATGACAGAGAGAGCTTTAATGTGGATACTGGTAATCTCTAGAGGTTAACGCCTTAATTCATTTTTTAAAGTCTACTGCAGACTTAGATTTTTGCATCTGATGAAAGCAACTTTTGAGGAATAACAAATGAAGAAATTATAGTACAACGTTTAATTTGTCAAGCCACTAAAAATGTTAATTGGTAGTTATAATTTTGACAAAACGGAGCATAGCTGCAATGACCCTCCACCTAAAATAAACCTGAATCTGTCCACATCTCGCTGTAAAGCATTCATCCAAGAAACAGCCCAGTATACAGTGAGATATTCTGTGTTTATTAGGTTATTATTATTATTATTATTATTATTATTATTATTATTATTATTATTATTATTATTAGGTGCTGCTGGGTGGATTTTATTACCATTCTCAAAGCCAGGCTAGCCCCAGTTTTCAGGGTTATTTGCTAAGATAAGCTTACTGGCTAATGAAGGTAGCATCATATTTGGTGTATGGATGGTGGAGGTGGTTATCGAAGCTCTTATTTTCCCGACTATAAAACTCGTCCTTAAAACAACCAAATAGATAAGCTGGTAAATGGATTTATGACAGATGTAGTAAGATTTTCAGCCTATGAAAAAACACCAGTCAATAACCCGTTAATAAAACATTTGAGCAATACATAAAATCCAGTAAAAACTCAAGCCTAAAATAGACACAAGGTAAGAATAGAAACTATATTTAGTGATATAAAATCTTGTCACAGAACTCTATGTTTCTTTAAAGAAAAAAAAAATGAAGCTGTGATTTGCATTGTGTTGCTTGTGATAATGTCTTTGTTCTCACTGAAGGCAGAGAGGAGAAAGGATGGAGGAAGATGAGATCAGACGTCGGAGGCTATTGAGGACATCAAAGCACGCTCCTTCCTCTGCCTGCCTTAAACAAGGAGGACTGATGAGAGGAGGAGGGCCTCTCTGGTAAAACTACACCGAAAAAAACTACTCATCCAAATTTGTCATTTTGTCTCATAGAGACTCTTTAAATTGAAGTCGCAAATAACTTCTTACACTGTAGTGAGATAATGCAGCTTGTTCTGTTCGTCTCCCAACACCTGGTTTAAGACATTTTTAGAAACACCTCATTTCCCTCCATTACAAACGGAGGGTGCGTGCGTTTCTTTTTGCCATCAATCAATACTTGAAATCATTCTTTGCTGTACATGTTGGAAAAAGAGGGAGGGGGCAACACTAGCTGGTAAACAAACTCCATGCGGAGTCTTCATTATTTCCAGATCCAAACGTGTCGGCTGTGAACACTGTGTTTGCATAATGAAAAGAATAGACAACAGCTCAGCTATCCTGACGACCGAGAGACAAAGAACTCTATCAGTCTGCAACAGCTGCGCATGAGGGCCTAATAAGAGTGCAATCGCTGCTGGAAGGGCTGAAGCCGGGGGCCCGTTTGGAGAGCTGCACTGTAAGCAACTGAGACGGACGACCTGGCCAAACTGTTGCAAAACCCCAAAGTCGTCTGCAGTCAATTACGCTGTATGCAGATAACAGCTTTGGTTCAGTTGTAATGCCAGAGACAAGCAGGTTAGAAAAAAAAGCTTGCACGCACTCCAATGGAGCACAAATTCACTCTCTTCCAGGCAGGTTTGCTTTCTTCTATACAAGTCCGGCGGTGTAATCAGCCAGCAGTGTCCTCCTGAGTGAACAGCAGCCTCGGGCGGAGCAGAGGACGCGAGGCTCCCCGTGTATCAAACTGCCAGACCGGCTCTGCTGGTGTCAGACATGACTCTGCTCTGACAGCCACACTCGCTTGTTGGCCTTTAACATCACACTGCTAAGTAACTACAATCTCCCTGATGGCAAATGCCCGACTGCAGATTAGCCAGTTCTGAGTGGGTTTGCTGGTTCGCACTGGGACACATTTGACTATTATCCCTCAGCAGCACCAGCCTTCGTGCTGCAATCTTTAAAAGCCATGTAAGATACAGCAACGGTTAACCAAAGCCTGAAACACTGTCATAATGACTGCTAATGGACCATTAATGCTACTACCCTTCATGGAGTTAAAACGATTGCAATTGAAGAATACACAGAAGCACACACACACACATCTTCAGGACGAGGCTGACTGATCTCAGTTTCACCAGTTTATTCCGGCTGTGTCAACCAACATGCCAATGTGATATGCAGCAACTCCTGTATATAAATAACTTCCATTTTCCTCCGTGCTCTGATGAAGGCCACTAGGTTGAAACATTAGCATGTTGGTTGATAAAGCCAGAATAAATTAGTGAAATCATGATTAGTCAACTTTGTGCTGAAGATTTGCATGTGTGCTACATTTATACCTCTGAGTATTCAGCAGTATTAATATAAGACTCTGGTTTAGCGCCACAAAAAGAATCAAAAACGTACCGAAGGCACATCCTTTCAAAGATTAACTTGCAGTTTAATTAACCTGTCACTTTGCAACCTGTTCTAGTTCCTCAAGGAGGATTTGCAGCTTTACTCTTTGTTCTAACATCGTAAGCTGAGTACTTTTTGGTTTTGGACTGTTGGATAGACAAAACAAGCAACGCAAGGACCTCATTTGGGATTCGAAGGAAGTGAATCGGGCATGTGCTACTTCTTGACATTTTTTAGGCTAAATAATGAATCAATCAGTCAACTAAATAATCAATAGCCAGGAATGCTGGGTTAAGTCATTGTTTTTATTCTGCAGAAGAGACATGGTACGTGACTTGCGGTGGCATGGGCAATCGTTCTGAAGTAAATCTTGATTGCACAGTGCTGTGGCTATAGAATAAAGACACCATCAGCATTTTGATTGGTTCCCTATAAACCACACTGTCAATTCTATCTGCCACCAGGCATGAAATCTGGAAAATGAAGGCTGATTGGTGATACAGTCAGCCTGTCAGACATTTTTATCTGTGTTCACATCTGCAGTACAGACTAATTAATTGAATAAATAAACCCTCTGTCCCGTGTTTTTGGTAGTTGCGAACCTGGGGAAAACAGAAACGATCCGGTTGTCTTTGTGTGAGCCGCGTCAACGACTTGTCTCTTGCAACTTTAAGTTACTAATAACACAACAACACAATCTCTGACTTGACACATCCATTAAAAAAAAAGACTTGCTTCAGACTTGGACCAACAGACCTGATGTCTGGTTATATCCCTAAAACATGTTTTTGTGATGGTGTGCTTTTAAGGAGCAACAGAGATTTTCCCTTAATTTCCATAAAATATGAAAATTAACCTGAAACTTGTTTGGATAAAGGCATCAGTCACAGTGAGCATCACACCTGCTTTTACTACTGTCACAGGTGTGTTATTCATGATGAGCAAATACAGTGCATCTTATATAAATCAGTCTTCACATATTTAAAAGGATAAAAAAAAAAAAGATATTTCAGTCTCAATCTACTCAGCCCCGTACGGAAGTTTCGTAGCTCGGGAAACATTTCTGGAGCTTCACAGCAGAACAGTGTTGCACCTTGTTCCAAAAACAACTAGCGATAAAAAGATGGGGACTCGTTTTAGTACATAAACAACTGAAACCAAACATAAAATTGGTCCATACAGCTTGTCCCATGTAGTCGGAGTCCCTGATAGCCCACAAGATTCTAATTGATTTGAAAATGTGTGATTTACACCAAGCTTGTGAACCCACTTCAGACGGGGTGCGTGCTAATTCTTTAAGTTTAGCAGCTACAGTGGTGATTTCAGCTTAAAAAGGGGTGTAAATAACATCTTTTAAAAATCAATTTAGGAGCCCAGGGCGTCCAGAGACTTGGCTTATGCTGAACGAGCTATATGGAATCATTTTAGATGTTTTCTTGCAGCTGTTTTTTTCCCATTTCCCCAGCTAATTCAGTTTCTTAGGAGAATGCTGCAACGCTGTTTTGCCGTGAAGCTCCAGAAATGTTTTGTGGATTCCAACACTTTACCTAACTTTTCATCGGCATGAGCAGTTTGTAGATAGTGACTGAATTTTCAATTTTGGGCAAACTTATCCTTTAAGTAACAACACTACATACAACAATAAGGTAGATGTGATGTTCACTGTGAGCTGCCTGCCTCAGTCTATGCAATTACATGCAAAGAAATATTACTTGCAGCTAAATCGGGCACACTGTGTGGTGTTGAAGTGTTTTGTCTTACATGCTTTCACAGAACCGGGCAAGGGTGCTGGGCTTCTCCTGGTTTCGGCGTTGTCTGAACCAGCGCTGGATGGTCCGCACGTCCCAGTCAAGCTGCTTAGACAGGCCCTCCAACCTCTTCTCGTCTGGGTGCTGGCGAGACAAGATACAGAACACTCCACGTATAAGATGCGCTGGCTTTCATTGTGACGGCACAAATGTTCCGAGATGAAGAGACAGAAACATGCACCACCTTGGTTATAGCAGTGAAAACCTTCTCCAGGATGGCGTTGGGTTGTGCTTTTTGTGGCCCGTTGGCTTGGATCTTCAGGCCCATTGCACATGGTCTGGCAATAAACCTGCAATTAAAATATCATGACACTCTTCTAGATCAAGACAGAGACAGTTCATCTTTGAGGTTAAGGAAAAATACATTGGGACACAATTCAATTCAGATTCAATCACCAGGAGGTGTTACCAGCACCTGGAGACATGTGTCTGATTGCCCTCTCTTCTTAGTTTATTCTTCCAGGACACGACACTTCACATTCATCTTGAGAATTTTGGCATCTTCTTGTAGAATAAAAGAAGAAGTGGGTACGGCGCAGCAGGGTGAAGCTAATTGTTTTAGTCTTTTTGACACAAGACATTTGTTATTGTGAACTGCTTTACAAAGCCTGAAGAGAACAGTATGCAAATGTATCATTTGCTAAAGTGCAGTTCAGAGCCACATTCAATAGACAGACTACTCTGGGCATTATTTTTTGGGGAGACCTCCTACATGCATATTTTGATATCTGGTAAACAAACAAAATTTCCTTTAATGCCACATTATTATTTATATACTCGTGAATTTAGTTAGGTATGTGATTTAGCTTCTCTATTTACATTTCGGTATTCGTATGCAATTGGTTATTCCCGTTCCTATGAAAAAAAGTATAGCTAGCGTTGTGTACATTAGGAAATTAATAAATAATTATATATGAACCTTGAAATAAGGTTTTAGACCAGACATAGTTTTAGTTACAAAATATACGGTATGTTAAAGATGCACTATGTAGATTTTCATCAAAAGTCAAAGAAATTCATTGACTGATTTTTTTTTTATTATCTAAACGAACTAAATAAACAAACTCTCTTTGTTTTCATGACTATATAAACTGAATAAACAAACTGACCTTAAAGGACAACACCGTTTCATACTGTTTGACTTTGTTTATATGTGGCAGACCCTGCCACCCCCTCTAGCTTCCAGCAGAGTTCTGGGGACCTTATTTTCCTCTGAGAACAGCTCGTTTATTCAGTTATGGAAGAAATAAATATTTTTGCATTCGTATCTTTACCTTGTTCATATTGAGATTCTGAACTTGGATTTCTTCTCCAAAAACTACATAGCGCCCCTTTAAACATTGTTTAAAAGTAAGTGGTTCTTCTCGTCTGTTCAGTTATTGTGCGCCACGTATCTGGAGCAAATTCTCAGAAAACTGCAGGTCCGCTCCAACTCTCACCTGTTTTAAATGAAGACCTTTCTGTTTGCCACAGTCTTTCACTGAAGCAATTTCAAGGCTACGAACTGCACTGTGACTTATTCTATATTAGCTTACTTGCCTATCTCTTAACTTGATTTAATGTTTTGTTTCTTTGTCTTCCTACTTGTTTTTTATGTATTTTAAATGCAATTTGTAATGTCTCTTAATGTAACTTTATGCCTCTATAAAGCACTCTGAGTTGTGCTTTACAAATAACCTGGCCTAGTCTTACTTCTGTTCGGGCTCCCTAAGGTCAATAAGGCCCTGTGGGCATGTGCCTTGTACTCTTGCCCAGTTCAGGTTAACAAGTGACCATGTAAATAAACAACATACTATGAAGACATTACACATTAATGATAGCGGTTGTACATTCAGGGACGAATGCTGAACATGAGTGAGGGATTTAGTGGGAAAAAAATGACTACCTGAAGAGACTGCTGACCCACATGTGCAGCACAAGCATTGCTGTCACCATCATGGATCTATGCCACACTTTACATTGATGACTGTATAATAGTAAAAATGATGCAACAAATCACAAGTGGAGCATTTGAGTTTGAAAAAAGACACGCCGGATTAGTAAAGAGGAGCCTGTCTCCAGCATGATGCTGTGCTGAAACCCCCCCCAGGTTTAACCTGAGAGGACAGTCTGTATGTTGGACAGGTCTGGTAACTTGGCTGCACACTGACAGATGCATCAGACGCAGACAGCGCGTTCTGCTGCAGGCCAGAAAAAGAAGGATGATCAGCCGTGGTGATTTGCGGGCTAACCAGATAAGATGCCATTGTTTAGGTACCAGACTGACGAACACGGGGCAGCGACGCGTGCTGCATCATTCGACGAGCACCGAACCCCCGCACACCACAGCCACCTGGACCACCGCATCATGTGCTCTCTCTCTCTCTGTCTCTCTCTCTCAGACCCACCTTTCGAAAACCAGCCGGATCATAAAGATGCAGAATGCTAAAGGACAAGCCAGATACAGATCCTCGGCTTGCGGGAACGTCGCCTCATCTGTGTTCTTTAAGTCAGCCCAGGTTACATTGTGCGGGAGCCAGAACCGCTCGTTCCAAAACCACGCCAGAATACCGGCCATCTCCCTGCAGCACGCACTGTGACCGGGTCGAAAAGACGAATCGATGGCTCGCCGTTATCTCCGAGCTTCCCCGATCTGGCCGTGCAACACTGGGGCTTGATGGTGAGATATCCGTGCGAGATCGCCGTCCGTCCGCTTCCCCCTCCGCTATTCCTGTGTAGGGAAGTAGACTCAATCAGCTCCGCCGCGACTGATTGGTGCGCTGAAATGTCATGCAGCGCGCCGCGTGTGTACGTTGTGCCGGCCACAGCACGCAATCAAGGTAAAGCACGTCTGTGTGGAGCACGTAACAAGTTCAAGTAGGTTTCATCACGACGGGGACTGAAGAGGATTGGATGTTTTTATTATGTTTGGTTTATGTCGTTTGCTCTGCTGTTATATTATTATACGAATCCACCAAGAACCACACGAGGCGTCACCTTCGACGTGTTTCTGTCACCAGACTCGATCTGATCGTTTATGATTGTATTTTATTTTTTTGTCAAAACGTGAATTTTAAGCACAAATAATATGACAACACTGAAGCAATATGCTTCAGGACTAGTAGACACAAACACACCATGGCTGGTGAACCCTGCCACCTACTGACAGCTCTGATGTATGACAAGTAGATGCGAAGCCTGACCTTGTTCTTCACTTCATAACATGATAGTCTTACATATTTCTTTATGTCATTTTTGGGAAGAAATTTCAATCAGAAGCTAACAGATTTTTCTGATCTAAATAAACAAACTGTCTTTGTGTTCATGACTGAATAAACTGAATAAACAAACTGACCTCAAAGGACAACACAGCTTCGTACTATTTTACTTTGTTTATATGTGGCGGACCCTGCCACCTTTCTAGCCTCCAGCAGTGTTCTGGGGACAGCTTGTTTATTTAGTTAGAAAACAAATACGTATTTCTGAGTTTGTATTATTGCCTCATTAAAATTGTAAATAAAGACATTCTGAGTTTGAATTTCCTCTCCAAAACTATGCAGTGCCCCTTTAATAGTAAACAATTTTAATAAATGATTCGATTCAGTCATTTTTTAAACAAATATCATCTGGTTCCTTTTGTTTTACGTGACTGTAAATGTACTATTCTTTGGTTTTGAAGATGACAACTCCAGCTTAAGGAGGTGGTTTGAATTTCCTCTCTAAAAGTTACATATTGCCCCTCTAAGTGGAAGAAAACCAAAGCTTACTTGTTTTTAACATTTGGGTAAATTCCTGTGTGGCAGCTATAAAATATAGGCTGTACATTTTGAGTCTGTGGTGAGCTCGAACTGTGGTTTAATATCGTCCATCTTCTTAATGAAAGAAAACTGCACATGGAGCCGGGGCGTGTGAGACTTCTTTCACTTTTTAATAGCTTCCAACCATTACATAGCCGAGGCTATAAATGAAATAGCCCTGTTAGACACCTCTCATTATAACGCAGTACAATTAAGCAGAACCACTGCAGTGTCCAACATGACCTAAAAGTTCATTTAAAACATCTTTAAAACGGTCTAAAAGTCTTTAATTATCTTAAGATAAAAGCTATTGCGCCGTTACATTAAACTGCAATAGTTTTAGCTCGGTGTTAACTGGCCTCTCAGTGTATGAACCATGTGCACAGTGCAATAATTCAACATAAGAATGTATTTATCTTGTATAATACAAAATAATTATACATTTTATTCAGTATTATAATTTATATAGTCCTTATCGTATTCCCGAATCACATTTTTTTCCCTTAAATCCAAGAACATTACATTTACTGTTATGTGAAATATAGGAAGCGGGAAATATTCACATTTAAAAACCTTGGAACCAGACACTATTTGTTTAAAAACTGTCAGAATCAAATCACTTATTAAAATGGTTGCTTATTAAAGGGGCGCTATGTGTACTTTGAAGAAATTCAAAATCAGAATTTTACTATATTTACAATATTAATGAGGTAATGATACAAACTCAGAAATATTTCTATTTTCCATAACTGAATAAACAAGCTGTTTTCAGAGGAAAATATGGTCCCCAGAACACTGTTTGAAACTAGAGGGTGGCAGAGTCCGCCACATTATAAAGAAAGTAAAACAGAATGAAAGTGTGTTGTCCTTTAAGGTCACTTTATTTATTCAGTCATGGAAAAAAGTGTGTGTGTGTGTGTGTGTGTGTGTGTGTGTGTGTGTGTGTGGGGGGGGTCTATTTAGTTTGTTTAGGTATAAGTAAATCAGTAATTGAAGATCTTTCTCTTCTGATTAAAATGTCTTCCCAAAAACAACATAATGCACCTTTAAAGATCATATAATAGTAGACACACTTTATAGTTTTAATATAAATTGTTTTGCATGTTATTGTCTCAGTTAGTAAACTTTTTTTTATCGTCAGTGTTGGGTATCGTTACTTTGGAAAGTAGTTAATTAGGTTACAACGTTACCATCAATTAAAAGTAATCAGTTACGTTACAGCGTTACCTATGAATAAAAGTAACGCGTTAGAGTACTCATGCGTTACCAAAAATTAAAAGCCGTTTGCAGACACACACACACAACCTCCTTTAAATGCACCGAGAAGTCGTGACAATGATGAATAACGTCAGTCATCCAACCAAATTAACTCTGCAGGATAACAATAACAGGAAAGACAGTCAGCAATATGCCACATAGCGTTTTATTAATTTTTTTTTTTTTTTTTGCGGTCGACAGAAGCTTTTCACCAACGCAGAGTGTGCATGTTGCCGTTATGTTGTTCTTGTCCTTTTCGCTGGCGAATTGAAAATAATGTGCGTACTTCCACGATGCAAAAGCTGTCCTCTCTGCCATCTTGCCGGGGGTTCGAAAACACTAACACACACACACACACACACACACACACACACACACACACACACACACACACACACACACACACACACACACACACAGGTAACGTAGGTCAGCAGCAGGGCACAGACGCATCACAGCCCGGCGCCTCCGCTGACACATCCGCAGGTGGCACAGTACTGTCTGACAAAAAGCAGGCTGCAGTCGGGATTTTCCTTTCCTTATCCGGAGAAATTCTTAAAATAATGGATTACTTTTTGAAAAAAATAACGAAGTTACTGATTCCTTGACGCACGAAACTAACGCGTTACGTTACACGAAAAAAGTAATTAGAGTACTCTAACGCGTTACTTTGTAACGCGTTACCCACAACACTGTTTATCGTAAACCCAACGATCTTAAATTTACTGTCTAGCAGGAAGCAGGAAATATTTACATTTGAGAAGCTTTTTACGTGAATGAATCGAATCACTCACCAAAAGTTGCTGATTAATCTTCTATTGAGAAATCGATTAATCGTTTCATATTGCGTCACGTGTGTTCAGTTGCTCAGTGTGTTGTCATCGCGGCTCACTGCTGGACTGTATCCAGATGTGTTGGCGCCACCTGCTGGCCGGCGTCTGCAACGTCACTGGCAGCTCTTACTGCACGTGACACATTTACATCGTCACACACACACAGACGTGTTACTGTCTCACACAAAGCGACTCGTGTTTTAACTCACATTAATAAAAGAACATCCGGACACTTGTTGAACACATTTTTTTTTTTATTATTGATGGAGATAAAAAAATAAAAATAAAATAAAATAAAACATGATGGAGTGAACACGTGAATGTGTAGAGGCGCTCTGGAAGTCTTCACAGATGATTCATGGTGGTTTCAGTGTGTGTCTTCCTGTGTGTATCGAACCGTCGTGTAGTCAGCTGTCATGTCACTGCTGCGTGTGTGTGTGTGTGTGTGTGTGTGTGAGAGAGAGAGAGAGAGAGAGAGAGAGAGAGAGAGAGAGAGAGAGAAAGAGAGAGAGAGAGAGAGAGAGAGAGCGCGCATGTGTGCGGATCCGTTATTTTCCGGGTTGCTGCTCATCGCCAGCGGTAGTTGCTCTGCTTCAGTCGCCAGCTGACACTCGTACGGGAGGAGGCGAGGTCAAACTTGATCTCTCCCTCTCTGCGTGTCTGTCTGTGTGTCTGCCTGCCTGTCTGTCTGTCCGCCTGCCGGAGAGAGAGAGAGAGGACGCGAGGGAGGCAGGCAGCTAACTAGCGCAGAATCATCATCATCACCATCATCATCATGGCGGATCAAGGCGAATCTCCGGCTCCTGTCCAACAACCGCCGCTGACAACCAGCTGGCCAATTACCAGGGAGTCGTACGAGCTGCAGGAAGTCATAGGTAGGTGCCGGGGACGGGATGGGGGGCCACATACGACCATGGGAAGGCACGCCGCGGCGCGTTATCAGCTGTGAATGACGATGAGGGGCCTACCGGCTTTTTCATATGCAGCAGCCTCCTGCGATGCTTTGCAATGCGGATGTTAACCAGCACATTCACAGACTACCGGTTTAAAAGTGTGAGCAGGCTTAAAAAAAAAAAAAGAAAGAAAAAGGGAAGGCTGCTGCACGAGGCTGCACATGTATGTTCAGTGTGTGTGGATGATGGAGACCTCGTTACTCCAGCTGTGTTAGAGTATGGCACGTGTCCAGTTTATGGGCCATTAATAAAAATCTCAGTCACTGTGGCTGTGTTTCTACAGCTGTGTGGTCTGTGGCGGCATGTGCACGTGTGACATGTGCTTATCAACCCCAACAAAGGAAAACAAACAAATAATTGTAATAATTACAATATTAATGAGGTCATGATATAAACTTTTCCATAACTGAATAATCAAGCTGTTCTCAGAGGAAAATAAGGTCCCCAGAACACTGTGTGAAGCTAGAGAGGTGGCAGGGTCCGCCACATATAAACAAATTATTACAGTATAAAACAGTGTGGTCCTTTAAGGTCAGTTTCATTCAGTCATGAAAACAAAGAGCGTTTATGTAGTTTGTTTTGGGATAAAAAGTCAAGTTAATAATGTTTCTCTTCCCCAAAACAACATACTGCTCCTTTAACATAGTAATAATCAAACTCATAATAACATCTGTATTGATGATAATGATAATGACAGTGGCAATATTAGGCTTTGTGGATTATTTCAACATCAGTAAATCTTTTAATTACTCAAAAAAGTGATACTCAACTCCAAGCAGGGCTGTAACTATAACTATCCCCTTTGTTTCTGGCTAATCTGTCAAATTATGTCTTTATTGATCATTCAGGTTTAGGTTTTGATTTAAATTTCAAGAAATAGTAGCATAGACTCTCCATGTTATTTTCTCAGAGCTCAAACGTGCCTTAAATGTCCAACCTGCAGTCTAGAAAGATGTATTACTGCTTCCAGCTCCTCCAGTATGACAGTTTCCTGCTTTCTCTGTTTGTTATGATCCTGAACTGAATATGTTTGAATATTAAAGGTCTTTTTTTTTCATTTTTTTTTTTTTTTTTTCATTTTTTGCTTGAGGCAGTATATTTACAGTGCTCACTCACGTGTTAACAGTGATGGAATGTAACTAAGTACATTGACTCAGGGACTTACATTTTGAGTTACTTGTACTTTACTTGAGTATTTTCATTTTCTGCTACTTTATACTTCCACTCCTCTACATTTTGGAGGCAAATTTAGTACTTTTTACTCCACTGTATTTATTTTATGGCGTTACTCGTTACTCGTAACTGTGCAGATTACATACTGCAGCAGAGTCAAAGCAGCACACATTCAGATTAATTGGATGAAAAATGCTGAATATCTGATCCATTGTAAGCCAGGCCGATTAACCGGTGTACATCATGGTATACAGTCTATAGATACATGTGTTTAATTTACATTTACAGGCACTTTTGATACTAAAATACATCTTATATCAGATACTTTAAGACTTTTACTCAAGTACTACTTGTATGGGTGGTGCGCACCTTAGCCAAAGTAATATTTTAACACGATGTCTTTACTTTTACTGAAGTATTGGGTACTTTTCTCATCACTGCTTGTTAAACCTGGATTTTATACACCTTTATAACAAAAACAAATGATGCTGTGTAGCCTTCATGTGCATTATGCTTGTTATTACTGTGATCAGCCTTGTGGGGATATGTTTGTACCTGTTGTGCATTTCGGTAATAACTATATGCACTGTTGCATTGTCCCCCTCTAAATCAACTTTTTCTGAGTTTTAGAAGTTTTTTACATCACAGAAACACTTATATACATCACTATATATAACACTTATAATATCTATGACTAAAAATACCAACAATGAAAATCTTAAATGCACTAAATAAACGCACAAGGAAATGTCTGAATATTTTTGGCAAGTGCCGGCCCTTTGCAGATGAGCTGACAAGTCATATCAGCACTGATAAGAAATACAACCAAACAGCTGTGTGGTGCTGACTATGTAGAGTTAGTGGGACGCCCCCCCTCTGTTCTCATAATCAGCTGCTAAACAGTCAAAACCTCTCTACCTCTCCTTATCTGCCGCCAACAGTTGGCAAGCAATATGCTGTGTGCCGCAGCTCCTCGGTGTGAACAACATCACTTTCTCCGGCGTGGCCTGATTTGTAATGAATCGATGAAAGAGCAGCCCGTCAAACAAAACGCTGCTCTCGAAACTCAGCTTACGTCATCGCGCGTGTCTGATGTATCAGGAGGCACACACACGCGCAAGAGACGGTAACATAAACACAGGAGCGAGAAGGTCAGACGAATGCCGTAACGCCACGGAGTGATGCTCAGTTTACGAGTTGTATTCCAGCTGTGTGTGTGCGCTGCGAGTCCCTCTCCTCCGCTCCCGTCCACTTTGTCATGGCTGTGTTGTGTCTGTGATTCCAGGCAGCGGGGCCACAGCTGTGGTGCAGGCGGCCCTCTGCACCCCCAGACAGGAGCGTGTCGCCATAAAGAGAATAAACCTGGAAAAATGCCAGACCAGCATGGATGAGCTATTGGCGAGTACAATAAATATGGGCTTATTATTCTGTGTGTCATTGTACCGTTCTCTAATGCTACTACTTCACCTGTGACCCGTATTATTCCCATTGCGTTGTGTAAGTTTAACACACCTAAAAGGTTGTATTAACTCATTTGACGCAAGATGTACGACAGTGTACTGATTCCTGAAAAACACTAAAAGTCTGTCCGTGTCACCTCCTGTTGTGTCTCTCTCACAACAGAAAGAAATCCAAGCGATGAGCCAGTGCAACCATCCAAACGTTGTCACCTACTACACCTCCTTTGTCGTGAAGGATGAACTTTGGTTAGTCATGAAGCTTCTGAGTGGAGGTGAGCTTCAGCCAAATCCGACCCCTGGCTTGGTATTTCATGTATGCTGTGTGAATATGTGGATGCTACATGTTTGTGCTTTGACCTGCTGATACGCAGCTAACAGCCACCTGGTTTATAGCTCACTTTTACTGCAGTTGTTGAAAATAAAGACTTTTGTAAATGTCATGCAGTGTAGGGCTGGGCGCTGTGGCCTTTTAACATTGTGATATTTTTAGGTTGCATCACAAGACATAATATATGTCTTGGTATTTTAAAATCTCCTCAAAATGACTAAATAAATAAATGACACGACACCGATATTGCAGCAATATTGTAGGGGTGACTATTGTTAATTTCACAAAATATCAACACAATGTTTTTTTTTTATCAATAATCATCGGTAATGTGGATGTAATGACTAAATGGGTAAAGGAAAGACCAAGAAGAAGAGTCTGATAGGTTCAGAATACTTAATCACTTTACTGTTATGCAGCCTTTAAAACCAGGAAAAGACACCACTCATCACAATATCACGATATCCAAAATCTAAAATGATACATTGCCTCATATCACAATAATGGTATGACATCACTTTCCCAGCCCTGACACAGAATAAACTCATTGTTTATTGACTACATTAATTACTGGCACATCACTGATCGGTATTTATAAGGAAGTTAAACAGGTAACGGGCAAGAGGAAAGTTTAGTTTTTCTTTGTGAGTCTGAGTCTGTGTTGAAATATGACTTTGGTAAAAGTGAAAGTCAACCGTACGAAAAGTACTTTAAGTCTTAAAGTCTTAAAGTAACTGATATTAAATGCACCTATGTCTCAAAAATATGATATATATTATATTGTATATTCTGTGTTGTATACTATAGCTCGACCAATAACCCGCCTGGCTGATTATCGGAGAAAGTGTAAATACACTAGTCAAAATGAGTTAGGGACATTAGGATATGGGTACATATACGCATGTGCATGAATATGCAATAAAAGTCTAATTAAATGTGTCGCATTATTTTTAGGGCCCGAACATATTCACAAAAGACTAAATAAAATTTCATTATATATCACAGAATAAACAATGAAGTGAAACACTGAATCCCAATATCCTAAGTGCAACTACCTTAAACATGTACACTTGTTTAGTACAGTACTCGAGCAAATTACATCACTCTTACATCACTGCTGCCTCATCAGCATCTCAGTAACGGTTTCCCATTCAATCAATCTTTATTTCGGACTCAAATGGTCCATATATAAAAGAAACTACAGGGGACCAACAGGAAAAGGAAAAGGAAAAAGGATACATAAAAAATAAAAGGATACATAAAAAAATAATATAACCATACTTAAAAGACATACAAACATTCTCTCCAGTGCCTCCAAAAACCGGAGATATACATGGTGCTGCTCTCCTTAGGCATGGCTAAAACCATAATGATTTCATTTTTAGAATTCTTCAGCCGGGCCATAAAACTATACATAAGATTTCTAAGAAGAGCATCTAGAGTGGGAACAGCATTATGTACAAACAGCATGCTGGCACTCGTCCACCTCGGGAGTTTCAGCAGAATTCTGAGTGCATCGTCATAAGCCACCCGTAATTTGTTAAACTTAGCCTTACTGTAGCTACACCACAAATGGGCAGTATACAGTGGACTACAATACGCTTTAAAGAGGGCAATTTTCACACTATCAGAACACATGTAAAATTTGCGTGCCAACATATTCGTTTGTGCGTACAACTTACAGTACTGTCGCTGAATGTCATCATCATCACTCAGGTCATCCCTGATGATGTGACCTAGATATTTAACCTTCTCCACTATAGTTAACACGTTATCAGACAGGAGGAAAGGGGGGATTTTTCTCTTCTGATCCTCCTTCGTCTTTACAATCATTACTACACTTTTCCTAGAGTTGAACTTAATATCAAAATGTTCTCCATAATCTGAGCAGACTCTAAGAAGTTGCTGCAGACCACCAGAATAGGGAGACATGATGACTAGGTCATCAGGATACATCAAATGACTGATTAGCCTTTCTCCCACCATGCAGCCAGTCCTACACTCATTGAGCCTCCTAGAGAGCTCATCCATGTACAAATTAAAAAACATAGGTGACAGAATTCCACCCTGTCTAACACCATTTGTCATTAAAAAGGGTTCAGATATGATATTCCCCCATCTCACTTGCATTGTTTGACGTGAGTACCAGAAATATAAAACCCTTATTAAATAAGGAGGAACTCCTCTCTCCTGTAATTTCACAAACAGTTTCCCGTGATTAATGCGGTCGAAGGCTTTAGACGCATCTAGAAAGCACAAAAACATGGTAGAGTTCTGCTTTCTGTACATACTAACAGCCTCCTTCAAAGCATAAATACACAGGTCAGTGCTATGTTTACTTTTAAATCCGTTCTGGTTATCAGAGGTGATTATGTATTCCTGTAGCCTATCTAGTAGGATTCTTTCAAACACTTTCGAGATTACACTTGCCAGAGCAATGGGCCTGTAATTATCAATGTTGGATATCTTCCCTGTTTTATCCTTAACTACTGGCACCAGCAAAATTGACAGCATGGAGTCAGGTAGAATGCCATGCATCAAAAATCCAGTAAAGCACAAGGCAAGTAAAACAGAAACTCTGTGGCTAGAGAATTTCAAATGCTCAGCTGTAATCTTATCAAGGCCACAGGACTTATTTAAAGCCAGTTTCCCAATAGCATAACTGACTTCATCAGGCCTAATAACCACATCATCATTGGGAACATCACCAACACAAAAATCATCACTCTTAACACAATTAAAAAGATCCCTGTAATGTCTTCTCCATAATTCTGCAATATTTACACTACCAGTAACTCCTCCAATACTAGAGGGCAAAGGTATTTTACTATCATTCATGATCTTCACGTCTTTCCAAAAGTCTTTGACATCATTTTGCTGCAACTTTCTGGCCATAGAATTTGCTCTCAGAGTCTGTTCATTTCTCTTAATAAATCGCACTGCATATTTGAACCGAGCGACAGCTTTCTTCTTATTTTCACACTCAGGGCCATGTCTTAATTTGCCCGAGTTAACCCAGTTTATAAAAGCTTCTCTGGCCTGCTGGTGAAGTTCATTCACATACTCGTTCCAGCCTGGCCTAAAATTATACCGTTTAGGCCTTCTCTGGCTCAGTGGTTCACTAGCCATATTCAGACCACTCACAATTCCATCATACATTACACATAGATCTTCTTTGTGTTTTGAGTTGGCACAATTAATATTACCACAAAGTATAGCATCATATGGGATTACAATATTCCCCAGACTTATCCCAGTCCGGTCATGAAAATACCGTAGCTCATTATCAGAGAGCCTAGCCCACTCAAATTTCCCACCATGATCAGGAGAATCATTGGTGGTCAGCGTAGGTAGGCCTTCTACATTCAGTGTAACAGTGACAGGCATGTGATCTGATGTTGCCAGCCCATGCAGGATTTCAATTTTCTTTACACACTCATGAGCATCAGCTGTATATATGCAATGATCCAACCAAGATGTTGTATTCCAAGCCTCACTAACATACATAGCTATCTGCAGGCACCAGAACCTTACTAGTTAAGATGAGCTTGTTGACTCTGCAGAACTCAATCAAGTATTGACCAAACAAAGATTTCTCATCAGAAATGTCTGCATTCATATCCCCCATTACATATATACACGTATATTCATTTTCCTCAATAAAAGAGCTTATAAAAGCAAGCCTTTGGAGATATAGATCCTCATTACTAGGACATTCATAAGGCATGTAGACATTTAAAATGATGAAAACATTATTATTATATACAATTTTTATAGCAATACACCAGTCTACCCCCATTCTAATCACAGTGATCAGAGGGTCATATTTTTTATGCCACATTATAGCCACACCACCAGCAATTCTGCCATGCACAATTCCCAAGCTCAGGTCCGTTGTTGACTCCCCTGCCCGGTGGAAGTTGCAACTGACAGAGTTAAGCTTGTCCAGATCCTGTTTGGCAAGAAAAGTTTCTTGTATACAGAGAATGTCAGTGTCCTCAAGGAGTTTGTCGATAACAAGGCGTCGTGCCTTGTCTGCAGCAGACTGCCCCAAACGCAATCCACGTGTGTTATATGACACAACTCTCATTAAGAAATACACACAGTCATCTACTCAACGTCAGAGGCCTCAGGCTCCTTCACCATGGCCCTTACTGTGGCAAGAGTGGCCCTGGGTTTATGCACCTCGTAAAAACGCCGCACAAAAGCACCCTCTGGCCACAAATCGGGCTCATACATTTCCTTCACGTCTTTACATTCCGCGGTAATTTTGAAGGAGCTGAATCGGCTATGTGCGGAGTCCATCTTTACACAGGTTACATCGCGACGGAGCTTGTCTTTCAGATAATTTCTCAGAGTGTCAGCATCTAAGTCAGGCGTGAACTTTGTGGCAAACACACTTACCAACTTAGTCTTCACAGTCTGGATTTTGCCACCAGGACCATTATGTGCTATAGAAAATATAAATATAGATATAATCCTATCAGAGTGTTTTTTATTTGGAAGCAGTATCATAACATCTCTGGTCTGATGATGCTTTATTTGCACTGGAGCCCGATCAGTATATCAGCCAGCCAGTATTATCAGCTGATATTGGCCCATCACACATATATCTGTGTCAAGAGTATATGGCGTCCAATATTCACAGTACTTTGTACTTCACATCTTTACATCTCTCTCTTGTGAAGGAATTACAGCAGTAATTTTACTTTAATGAACTGTCTAATATGTTTGACTTTTTAATGGACTACGAGCAATTAGCAGACGCCCCAGTAATTCACGGCTGGTTGTAGATCGTGTAATGCTGCTGATTTGTGTTTCTTATCAATATGTGAAAAGCTAACTGAGTATTTGTGTCTTCGTAGGCTCCATGCTGGATATCATTAAGCACACAAGCAAGGAGGAGGACAGAAATCGAGCGCTAGACGAGCCTATTATTGCTACTATATTAAAGGAGGTCCTGGAGGGCCTGGACTATCTGCACAGAAACGGACAGATCCACCGGTAACGTTTTAACTTACTTAACGATTCATCTAACTGAGATGAGATTTGCTGTTTCGCCTTGAGTCAGAATTACGAAACTCACTGTAAGAGAGCCGACCAACAACGTTGCAAGTTTAAAGAATTGGCCGAAGTTAAAGAAAACTGAAAACCAGGGACTTGTGTTGACTGAGCAGCAGTGCAGTTGTGTTCTGTGAAGTCTGTGCATTTCAAGGTCACTGAGAGGCAGGCTTGAACCTCGATCAGCCCCTTGGGCAGAGTTCCAGATGGTGGTGGGTGGTGGGAGTCGTTTCCACGGACGGAAGAATCAATGCAGCGCCACATGACTTTGTTGTCTGACTGTGTCTGTGTTTCATTGACCTCAGGGATGTGAAAGCTGGGAACATACTACTGGGAGAAGATGGATCTGTTCAGATTGCAGGTGTGTTGTTGAACGTCAAAATGCAACGTTGTGCTCATTACACTTAGCTGAAAGCATGAATGCCTAAATAGTGGGACTGAATTCACAGATTATATTGATTCATGAAGAAAGTAATGTATATTGAGATTAGATAGGATCAAACTGATCTGACATGAGACTCATGATATTGTTGATTTAAAAAGGTGGCAGTGGCAGTATCTTTGTATCAGGGCTGCAACAAATTATTACTTTTATGGGTGATTAACTAATAGCTAAGAACTAATCAATTAATCAGGTATTTGTTGCATGTCTATTTTGTATAAAATTGCTTAGATTTTCTCTGAGGTTGCTTTAAGTTCGTAAAATCATTTGATTTCATCACTTTACACCCTTGTGACAGAGATGAATTAAAGATATTTACAAATAATAATTGTTTTGTTGCTGTTTTTAAAATAGATATCTTCTATATGAGCTGTTAAGGAGGAACTTCTATCATACAAATAAAAAACATCAGAAATTTATATCTGAATTTATATAAAACTTAATATCCACCCTGCATTTCTTAAGTTTTAAATGCAAAGAAAAGAAAAAAAGCCGTATGTGGTTATTTTTTTATGTTTTAAAAAAAAGTCTTGCCTGCAGCTATGTTCTATTTCCAACATATCTAAATTTGCCTCTGAACGGTGCATTGTTTTGTGTATCTGTGTTTCTAGATTTCGGAGTAAGTGCGTTCCTAGCCACGGGCGGGGATATGACTAGAAACAAAGTACGAAAGACCTTTGTTGGCACACCGTGCTGGATGGCGCCTGAGGTGATGGAACAGGTGAGTCCGTCTCTATTCACCCGAAACGGCAGCTGCAAGTTCAACATAGAGTCTCATTCAAAATGTGTTTGCCTCTGCTGCTCGTACTGCTGATCCGTTTCTGGATTTAATGCTTTGATAGTAGAAGTAATTGTGATTTTTTTTGAACCCACAGGTTCGAGGCTATGATTTTAAAGCAGATATATGGAGTTTTGGAATCACGGCCATAGAGTTAGCGACGGGCTCCGCACCCTATCACCGCTACCCTCCCATGAAGGTGAGACTTCTGGGTGCTATGAGTGGGTGTTTTTATTTCATCAGCGTGGTGTCTTAATCATAGTTAGTCTTGCAGTTTTCACCAGTATAAAAAATAAACTATTGGTTTACTAAAACCTCTCTTAAAGGGACAGTTCACTCCAAAATCCATAATCTAATTCCCTTGACCTGTAGTGCTATTTATCCTTCTAGATTGTTTTGCTGTATGTTGATGACTTTTAAAGATTATTAGATATTAAGGAATATTAAGAAAAAACATGGCACCTGGCTTTTGGTGCTCAAAGTGGAAAAAAAAAGAAGAAAAAACACCTAAAAAAACTCAAAGGCAATGTCTCTTTCCAGAAATCATGACCTGGTTTCTCCGATAATCCACGGACCTCGTTGTGAGCAGTTTCATGTAGGAACTATTTTGCTTCCGTAGCGCCACTCAGGGGGAAGTGTGCTTCAACTCATGGACGAGAAGCTTGTGCCTGTGACAGCACAGGATGTAGGCATTACATAGATGTAACGTCAGCTAGCCTAGTTAGTTAGCTGGAGTTCTGTCCATGAGTAGATACATGCCTTCTTCTGCTTGGCGATACGGAAAGAAATAACACAAAACTGCTCACAACAGGGTCCGTGGATTATCTCGAGCAACTGGGCTATGATTTCTTGAGTTTTTCAAATGTAGTTTTTGGTGCTTTTAGCGCCACAAGCCGAGTGCCATTCAGTCCCATTATGTTTGAGAAAAGACAGACATCTCAATGGCCGATAATGTCGAAACTCAACAACTCGCTCCAAATCAATCTAAATGGAAAATAAAGAAAATGCGGAAAGGACACATTTTGACTTCTGCGACTGGAACAGGCAACTTTCTATGTTAACAAACCTGTTGCTTCTACTTCCCACAACAGTTTCCTCCTCTGAGTTTCTATTCCTTTTCTACAGCAGCTGTGCGGCTTTGATCATTTTGTGGCTTCCTGTGTCTTTTCAGGTTTTAATGCTCACCCTACAGAATGATCCCCCCACTCTAGAGACGGGTGTGGAGGACAAAGAAGTGCTAAAGAAATACGGCAAATCATTTAGAAAGCTTATAACCATGTGCCTTCAAAAGGATCCTGCCAAAAGGTGAGTGCCACATTCCAGACGTATCAACCGAATGTTTCAGTGAAGGAGGCTGATACAATTTGTGGTCAATGAAAGGCAACCGATTAACATTCAGAGAGCGCTGCTGTATTGTGAGGTTGTTTTCAACAATTGCACTTTTCTTTATCTGCAGGCCGACAGCCGCAGAGCTTTTGAAGTGTAAATTCTTCCAAAAGGCCAAGGTATTTGTTTCATCTCAAATCCTTGACTTGCCATTGTTGTTCAGTTTTGTTATTAATGTTTCATGATGGTTTTTTCTACTTTTATACATCAAACATCAAACAGTAATAAAAGTCCGAAAGGGTACTTTTATTATCATCAGATTCTGTTGCAGAAAATATTATTCCATTTAAAGGGGAGATATGTAAGATATGGCCAGGATGTAAAAAAAATACAAAAAAAATTTAATAACAGAATGTGAAGAAACAACAGTGTTGATGTTATGTTAAAGACATCTATGTATTTTGTTGTGTGATCTGTGCAAGCCAGTGTTGGGCCAGTTACCTTCAAAAGGCAATATATTACATATTACTAGTTATCTTCATTTTAAAATAATGTATTACATTACAATATTACTGTCTGCGCAGAGTAATATTTTACTTATTACACCGCTTTTTGGTAACTTTCAACAAAATCTCCAAATAATCCGTATAGAACAATTAAATAGCCGAGATCTTTTTAAATAAACAAATGGCCATGGACACAGGGAGACAGACAAAGGATAAAAGAATGATATATTATGAGATAGGAATACATATTTTTAATCACCATATCAATCACAATAGATCTGTACCTTTTATAATGTAGCTTAATGGCATGACACACAGAGACCGAACAAAGAACTTAAAGGCTCGGCTGAATCAAACACACGCAGCGCCTGTATTAATATCCCTTCTTCCTTCTTTATTAAACAGAAAAATACAACTGTACACTTTCTGAAATTGTAGTTTCTCTTATTTACTTAACCAGCCTGGTCGGATAGCTCTACATAGCTCTCATACATTTTTCGACCACGGCTGATGCAGGACTCTTTCTTGCGCCTCTTTTCCTGTACCTCCCTCTTGTCCCTCCCTGCTGTATTTTCTCGTCCCTAGAGTTATAGTCCTGCTCAAAGCCTCCGTAAATCGCCTCTGTACTATATCCCCTGTGTCTGTATCTGGTGTCCAGCTGTGTGTGGTTGAGCTGAGCCCATGATCCAGGCCGACTCGTTAGCTAATACACATACTAATCCACGGCTAACTGAGCTAATTACTGCTAGTCGCCATGCCAAAGATAACTACAGCGCAGAGTATAATGAGCAGCAGTTAGTGATTATGCTGCCCCCTATTTTTTTTTTTAGGCTACCTTCAAATCCTTTCCGTTTCTTATGCATTATACCTTTAAACTGTTTCAGTCACTGGTAAACCTTTTTACATTAAAAAAACGAAAGTTGGAAAGTTTTATATACCTTCCATTCTCCCACCAAGCCTGTTGATTTCTGAGGGCTGCCGTTTAAAAACGCTTATGAATACTTGTGATTTTTGTAACTCAGTCTTCGGTTAGGATTCATTTAGTCAGTTCACTGTGTTTGATGATAATATTTTGATTTTTCTCTTGCAGAACAAAGAATATCTGGTTGAAAGGCTTTTGTGTCGTGCACCAAAGATTTCCCAGCGAGCGAAGAAGGTATGTTAACACAAACAGTCCCTGTAAAATGACTCGGTTATTGACTAAACACGAAAGAAATGATGGAAGAGTGCTGAGATCGTCTGAAGTGTTCCTCTCCTCCCGAGTGTTGCATTTACAGTCAACAGAAACTACGCACTCTGACTTTCTTCAGCACCTCAAACACTTTATGCGCGAGCTGTTGTGTAGATTATGTAAAAATATGGGCCACTGCGGCACAGGAGGCAAACAGCACTGATGTAAGCACATCTATGTCAGCGGTTCCCGGTCGGCTCTCCTCATGTGTTACACTAAAAGACAAACAGGATTTAATGAATTGTTAACATTAGAGAGGTGCACATTATTGCTCAGTTTGCTTGCTCAGTTGCCCACGGGTCACAGTTTAGTGGGAGGAAGTGCAGTTTTCAGGCACAGCTGATATTGACTTCATATAACGCTCCGCCTGGATGGCCAGGACAGAAATGGGAACAGAGGCCCACCGCCGGGAGGCAGAGTGACCGCGTGGAGGGGTGGAAATCTACTGAAGGGCCCGGAGTAAATGGAGGGCATAGCGGATAGCAGGGTTGTTACTGTGTGTGACGTTAACAGTTACGCACAGACAGAGCAGGGTGTCAATAAAGAGGGAGGCAACTGTTGTTGGAATGGCATCATGTTGAGCTCTGTTGATGGTTCATGTGGTAACCACAGGCATCCAGCAGTCAGAACAACTGAAACATGGAAAGGCACCTATTGCTAAATAGGTTTGTATATATTTCCTGTAGTGAGTGAATTAATGTAGCAATTAGCAAGAGCTTAGCAAGATCTGTTGCACTCATTTTTTGATGCAGAACCAAATTAACTTTGGATGTTAATGTCAATACAGTGAATTAAAGCCACCAGCGAAACAAATTTTGCAAGATTGAAATCTTAAACATCGGCACTTAATAAATCTAACTTGAATGACGAGAATCTATACACTGTGGAGTGAAGCTGCAGCTAACGATCACTTTTATTATTGATAATTCTGCCATTTATTTTTCTCAATAAATCATTTAATCCATATATATGTGTGTATATATATATATATATATATATATGTATACATATATATATGAATAATTAAAAAAAACTGTGCTCACAAGTAACCAGAGCCCAAAGTCACGTCTTCAATTTGTGTCATTTGTCGAACCAACAGTCCAAAATCCCAAGCAAATGTTTGATGGTTTTGCTCGAAAAAATGACTTAAATTGATTATCACAATAGTTGATAAATGGAAAATACCCAAAACTGAACCCTAACTGTAATAATGAAAGATTGTGAGATTATAATATAATGACAATGTGCCATTGTTTAAGGTGTGGAGTCTTGTCATCAGTGTAAAATAGACAGCGTGCTCAGAAGCAGCTAACGTCTGATTCACTTGATAGCTCAGGTGGATGAAACATATGAGCCACAGAGCCGGCGTCCTTGTCACTTTGAGCTGATTTGACCTCCAGACTGGTCTACATTATACAGCGGCCCAGATCTTGCAGAGAGCAGCAATACCGCAGAAACATTGTATTCTCAGGATGCTGTGACCTCTTCCTGTCAACACCAAAGTGGCCTCGCTCTCCTCAGATCTTGTCCAGTAATTCCCCAGCAGCGTCCCAGTTCAGCTCCTCCTTCCACTGCTTTACCTCTCTGAACTGGGGGAGCTTCTCTCTGCCCTTTTGCATCTTTGTTTCCTGGTGTCCTTGTTTTGCTTTTGTAGTTTTTGTCCTGTGTGGTGTTCTGTAGTCACGGTAAACACAGGGAAGCACCATGTGGGTTTAAGAGACTTGAGGTTAGACTCTACAGGTGAAACATTGCTTTGTCAAGCACTGGGCAGTTTTGAGATTTTGGGCTATTTTACTATATGAGATATATAAGATGGCAAAATTGCCATAGTCAAACATACAAAAAGCATTTGTCTTGATGTAAGTAATCAACTGGGGAAGTTTCATAGTGATACGTAGTAGTAGTATTTTACAATACACATTTTTCAAGCCATATTTGCACAGGACTAATATAACCTGCTGACCTCTGGTGTTTTGTAATGATTAAAGAGGATGTCTGTGATCTTAATCCTGTGTGAGTCCATCACGTCTGTAACTTGTGAAGCAAAAATTCCACTGAGTATCATCCACCATGTTTGGTTGGTGATTTGGAGTTGCATTTATTTCCAAACTGCTGTTTTCCTACTTCCAGACATGAATGGTCATGAAATTCGATCGTGGCTCATAATATGTTTAATAGCAGTCTGCAACTGTGCAGTGAGATCAACTGTATTGAAAAAAAACATGACAGTTTAAAAAACTCGAAAGAGGCATAGCATTAAAGTGAAGTTATCGAATATTTTTACTTTTTCTGTAACTGTAACCTTTTGGCCAGTTTCTGCACCCTGGCCCACAAAAATGTAATTTGTCCAGCTCATTCAAATGAAAATGAAGGTGTAGCTTATTGTCTGTCCTGAATGAATGAGGCCTTGTTTGTGCTTGGACAGCGTTTCTCTTATGAGCTATCGATTCCAGAAGTTGATCTGTGAGTACCATTCCAACATTTCCATGAGTTAATGTCTGTAAACATAGACTTCGCTCATCCTGTTCGAATGTGCCACATGAAACACTGATGTGAGATGGTCATTTGTAAAAGACATGAAGTCCCCTGATAATAGCAGTCCTGGCAAATAGGACTGAAGGTTTTTTTTTAAATCAAACTCTGAGCCACAAATCTCCTCTGCAGCAACATGTACATTTGACAAACCTTCCGCTTTTATTCCTTTCCACATTCTGAAGGTCTCTAACATCGGGGTCTGTTAATATATAATTCATAGCCTCATTTATGAAACAAGAATTTTGAACCAGGCTTCATCCAATGTTCAGTTTTTTGCTCTAAAAAATGAACACAAATGTGCCTCATTGCATGTTCAAACACAACATTTTAAGAACACGTGATCAGCTGGGGAAGTTTCATGGTGATATATGTTAGTAATGATATGACCTTATTCACCTAAAGCTAGATGACTAGTAAGAAACCTTACTCTTTGAACGGGATTTCAGTGGCACATTACCTCTCCTTCAAAATTAGAAGGAGATGGCAGATCCTCTGGTCTTCTGTCACTGACAAGGTAATTTTGAAATGAATTACTTTATCCAATGACAGAAGGAAGGAACTCAGGAATGATTGCCTTAAAATAAGGTGGATGTGACGAGTGGAGAAAATTGCCTCTTACAGACAAACAAGGGTCTGTAATGTCTTTTATATTTGAGATATAAATGTGAAAAACAAATCAGAATGCACATGTGAGCTGGGTCACCAGCAGAGGGCGCCCCGACACTCACAGCTAGGCTTCCGAATGAGAAAATTGGAGACCTATTTGTTCAAAGATCAGACAGTAGGGGCTTTCAACCGATGTGGGCTTGGAGTATTGATTTGTTACATTTTCCAAAGGTGAGAAAAATAGAAAAGGATTAGTATTGAGTTTAGGGTTCATGGTCCAGTGCACAAATGATGATGAATACTGATTGAGTTCTGGGTGGATGCTTTCTGAAGCCTGATTTCAAAACACAAAATGTGCATCAGGTTATCAGACATTACCAACATGTTCACGCTCTGATTCTATCATTTTTTTTTGTCCACACATTCACAGTGGTGGTCGTCTCTTCAGCTGCATGTTTGTTGTGTGTCTGTCCGGTGGTCACGTACGCCTGCTGAGTGCATTGATCTGTGTCTGTTTCGCTGAAGGACCCCGAGCAGAAGTGGGGGAGCCTCGGCTCTGTGTCAGGTTTGGAGGAAAAGCCCGACGCCACCAGAAGGGTAGAGCTTCTTTAAGTTTTGAGCGTGTCTAAACCTGGGGAGTGTGTACGACCCCCGGAACTAGTGGCTTCCAGTGCTGTGTGCTGTCTGCGGTGTACTGATATTCTACCTCACCCTGCTAGACTAGCCGTGTGCTGCTTTGCCTCACACACTCTCTCAGACTGTCGAGCTGCAGCAGATGACAGGCTTCACCGACGACTCTGTCGCATTTATCTGCTTTGTTCTGCTGTCACATCTGCAGTTATAAAACAACTGGTTTTTAACCAAATTTGTCCATATTAGATGTCACTTATATGTTACTTTTTTTTCCTGATTTACTGCATTTTCATTCACTGTGTTCTACTTACTGTGCTGAAACATGTGCCCACTAAACTGATACAGTTATTGTAAGCATCCATATGGTTTCTTTTGGAGTACTGAGCAGTTTTTTTTCAGTCAGTAACCAATGTTGTGATGTTATTAATCCCAGTAACCTTTGAAACAATCAGCCAACAGCCCAAGACTCAGCGACAAAATCAAATGTCACAATATTTTTGACCAAATACCTCAATATTGTGGCAGTATTGTAGGGATGACTATTGTTACTATAACAAAATATTAACACAAAGAGATTTCATGGCGCAAAATGAAAACAATGATGTGAAAGAAAAGGAAAGTTATTCAGATTGTTTCCACATGTTTCCATACCAGATGTATTCAACAGGCTGAGTGACTTATATGGCTTTGTATATTTACTTTAAAGGGGCACTATGGAGTTCTGAAGAAGAACTTTAAACTCAGAATTTACAATATGAATGAGGTAATAATACAAACAAATATTTATTGTTCCCATAACTGAATAAACAAGCTGTTCTCAGGGGACAGTAAGGTCCCCAGAACACTGTTTGAAGCTAGAAAGGTGGCAGGGTCTGCCACATATAAACAAAGTTAAACAGCATGAAACTGTGTTGTCCCCTAAGGTCAGTTTGTTTATTTTGTTTGTTTAGGCATAAAAGAAAAATCAGTTGATGAAGATTTCTCTTCTGACTGGGTCCCAGTCGCTCTGATATAAAGGCCTTACAACACCTTACGAAATATGTGTAAAGAACAAAAACAAAAAAAACAATGACGGTGATCGACATGATGTTTTGTGGCTGTGTGTCCAGGTGAGAAGAGTCCCAGGCTCCAGTGGCCACCTGCACAAGACGGAGGATGGAGACTGGGAGTGGAGCGATGATGAGCTGGACGAGGGCAGCGAGGAGGGCAAGGCAGCAGTGAATCAGGGCAGGGTAGGTGAGACTCCGCGAAGGCCAGTAAAACATCATTCATCATTACAGATTATGTTCATCTTCAGCTTTTATTTGTAAATGTAACAAAACTACATGCATGGAAGTTTAGAGCTGGATTCTTGGGAGTTTTGGTCATTATTGTTGCACGTCATGTCTCACCTGTAGATCAAAGTGTGATGTAACTTCCCCTCTTGTCTTTGACCCTCTACATCCTTTCCCCTCCGATCAATCAGTGTTTTTTTGGGGGGGATAGCAGATGGCTTATCTCTGAGAGAGCCTGTCATGAGGTCTCTATAATGAGCTGGAAGATCGCTGCAAGGATTTGAGGCAGGAGGAAGTAGACAGCTCTGATCAAAGGGCCCTTTGATAAATGTATCCAGCTTTAATGTGTGACGCAATAAATAATACCTTATCAAAAGTCATAGTTTAAGAATGAAGTCGTTCCTGATAGTATTTTTGGGAGGACGTGTGTGTAGTTTATTTTCAGGAATCTCAGGCTTGTTTGTTAATTTTCAGAACTTAACTTAACTTAATCTTTTTTTCATGAAAGTAAAATAGCATGTCTTGGACTGACACACAGAGGACAAACAGGATGTGAAGACTGACAATCTGAATAATGCCTTAAAGGTCCATTGTGTAGGATTTAGGGGGGATCCGTTGGTAGAAATGGAACATAATAGTTAGCGTTTGGCAAAAAGGTGGGAAACCAGGTCTAGGCAGGTTAAAAAAACAAAAGGACTCTCATAACAAAGCCAGAATATAAAAATCAAATGCAGGCAAAGAAAGGCAAGGCAAATAAGAATCCAAGAATAAGCTAACAATACAAAACTAAGAATAAACCAGAGGTTAAAAGCTGTAACAGGAAACTCAGACGCAAGAAGTGAAGATGAACTGACACATAGAAAATGGATGAACGTAGAAAAAAACGTGGGAAAAAGACAAAGACAGCAAAAAATGCTGTATATGCAGTCGCCACCAAAGTTCTGCTGAATTTAAAGGCACCGTAGATGCCACTAAATCCCACGCACTGGACCTTTACAGGTGTTCGATGTTAATTTTGTTCTGAAAAAAAAAAAAACTGAAAAAAATTCAATGCATCATTATTATTGATGTGTACCTGTGAATATGAAAACGTAAATGTGTGTTTGATTTTTCCCTCCAGTCACGAAGGGTCAGAGATGAGGCCAAAGATGTGAGTTAGCTCCTCCTCTCTCTCTCACACAAACTCACACACACTTTTAAGATGACATTTAAACTACACAGATCTTTCTGCATTTTGTTGAAGAGACAAGTTGTCACAGATAATAAGCTTCATCTTTTCTGCCGCTGTGTTACTGGGTAACTTGACTGAGGGGCATATTTAGGAAAGCGATTACATAGCCTTCTTGGTATGAAGCTTGTGTAAGAATCACAAACTCAATTATGAATTTTAATTTCACCAAACACATTTTTTTTTAATGCAGTTTAATCAAAACAGCCGGAGCAACTGTTCTTAAGCTGTCTGACGGAGACGACTAATTGCTCCTCAGTGATTGTTTTGAATGACATGCTTGTGTTGTCTTTGTAAGATGAGCTCTGATTTGATATTTACCAACGATGTAATAGCATTTGCACAATTCTGCCTCTCGTTTTGTTCCTCCCAGAATGAGGAGAATGCCAACAATGTCCCTATTGAAGGCTTGTCTATTCAGCATCCCCAGGTGAGGGATTCGGCAGCGGCAGCACTAATTTGTCATGATTCAATGACCTTGATGCTGCACTGATTATCTGTGTGTGCTTCTGCATTCTGTACATGTGTGCGTCTGTCCGTGCATGCGCATCGGTGGGCGGATGTGTGAGTGTCGGCCTCCTGCAGCTCCTGGATGCTCGCAGCGGTAATAACTCAGAGTAAATGGCTGTCTGCCTGACAGTGCCGGCTCAGTGCCTGGGTGTATCTCATCTAAAGAATCACGGCCATTACAACCTATTTTCTAAAGCCATTGTCATTTTGAAAATGAGCCAAAGCAGTTTGAGGTGCAGTCTTGTGCTCCGGTAAGGAATTAACTCTGACAGCTACTCAGCCGTCATTTCTTACCCTTTAGTGTCCAGTTTTTTTTTTTTTTTTGCCGCAGAAAGAGTCCATTTTCAAGATGGAAGTGCACCTTTATGTATTGCTCCTTTTTTTTCCATACAACCTTCCCTAGAGCTGCAATAAATGGAAGACATTTTTCAGAAAAGATAAACCACATAAGACAGGGAGTCACCAGGCACCTCATGATTCGACTGAAGTCCAATTAAGAGGGTGCTATCATAGATCGATCTTGATGCATTTAAAATCTATATGTGATTTAGGCAACGCTTTATTATAGCCATCATTAATAAATGTTGAATTTAAAGTTAATTAAACTTTAGCTAATAGTTATTTCACCATCAGCAAACTATGAAACGCTTCATAAACCATTATGAAACAGTTGTAGTAAGTTCTAATCCAAACAATGTTTATAGATGAACTACACAGAACACTGTAAAGAATTTCTCTGTAAAATAACAGTGCAGTGCTGGTAGGCTGGATGTCAGCATCTACTGTCATTTATTTTGACAACATACCACTATATATTGGATTTTAGTATATTAAAGTAGGATAACTGTGTTTTGCTGTAATTGCACAGTATATATCAGCAAGTTACTGTTTGTTGACTATTTTTTTTTTATTTAATACAATGCGTTACTTTTACGATTAATTTATGTAAATCCTCAAATATGACAAAAAGTAGCAAAAGCAAGAGAACATACATCCAGTGAAGTATTTATTTAAAGTCATCAGTCATTTGTAGAGCATTTCATTTGTTTTGTTTGAAAGAAATAGAGAAATAACAATTAACTATTGTTTTATGAACTATGCATTTACCTTTTATTAATTATGGTTATTAAAGTGTTACCTGATTGATGATAAGTTAAATAAATGAATTTACCTCCATCATCTTACCTACTTTTCGCTGAAACTGAAGAATTAGCCAAGCTTAGAATGGAAACCCACATGTCGTGCGGTGGGTCTGATTATTGACCTCTCCGCACCAGGAGATCCAAGAGTGTGCGTTCACTGCTTCACACAGTTGTGGTTTATATTTTCTGACTATATGTTGACCTCGCTGCGCTACAAGCTGTATGCAAAGCTTCTTTTTCACAGAAAACATTTTTGCTTGCCCGATCTCCTAAATTTAAAATGAGTTCATGATCATCAGATGTTTTCTCATGCAGGTCGAACCGTACGAGGATTCCCCGTACATTCAAGGAGCTGTGAACATGGTACTACGGCTAAGGTGAGACGGAAGTTTCTTTCAGATCTTTTCCTCAATCGTCTGCTGTTACATGAGACATTCTTAAGAAAGTCCCAGGTGGCAACAGAAGCTTTAAAAGCGGTTTAAAGTTTCCATATAATAAAAATTGAGATTTCCATGCCTCTTTGATTATGAGGCAGGTCTAGGTGCTATATAAAAACTGCTAAACTAACAAAATGCTCAGGAGAGATTCACGCAGCCTGGGTCCAGAAACTGTGACTTTAAACGAGCCGTCAGGACTTCCGTAAGGTTGTGATGTCACAACTTTATGGTTAAGGCCCTCAGCCACGCCCCCAGCATGACTGTGGTTACAAACACACAACAGAGCTGATGTGGAAACATGGTGGGTGGTACCTGCTCAGGCCTGTGAGAGGTGACCGATCTGAGCAGATTGGGCTTAATCAGTAGGGGGTCTCACAGAGAAACCTAACAAATGGAGCGTTCAGACTGAGGATGAATAGAGGTGCTGCAGCAATGGACATTTAGAGAAAAATAAGGTGTTTATTGAACATCAAAGCATGTTAACACTTTCTAGTAAACACACAGAGTAAAGGTGTGAACCAGAAGATAAGCGTAATACGGTAAAAACAGAAATACACAGCAGATTCACAAACCACGTCATCTCTTGACTTTGTCTTAAATATGCCGGCTATTAATGCAACTAATGATGTTCACCTGCTATGCAGGGGATCTGGCATTGCCATGGATCCCTTCACCTCCCTTCGTCTCACTGGTGGTGTCATAGCAAGGAGGGTGTTACACTCCATTGGTTCGCTGGCTGTGCTCCACAATCTGCTCCCCTCCTTTCATAGCAGCCTTTTCTTCTTGCTGTAGCATTTTCAGACATTGCGGCTCATGAACACATCTTGAAGGCTTGTGATTCAGCCAACATTTGAGATGAGTTGATCAGTAGATCATATACACCATATTTACATTCTCCTTCTCATTATGCAAACAGACTGAGAGAGAATACGAGAAAGGGATGCGGCACCAGACAGAATATGATGCATTTTTGGACAGTTGAAAGTCTGCCTGTAGCTCCCTGATGAGCTGGTTTCAGAGCACACTCTTGGTTGAACAGACATCTGAAGGTCCCTCCCCAGGCGTCCAGCACAGCCATTTTATTCCACACTCACTAACAAAACAGCGGTCAGGATGCAACAGCAGAGACATCATTCTAACCTGGTGATTAAAATAAATTGGCGGTTTTCAATGGTTTGGGCTTTTATTATTATTTTTTTGGTTCTGCTGTTTAACACACAGATGTGGTTAATAATAGTACAATTACAGCATCAACTTCCATCTCAGCGCTTATTAAATGTAAAAAAAAAAAACCTGCCTTTCCTGGTTACAAGCTTGTAAAAAAAAGTGTCAAAGCAGGGTCGTGCGACGAATGAATGAATTTCTACGGTGAAATGCTTTCACTGTGTTTAACATGATCCCAGGATTAGGCTGTCAGGTCGCCTCTCTGATTTGTCAGCCAGAATATTCAGTATTAGAGATGCAGACGTGTGATGGATGTGCTCTTAGATGTAAGTCCATAAAGCGTGATGGCATTTTTTTTTTCCTGAAGGTCTCGAATGCTCATATACGCCCTGCTAGATTACCAAAACCATTTCATGTCACACGCTCTCCAGTATGAATGTGTTAACGATGGGATTTTTGTATGACGGTTTATATTCCCTAAGCTGGAAACGGATGACAGCACATTATGTGATATTTGATGCAGCAGCAAGATATCTGGAGCCTTGTAAAGTGTGGATAATGTCGAGCACCTCTTTGTGCACAATTTATCCCTCAAATGCTGAATCTGAGGGCGTCAACAGAGTTATCTCCATCCGAACAGCAGCTGTTGTTCTGACTTGGAATCAGTCATTGTACTTGAATACGAAAAATAACTCCGAAAGAGCATTTTCTGAGCTATTTGCCTCTGACTTTTTCTTCACTGTTGAGTCGGATTTGGCTGGTGTGTTTCTAAAGTGAATCAGCACGGAGGGGTTTTTATAAGATGAGAGGCTGCATTCACATTTAGGGGCTTTTCTTTGGCTGTGCTCCTCTGTTTTCGGGGCAGAATAAGACATATTTACGGGCACAAGTAGTGTGGCGCTGCATAAGAAGTGGGGCGATTAAATTATTTAAAAGATTTGTCTGGAATATCAATGTAAAGCAAGGCGAGATGTTTCCCGCTCGACTTCGGCGTAAATTCAAAGAAAATTGCTTCTTTGAAAACTGGAATCTTGTCGCCAGATGTGAAATATTGTGCAAACATATGGCAGAAAACACAACAATAAAACCCCCCCTAATTTTAAAGATTGATGGTCCGAGAGAATTTGTGAAAGATTAAATAGTGAAGGCATGAAAGTAATTGAGTTTGAGAGAGCGAAATAAACAGCTAATTGGTCTCCCTTCTCAACTAATAAGGCGGTTTAACTGATTAGCACGAGTTTATTGCAATATGATCCCCGAGCAGCACAGACAGGGGAGCCACAGCAGCATGATTGGATTTTTGTCAACATTTTGTTTTGGAACTCATTCAATCTCTTTTCTTTTTTTTCTTTCTTTTTTTTTTTTTTTTTTACAAAGGCACTGAGGTCTCCTGAGAACAGTGTTGTCAGCAGTTTGAAGGGGAAGTTCGGACTTGCACAATATGCCTGCTGTTGGTGCAATGTCATTGGAGCTTAAATTAGCCAAAACAGCACAGATGCAAATTGATTTCACTGAGCAGTTCAGTCGAGAGGTGACATTTCCCTCTGAAGGTTCTTCTTCATAAAGGGTAACTAGATGTTGACAAATGTCAATGTACCGTCTGGAATGTCTTTTACCTACATTTTTTTGAAACCCATAAGCCTGAAGCGGGATTTCTGTGCCTGCCAATTTAGGTTCTTTAGACTACAGCTTACTTCATGAAATCTTTTGTTTTTCTACCTGCCTGTCTTGGTGTTTTGGTTTGGGGCCTTTTTCGATACACACGCGGTAGCATAAATAATTTGTCGCTAGTATGTTAATGAGGAAATCACTGTCCCCTTCACCTGTTATGAGGTGATTTTATCCTGTTTGTGGCCAAAACTATTTGAAGATGTCACCTTTGACTCTGGGAATCGTGGCTGGTATTTTTCCCATTTTTCTGACATTCATTTAGACTAAAATGATAATTATTGACTTTCAAAATTTTTTTTTTGTTTTAAAAAAAATAATAATTCGGTGCTTATTACAGGTTACATGGGAATTTAAATGGTCTTCTATTCTTGGAAACTGTAGTTTCCATATTTGTTGAATTGTGTGTTCGCCTGTAGGCAAATTCCCTGTTTTGTTAAGCTGAGTGGCTGTTCACAGACTAAAACACTCAAGGTTATGGCAGCAATTAGTTAGAATTAATTAATTGAAAGTCTAGAGACGGGACACAGTGTTAATGTCCTCATAATTAATCAAAGATAACATGGTTCCTTCTAGGAAATTATTCAAATTACCAGGAAATGATGGACCTGTAAAATAAAGTGTTACCAGGTTCAGCCCTTGTAACATTTTAACAAGGGCTATATATTTTTATTTTACATCTGAAACCTGGATCTCATTTTTTTTTTAATAAGCATATAAGATTGGTTGCCCTTTTCATTTTATGTGCTATCAAGTCATGAACTTTTTTCAGACTTTCACCTCACAGTGGGGTCCAAATGTCTAGGACCACATTGAACATCCTCAATATTTTAATGTAAACATGGAAATAATCAAGGTTGAGGGTGTTATGACGAGTTTCATTATGACAGGATCATCAGGTTTTGTACAAACGTCCATGCCAGCCTGAGTTTGCCAGCTTGAGTTTATGCTGTTATTGAAGGCGACCTATTACCTATACCTATTTTTTTCTTTTGTTCATTATTTTATATAGGTTCTTGTGCGTGATAAAGTTTTTGAAAGTTAAAAAAGTCCTCACCCACAGAGGCTCCCTTTTACCTACAGAAAACTCTGCTCCTCAAACGCCTTGTCAGTAGTCCTGCCTTTAGTTCTGTGACATCACAATACATCGACATGTCATAAATTTGCACAATTTATGCCTAGAGGCTAATTTGGCACGTAAGAACTGATTTAACACAGCTGCTCATGTTGTTAGTGGTGCTGGCTCAAGTGCGTGTGTTTCAAACAGAGAAGGAATACGGTGCTGTAGCTCTGGACAGTGTGACAATACTGATGTGTTTTTGAGCATTAAGGCATGTTAATCTATTCTAGTAGTAGCCCAAAATAAAATCATGAACCTGAAAATGAGCAGAATATGTCTTCTTTAAAGCAGAGGGGGGGGCATACCAAGATATTCTGATATTCATGCACATCTTTAAAGGTTTAACTTTCCACTCAAATTGTTAAGCTGATACTATCATTTGCATTGGAAAAAAATGGTATGACATTCAAAACAAATGCAAAAATGGCAGTGTCAGTATAAAACCTTGCTCCCTGTCTGTCTGACATAACATTTAGAATAAAACCATGTAGTCTCAGCAGGGCACTGTCTCTTGGCTTTTGCATCATAATATGTTACATTTTCTTTCAAATATCTACATTTTTCTTACCTAAAAATAACCACGTAGCTCCACTGTCAGTAACCTCTGTGACAACCAACAATGCAGGACTTCATTATGTTTGCCACAGACCTGTCTATACTATCGTGAAAGCAGTCTGCTCTCTTACGGATTATGCTCTATCTTAGTTTCATAAACCTGCCATTGTCCCGTGGGATCACGCAGCCATCTCACATGCGCAAGTTAGTTCACAATGTGTCAGAAATAAAGGGAGGTTTGGTGGGTGGAATTCTAATCGTTCTGTTGTTGAACTGTGAACAACACTAAATCTTCAGAGGGCTGACAACCCTCACACGTCATGACAGGGTTCAGCCCTCTCTATGTGGCTAATCCTCCTGACGTCGTCTTGCAGAGCGCTTTTCTAAACACTGTTGGTTTTCCTAAGAGGAGGCAGATTTGAGACACAATCTTTTTTGGGCAGGGTTATAATTCTCTGACAGAGGTGTAGCCTAGCCTTGGCAGCGTGCGGCCTCAGCTTCCACTGCTGGGAATAGAGACACTGCTCACATCCATCTGCTCCACCAGATTTTAACTCTCCAAAATTAAAAAAAAAAAAAAAGTTGAGCTGACTCACAGCTGAGCTAATAGTAAATCCTCACGCCCACTGTTTTGTATAGATCTGCTGCTAACAAACTCGTTGCAGATGTGTGTTGAATTATGGCCCTAATCTCATCTGAAACGAGGGTCGTGGGCTGGCCATGTGATTTATTTAAACGAGACTACGGACCAAATTAATCTTCTCCTGCAACACTTCTTTTGACGTGTCGCGCTTTTATCGGCAGCCGGCTATTCCCCTGTCACGCTCCAATTTTTAAAGACAGACTTCTAATGCAGGTGATGCAAATGAAGGCAGGTTAAGGCTGCAAAGAAGCTGGAGGGCACGTTTTGTTAATGAAAAGAAAGTTGGATTTACACAGGAAGTGACAACGTTTTATGCAGTTCTTCATGTAGACCTCTCTGTTCTACATTAATCTGTATATCTCAGTGCATGCAGCAGATGTTGGCATGCAGAAGAAGCGGCCGGACAGCTGTTACCCTTCATGCGTGATGAAAACCACTGAGACACGTCCTCTGCACACTCATTATAGTGCCTTCATCCACTGCTACGGCACGTTTTCCCCACACAACTTACCCAATTAATGTGTTAGTAAATTGGCTAGTTACTTAGACTTAGCTGGCACTAGACAAGTTTTTTGCTTAAATGTATCATTAGGAAGGAAATGTTGATTGCACATTTAGATTAGTTTCCTCTAAATCTCGCTCTCACCATGTAATTTTGCCTGCCAGTGAGCACGAAATCTCCTGGGAAAATTAAGCCTTGCTGGCAGCCTGGCACCATTTCTATCTGCTTTCACATCTCCGTTTTGCCGGTACAGTTCCTCTGTTTCCAGGTTTGAATCCTGCGCTTGTGTGGGCCTTTTTCCAGGTGCTCCGGTTTCCCCCCATCATCAAAACATGTAAATCAGGTTACTCTGGTTGACTTGTCCAAGTCACTGTCTTAGATCTGGAGTTGGTCCCTGAGCAATCTACATTTGGCTGCCCACTGCTCTCACGCAAAGGACAAGTTTCAGCACACTGTTTCATTGCGTGTGATGAATAAACTCATTCTGCCTCCATTGTAGACTAAATTAATTAATAAACTCAGATTTTGTCCTGTGTTGCAGGTAGTAGCGATGGTGAGGAAAACAGAAATGATACACTTGTGTTTGTGACAGCGTTGCCGACAATAATACCACTTTGAATAGTTGTCGGTTTCCACGTAGAACAAGTTTGTCATGTGAAAGGAGTTTTTTTAGGGCCTTTCAGCTTATTTTTTTGGTTTTCTTGCTACAAGAAGGTAGTGAGTTAACACTTGTTAGTGCCTTTTTCAGCAAAAATGCTGAAAAAAGTGTATTGTTACCTGGTACACAGGTTAGTGTCTTGCTACTAAACATAGTAGAGCATTTAGCAGCTAAAGAGTTGGACATTTCATTGGGAGTTAGTGGAGATCAAAAACTGACTTTTAAGGAGAGTGAAGATCAGACTAACATTTGTCAGGGGATCACAAACATGCCTCTAAATCAGTTTTGCTGCTTGATGATGACATGTTGTGAATGTTTGATGACGTGTTCACCATATCATCTGAAGGTTATAGTTTCCAAAATTCGATCAGTTGATGATGGACGACAGTCTTATACCTGTTTTTCTACTACGTTGTTGTCTCTTGTTCCTTTAAATGTGGCCCCTTGCTGCAACAAATTTAATTGTGACATTTCAGGCTCAACATCCTCTTGTCTGCTCTCACAGGAACTCCAGAAAAGAGCTGAATGACATCCGGTTTGAATTCACTCCTGGCCGAGGTAAGAGCTCTGTCTGTGTGGATATGAAAGTGCTGCTCCTCTTGTGATAACATCTTCAGGCGATGTGTATTGTTTGCGTGTAATGGGTAATGGCCGTGTTTGCGCTCTTGACAGTATCTAATTCAATATCTAACACAATTACCTGCTAAGTGGAATGTTTCAGTCCCCGTATTTGTCATGTTATTCCCTCTCAAGACACTGCTGACGGCGTTTCCCAGGAACTGTTCTCCGCCGGCCTGGTCAACGGGCACGATGTTGTTATTGGTAATGTTCCACCTCTTTATCCTGTTAAATTACGTTGTCTGAGTTGGTACTCATCTGAGCCCATGAGCCATAACACATCACTTAGAGGGTATCGGGCTTTTACTGGAAAATGCAAAGATTGGCACTTATTCCCTCTGCTCCGTAGAACCTGACATAACTACCATTGATAGTAATAACTCATATTTTTATACGCACACTGCATCTGATTTTGAAATGATTACAATAACCTTCGCATAGTCTAAAATGGGAACTTGATATTGCCACTAGACATATTGTATAGTGTTGCACAACACGTACTGAAAGGTCGTTTGATATTATTTGAGCATGTTGTTGTTGTCTGCCCTCTGCGTTACAGTTGCTGCTAACCTTCAGAAGATTGTAGATGACCCAACTACCTACAAAGTATTGACCTTTAAGCTGGTGAGTTTTTCAGATGATTGATGTTAATCACACCCTCCCGGGTCGGTGCTGGCCGACAATGTGCCGCCGTAAACAGCCTGCTGATGAAAGGCTCAGTGAGGGACGTGAGAGCCGGAGTTATTAGGAAGGCAGCAGAAACAGTCCAAATAGCTTCAGCGTTAAAAGAGTGATGTGTCGGCGGAGGAGATATAACTAGATTCTCGCCCTCTTTTGGTACGTTGTTAAAAAAAAAGGTGTGTTGACGGAATGAAAAAAGCGCGACACAGTCCAGAACCTGCTGCAGTGTCTTGTAATTCATCTTCAGAAAATTGGATAAAACCGTTTCTGTGGTCCTAACACTGCAACTGAGAGACTGTTCCCCACTAAATATATTGTTAGTAACAACACAGTAGAGGGCTCATATTATATATAGGATATAAACTGTTGGTCAGTAAATTAAACTTTCATTATTCTTTTTTAAAAAAAAATTTTTTTTAGTTTCCCTCACAAGTTGCAGGTAAACATCCACAACCAAGCAATTCAAAGTGTGTTGCAGAGGCATCAAAATGAATTCAAATAAGACTTTAAAGGTGTATTGTGTAGTTTTTTGGGAAGAAATTTTGATCAGACAAGATGCCTAAACAAACTTTTCACCCCTATCTACTTAATCATTCAAGGAAGGGATTTGAATCAAACATTCAACCTCATCACTTCAGTTGAGAGTTGACATGACAAAAAAAACCCTGATAAGATGAAACACTAAAATGTTTATATTATAAATATAAAATGTGTATCATTTGTTCCTTTAAGGTTATGACCACGTACTGTACAGCAGTGACAAAGACAATCTTGACTCAAGGTCCAGTCAGTCTTTTGACAGTATGATCATCAGCAGTTTGCTCAATTGTCATTGAACTGTAGGTATTGAAACTTTTCATTATTCTGAGCCCCGACAAATAGCAAATGATAACTTTAAGAATAAAATAAAAACATTTCATTAATACATTTTTTTTCTATACCCTATATGTACATGTTACTTGATGTAGTTAGCTATCTAGTAACAAACTACCCCTTAATAATAAAAATAAGATACACACTAAACTGTATCTAAAGTTAACGCTGCATGTTTAAATACAGAAATACTGTTCATATAGAGTTTGTGTAGGTGGACATTTTGATGTGTGTCCAGTCATAAACTAGCTTCTATTTCCTGGCAGGAGCTTCAACAAAAAGACAAAAAGGCTGCGATGGCATTTCTGTCTCAGGGATTTTTAAGATTTCTAAAAATGTTTTATATTGAGTATCTTCCAATACTGAGCTCCATCCAATATCTATTTTTGTCATGTTTTTTTTTTTTGTCTGCTGCAGTGTACATGTAACCAACCGGAAGCATCCTTTCGTTCTTTCTTTCTTTCTTTCTTTCTTTCTTTCTTTCTTTCTTTCTTTCTTTCTTTCTTTCTTTCTTTTTTATCTGCGTTGCATCTTGTTAAGTTGTAATCGAAAGGCTGGCTGCTGTTTGGTTATCTGTTTGCTCTACAGTTCACCTGTGGGTCACTGATTTTGAGTAGAGTAATGTTTGTAAGAGGTCTGCATGTGAGCTGCAGCAGAGGAGAGGACGGATGTAGACTGAGTACATGTTGCGTATGTGCCCCTTTAAGAAGCCACCTTTGCATGACTATTAATGGGACACTGACATTTGTGAAAAAAAGACACAATAATGTCAGTCCTCCTTGGTCAGACGGGAAAAAAAAAGTCAATTCTTCTTTTTTGTTGACCTTTCTGTGTTTATGTGTAAACAACATCTGTGCTTCAGGTCACGGTGCTTCAACAAAGTGACCTTTTCTGCCACGTTTGCTTCATCAGCAGGTTCTGAGTGTTGCAGGTGGACCGGTCTCTGGAGAGTCATGGCTGAGGGCAGTCAGTGCACAGTGGGCGCAACTAGTAGATATATGGACATGCTCTCATTTCCATATGTTAACTGCGCTCCACTGCAGACTGTGTTAAAACTGCCTTTCTGAGCAAAGAGTTACGAGGGCAGTGTCACAAAACCCAAGGAAGGGAGAATGATTGCCCTCGGTGGGGGAACCGTTTGTAACACTTTATGTAGACAATTTATGGTGTGGGTTGCACAGGAGCAGCTTTATGACTAAACTGAACAAGAGGTCACTATAGACTCTGTGTTTTCATTCATCATCGGTTCCTCCGTGTTGATCAGACAGAGCTCTCAGACCTCCAGAGCGATGGATTGTTTCTTTTTTCGATCAGGTGTGAATTGTTGGAGGCCAGCACATTGGTTTGTCCCCAGAAGGAGAGCTGAATCAAGAAGACAAAAACTGTCAGTGAATTAAATATTGTGTTTTGTCACTGGGAGCTGTTCTGGATTCCCAAACATAGCAGGAGCCTCAATGAGCATCACACCTAATACGTGACTGCTCATATTCTAAAATTATGGGCCGAATGTTGCTGCTCTAAAAGCCTCCGCTCCCCTGTGGGAAGGCTTCCTATCTGATTTTGGAGCCTGGCTGCAGGGCTTTGTTCCCATTCAGCCACAGGAGTACAGAGGCTGGGCACAGATGCTGTGCGATAGGGCCCGACTCACAGTCGGTGTTCCCATTCATCCCAAAGGTGTTGGATGGGAATGAGGTCAAGGGCTCTGTGTGGACCAGTCGGGGCTCCATTACTTAGTGCACAGGGGCATTTTCATGTTAAAACAGGAAACAGTCTTTTCCAAAGTATTGCCAAAAAGTTACAGGCACATTTTGTACTTAAATATCCCAATATACCATTTCTTCCCACCAGCCTGAAGCCTGAAAAGCAGACCCCGTCCAAAAGTATATGTATTGTACATTGGAGGTTTCACAGAATAATACGCTGCTTTAGGCGGTTGGGGCATGCAGAGAGGGAGCTAGAATCAAGAATTCCGCATTGTTATTAGGTGAAAATATGATAAATCTCCTGTGTTTCACTGACTATTCAACTTCTTTATAGGAGAAGTTGATGACTACTGAAATGCAGTCATCTTGAAAGCTCTGCCGTGTGTGTGTGTGACAAACAGACCACCTTTCACACTTGACAAAAAAACACCCATTAACATCCAGCTAACACTTGTTTTCAGTGGAAAAGGCGCAATTGGCATTCATTCAAGGTCCAGTGACTCTGCAGTAGTCACAGGTGTTTATTGGTTCCGAAAAGGCAAATTCATGCACTAGCAATGAGAAAAGATTCAACTGCCTATTTTACCAGGTTTTCCCACTTTACCCACAGTCTGCATAAATGCACCCATTTGGTGTAAAAATTGCTGTTTTAATGTGTGCAAACTAAAAAGGATCAAGGCCCTCAGACTTAAAAATAAGGCTTTATTTACACATAAAGTCCGACTGCACAATAAGGATGCACTTACCTTATATACTGCAGCAAAAATGGCCCCAATATTGACCTTATTAAACGGATTGGGCGTTGGCCAGATAGGACTCAGCCACACTCTCACTCACTGTCATAAAATTGTAAGACTGCAGAGTTATAAACCTTCTGGAACAATATAATTGAAATTTGCGCAGCCTGAAAAGACTGTTGATGAGTCGGCTCAGTTCCTAATTCAGAATAAGGCTGGAGATATGCTATATCTGTCTTATTGTCAACAAAACCAACAATTTCTGGTCCATTTTCTGAGGTTCCTGCCCTGTTTGAGCTACTCAGCCTTAAACCCATGTGTTTCCGCTGAAGGGTGTCACACTACAGCTGTTCAAGAGATTTTTGCAGGATTAGTTCTGCCGATGGAGATGGGAGTGTCAGGATGCCATGTACCCCTGTTGACCCCTCCCGATGTCTCCCTCCTCCTCACACAGGCATCCGGCTGCGACGACACGGAGATCCCGGACGAGGTGAAGCTGATCGGCTTTGCACAGCTAAGCGTTTGCTGATGCACTCTTCATGCCTGAAGCAGGTGAGACAGGGGGAGACAGTTCAGGGCACACAGACTGAGGAACACACCACCATCTCTCCCAAACACCCCTCCCTGAAAACTCACTCCTCCTCCTCCTCCTCCTCCTCCCCTCCCTCACTTGTTTCACCTTCCCCCGAGGCCGAGCTCCACCTCCAAGCTACACCTCCTTTAGCGCCGACTTCCCCTGCTCACTGCCCCCCCTGACCTTTAACCTTAAAAGCATTCCACCGCCCAGCGCACAGACGGGATCAGGAAACAGCCCAGGAACCTAAAGATGTACTCAGGTGGTGACATGAGGTGATTAAGATGTAGCTTTGAATGTCTATTTATTTGTATTTTTTTCTCATTTTTTTGGTTTTTGTTTTACACCATATTACGTTTTGTGTTCATCAAAGCTCTCATTATTTATTGAAATGAGAAGATATATTTTTACTTTTGTTTTTTTTCACGCTGTTTTGTTGCCACACTGAAAAGAAAAAAAACAAAAAAACAAATTTGCTTTTTGACTCTCATCTCACAAACCCACTCATTTGTGATGTTTCCCTGAGGTCTTTGTCAGAATGTAAGATTTAGTTAATTTATGGAGTAAAGCACATTTTTTCATAACAACATAATGAATGTCTGAAAACGAGAGAGGATTGTATTTCTGTGTCAAGACCTGTTTTTCCATTGACAAGAAGGGAACTCTTCGCTTGATTGTGCAGAAAAAAAGACAAACAAAACGAGACCCGGATGCTACTGTGTATAATTTGCTGCTCTCGACAGTGCTAAATGCTTCAAAAATGTTAGAGGTGCCTTGTTCATTTTTCTGTGCCTAAGAAAGTAAAGTGAGACCACACGAAGAGCAGAAAACCCGCTGATTACCATTTCATAAATGTATTACTATTACAGCAACGACACAAATCAAGTATTTTAACTTCACGAGACAAGCTACAATGCACTTTCGGGCTGAGTGTGTGCACCCGACCAGCAGATGCTTAGCCCCCGGAGACAAGACAAATAAAATGTAACGGAACCTGTAGTCAGTTAATCAGCTCTGGTTGTGTTCAGACGCAAGGTTAATACACGAAAACCACAACAGTTTGATTTTTTTTCTCGCTCTGTCCTGCTGCACTACAAAACCTTTTTCGTTCCCCCCCAAAAAATATAGTAGTTTCTAAAAAAAATGTACTGTATGACAATGCATCTGAGGATGAAACCAAAAGGCAACTATTGAAAGGGTGACGAGCCATTTGTTTGTCCAAACAAAGTCCAGTAGTACTAAATTATTTTTTAAGTATTGAGGTGGTAAATATTAACTTCTACTAAATTCTTTATTATGGAGTAATTTATTGTTGTTTTTTTTATGTACAGTATGAGTACCATTTCAGCATATTACCCCTGTTCCCTCTCTGTAATCAGCTGATGTCAAGTTTCTGACGAGGAGCAACAATAAAGAATTGCTATTATTTGGAAACGGTGTGGAGTCTTTATTATCAGCTGAGTGTCACGACATATTGTAATATAAGTTGTGCTAAAACTTCGGATACAGGATGATTTCGACAGTGTTTATTTTTGCAAATGCTTGACTTGGCACATGCAAAAGAGGTCGATATCTTTTCGTGGGAATAGTTTCTGTAATGTTGTCGCACACAGGCGACACAGACGTTAAGTGTACTTTTGACAGTCAGAGTTGCGCCAAAGGATTTTGTTGCATCCACAACAGCGGAGGCGATCTACTGGACCGATTCCATAACTTTTGGTTAAAGAGTTAATCATTTATACAAACACACATTCCCTTAAAAGTCTAAAATATTTGTTTTCTCTCTTACCTGTAGTTCTATTTAAACATCTAGATTGTTTTGGGAGTATTTACAGTATTTACCAGTTATATGTATTACTAAGTGTATTGACATTCTTCTGAGCCACAGTGGATTGTTTAATAGATAATCAAGCAACAGACTCTTACAGGCCCTCTGCCTCAGACACATCGGAGAGACTGCAGAAGGTGAGGCTGCAGGCTAACACAGCTAAAGTCAACCCGTGCTCGAACTGCTGCCCACTTGTTTATACATGGTACCAGGCAGCCCTTTCTATACAGCTGTATACAACACATGTAGTTGGGGGTCGCTGCTCTTTTTCTCTATCAGCTAAGGGGTCACTGGCCTGACGAACGTTGGAGACCCCTGCAATAAAGCAGACGGACGGCTGCTTTTGACGGAGTCCGTCTTCGGTGTCAAGGCACAAATCTAGGCTTGTGTTTGTTGGCTTTAAAGTGAGACGTTGTCACTTTCGATTTACACCTTCTATACTCTTACAAGTTGAATTTCTGAGCAATGAAATGCACAAATCAGTACCCTCAAGGGTTTTCCTTTTTGCTGCGACTTTACTTGGTCTGGTGTGACCAGTAGCTGCTTAGTGGCAAATGTTATCCAGTGTGAGCAAACTTTAGATCGTTGTTACTGTGTGCCTGACGACATGGAGTGAATGTGTTGACTTTGTGACTTTACTTGTGCTGCAGTGTTTACCCTATACCCCATAATTTGCATTTCCTGTCGCCAAATCTGTTCTCGTTCAGGACTTAAACAACCTGCAATTTACATTTGCAGATATAACGGTTTTATACAAAACCTGCAGAGTGAGTCTCTGCAGATGGGAACTTGAAAAAAGCAACACTTAGAAGCAGTAATATTACTTTAATTATTCAAGTATTTGTTTTTTAATATAAAAAACATACAATATATGACAACAACCCCTTGCGGGATAGATGCTTTCACAGTAAATGTCACGTCCGCTTATAATACTACAAAACTTCTGAAAAAAAAGGAAATTTTGGCGATGAAAGCCACGTTTGCTGAGGAAACAAAATGTCAGTAGCAGTGCTTCAGTAATCACTGATATGCCAGGAACATATGATAATACATCCAGCTTGTAGTTACACTTGAACTCATACTTGCACAACATGGTACTGTATTTCTCTTGATGTGCGGAGGAGTTGATGAGCTGCTGACTTACAGAATACATCACTGAGTGCAGCAGCTTAAGTAATGAGGGGCTGGGAGCTGCAAAACACAATTAGCTTATATGAAAGAAATAATGTCAATGAGAGGAGAGGTGAAAAAAAAAAGGCAAAGTGAATCTGAAGAAAAACACAAATATACATCGAACTTTTACAGAGAGTGGAGGCAGTGAAATTATGAGAACGTGTCGAGGAAAACAGCAGACATTTGCTGAAAAAGAAGAGGGCCTCCGGGGGAATTCAGCCATGACTTCCTTATTACCAATGCTGGAGAAAAAATATTGATTGAAAAGTATAAAACTTGGCTCTGTATGAAGACTGATAATATCCTGCAGCTTTTATTTTTAGATCCTTACTCTCTGTTCGTGATAAAGACGACAGGGGACAGCAGCACGAGCATCAATGCAGTTTTATCTCAACAGAGAGTTCTGGTTTGTTGTTGGATTAGATTAACTTTGCATTTGTTCTGGAGCTCTCCATTCATTTGTGACTAATACTTTTTAAAAGCATAATTTAAAGTACTGGCATAGCAGTTTAATATTTTGATTCCTGCACAGAAATCCCCTTCAGCCCTCACTCCTACAGGAGCGGTCAGTCGGGCAGCGGCCGTGCAGCTGCTTGAGATTCAGCGTCCTGCTCAAGGACACTTCAACAGGGCAGAGGGATGTCAGTGTGAGGGCTCGAACCAAGGTCGCCTGCTTTAAACAACGCCTCCACTCACTAGGCCACACTACTTTTGCGCTTAAAGGGACAGTTCACCCCCCCACAAAAATAAAAAAATACATTTTTTTTTTCTCTTGCCTCTAGTGGTTTTCATCATCGAGATTGCTCTGGTGTGAGTTTGCCCTCTCTCAGCTTGCTGTGCTCGTCAGTGCCCAACCTGGATGCATCCATGCTGTGCCTGTTCAAAATGACTTGACAACTATAAGACAGGAAAAGTTTCTATGCAAAACAGTGGTTGCAAATGCGTTCATTTACTGTGTTAGGATAATTATGGTCTATATTAATAGAGAGTAGAGAGTGATATGTGTATCAAGTTTATTATTCAATCAAAATATGAAAACTGCATGTTTCAGATGGTTTTTCAATATGAAAGTTGCTGTTAATAACAAACATCACAGTATAAAACATTATACAAATAATGATCTATTGTCAGGTATATCGTGTATAGATATATCACCCAGCTATTTTTAATTTAGATACCGAATTTCTCTCTATGTCTCTTTTTTTCCTGTATTAAAACAATACTTTGTCTTCTCATGCTATTTTAATGTGGCTGGTATAAAAGGACTTTTGTCTCTCTCTCTATAAAACCTAGTTCCTGTTAAAGTGTATTTAATTGTAAGGGGGCACTGTCATCTGCTGACATCTCTAATAGGATGTCTGAAAGACATTTGAATAAATTCTATAGTCTTAACTATTAATTTAATTGTATACATCCTAATTTCACCAAACCTCCCACAGTAAATGTTAAACTGCAAAGGCGGACATTTTGCAAAAAAAGGATTGTTTTCTCATCAGTCATCCACGTCACGTAATCTTCTTTGTGAGATGGAATATTTGTTTTCATGCATCGGGCAGAATCGATCAGGCAGCTGGCACAGATCAGGTACTAACAACGCATCCTTCTGCGAGGAAATATGTGTCTGGTTCAGTAGAAATAATTCCTACATGAAACTGCTCACAACAAGGTCTGTGGATTATCTTGAGTAACTGGGTCCTGATTTATGGAAAGAGCCATTGCTGTTGGGTTTTTCAAATATACTATATATATATATATATATATATATATATATATATATATATATATATATATATATATATATATATATATATTTTTGGGTGCTTTGAGTGACACAAGCAGATCTAATTCCATTACATTCATGAGTGGGCAGACATCTCTACAACCGATATCTCCAAAACTCAGCAACTCGCACCAAAACTTGATCTTGATGGAGAAATCAGCACTACATGAAAGAGGGTATTTAAGTGTTGCTTTTTATATTATGAGGTGAACTGTCGCTTTAAAAGGCGCAACATGTAAGAATTGGCAGCATGTTGAATTCATGTCAGATAAATAGGAGGCAGCGTATCTCGAGAGTGACCGCTGACTGCTGTAAACTGTGCCTGATGTTAGCTTGTTATCTCAGGTTTGCAGTTAGTGGTCCGGACTGGGAGCTCGGTATGGTATTACGACACAGGACAGGCCGTGGCTCGCTGGTTAGCACGCTAACTTCAGTAGATCATTGTTACACAATACAAAAACTGTTATTTCTTCTCATTCTGGTGATAATTTTAATTCATTTTTAAATGTTTTAGACTAAAATTGTTGCATATTGCACCTTTTATGCTGATTGACTTAATGCTTAGAAAAAATAGTCTGCTCGACCCAGAACACATGTACAACAAAAAAAAAACACTTTCAGTAACAACCACATTTTGATTATGCATGAGAATACACGCTTTACAAGCCGCATGCATTCATTAACAATCGTGAGGTGTAATCGGCAGAAACAGACATGGATGGATGTTAATGAAAACATCTGTCATGAAATCAAGACTTGCAGCAGCCCTCAATGTGTTTACATTTCTCAGTGTGATGAGACTTAAGGAAAAAGGCAAAAATTAAAAAGGAGAAAAAGTTAAGCTGGAGTTCAGTGGTCCTCATGTCCTCTAACATCTCAGGTGCTTCTTGCTGGACATGTCGTTCCAAATGCGGTGCATCTCCTCCGGGGAGATCTGGTGCACAGTGATGACCCGTCTGTACCTGCACAGACTGTAGGCCATTTTCCAGTGATTAAAACCACTGTTCTGATACGGGTGAATGCCCAGCTTACGCAAACACAGTCCCACATACACGTCCTCCAGGTGCAACAGTCTCGTGTGTAAGGAAGTCTTGTAGATTAAGTCGGCTACGTCTGCTGAGAACACGTAGCCGGTGCCCGAGCAGAAAGGAGGGTATTTACTCTCAGGGTACAAGTCCCTGGACATGTACCACTTACTGCGCATGTCCCTGATGGGACCACCGTTTATAACATAGCCGGTGAAATATCTCCTCCTTGGCTTGGTGGTGGGCTTCAGGAGCTTGTAGATCAGATTGTCCATGTTGACAAAGATGTCGCTGTCTGTCTTCATGACGTACTGCGCTTTCGGGCAGAATGTAGCCACCCAGCGCATGCCCATCATGGTCTTGAGCGTGAGGTTGTGGTAGGAGTCGATGAAGTTCTCCACCACGATGTCATGGAAGATCTGGCTCTCCTGCTCCACCATCTGGTTGAGGACGTTGTCCGTGTTCCTGCCCAGCAGAAAGATGGTGAGGATGTGGACCTCGCTGAAGGTGCTCTCGTCCCCCCAGGTCTCCCGGATGGCCTGCCGCGCATCGAACTCCTTGTGCGTGGTGCTGATGAGGATGACCAGGAAGGGAGTGACAGTTTCGCACTTCTTCTCCTCGTTGATGACAAACTCAAAGGCATGTGGGTTAAGGGGGCGGGTGCGGATGTTGGTGAAGGTGATGTTGTTGTTGACTTTTTTCACAGTCTTGCGTATAGGCACGGACATGTGGCCGACATAAGTGGACGTAGGGCGAGATATACTCAAGTACCACAGAGCACTCGCCCAGCAGACCACTGTCAGCAGGTATAAACATGACACTTTTGAAGGCATTATGCTGCATTTAGGTGTATTTTGATGAGCTGGATCATATAAGGCTTTCTTTCCATTAGCAATGTTTCATCCGGCGAGGCAGCATGAAGCTGCTCCAGCGCGCAGTTTGACATTAATTGTCAGTAATGGATTACTTCAGAGAGAAGTGATGCTGTTTGTGTTTTAATGCGGAGCACTTTAAAACCCGATTGATGTCCAATTCCTCTTGGTGACAATTTTCTTTCTGAAAGAGAGAAAGAGAGAAACGGTGCATTAACATAGATGTGTACATCCAGACAGGCACGAAAAATATGTTTATTTTGAAATACTCAGGAGAAACCATTGCAGTTTTTTCTTCAAACCCAATAAACTCAGCAGTGGCCACTCAAATATGAATTAAAGGCTCACAAAACCACTTTGCTGTCAGCGACTCCAGCAACAAGTCAAACAAATGAGGAAATGCTACTGAGTATCATCTTATATTTATACAATAAATAACCTCAATTACTGACAAAGCACTGCAGAGAAACTTGACACATCAAACCCATCATTTTTGCCGCTGGAGTCAAAAATCATCACAACACAATTTCAAAAATTAATGTGTTTCCTCTGAGTAAATCTAGTTGGAGTAACAAAGGAAAGGACTCAGATGAAATCAATATCTAATAAATTACAAAAGTGGGTGAAGCACACGTGGGAATGTTTGCGGTGCCATCAGGCATCTGGCGAAATGACTCATCATCAGACAGATTGATGTTATTCATTGTTGAAGTTAAAGTTATTATTCAGTGGCAGCACACGCTGTGATGGGCAGATTTGTGTTACAGCCTCAATCTGCGACGGGCCAACTTCACCTCTGTATTGATATGACCGTGATGTTGACTGTGACAGTGATTTTTTATTTTAATTTTGTTCTCACATTCAGTGACAAACAACACCGAATAATTGATGGTCATGATAATGAAGCAGATTTTGGACATCTTGCTGTTGTATCCGAGTGTTGTAGATGCCTCAAACTGCGACATATTTTCCTGGAGATGCTGTTTTGCTCAGTGGTGGAGTCAGTCCTGCTTTTAAAATGTTACTAAATGCTCAGAAGTAATAGTAATTTGTCGAGGTAAAAGCACGCAATATAGAAAACTAAGTGAGTGTTCAACTACTATATATCATTAGATTATTAAAACTAATCTTTCAAATCAAAACTACTGTCTATTACTATTGGTTAGTTTACGCTTTAACAATGATTCATATTCTCATATGGTTTGCAGGGAAAAAAAAGTAACTACTGATTACATAGTTAGCTGTTAGATAAGCGTTTACAAAATATTTCCCTTTGATTTGAAGTGTAATAGAAGCATACATAGTAATGACACGGAAAAAATACCAAAAAACATGTAGTGTACTTACAATAACTGATTGACAGTTGCTTGTTAAAACAACCAACAGACTGTTTGTGTCTACCTGGTAAATGTACGTCCAATATTCATCTCTTTTTGCTCTGTTTTTGGTCTCCACCACCTCCTCAGGGAAACATCTGGCTGTATAGCTGCTAAATGCTCCACTAAATTCATCAGCTGGCCCCGTTCTAATGCTCCAGTGCTAGCTGTGTAAACACCAACACTCCCCCAGTTCTCTCCGGATCTCAATCTGTACAGCTAACTGCGCTAAACTAGCTAACGGCAGCTACCCTAGCCCCTATTTGTCTTAAGTGTGAATCCAATAGGCCGTAAATTCTTCACCAGCAGGTTTTTTTTTATCTAAATAAAATAACATCACTTCTCTTTTACTTTATTACTGCATACAGAATAAATACTCATATCTGTATGTCAATGAGTTATAGATTTATCTTGTATCAAGACTTCACAAAACATGTGATGACATTTTCATACATGATCTTACTACAGTTTGACATTTCACAAGAGCCAACAAATGCCTTTTTCAACTCCAACCAAAAGCAGAAAAAAAGCGGTTTACAAGCTCTCTTGTTCGGTGGCTCAAAGGGGCTGTGGGGTTGGCAGCATTCTGCATGACAGCGTGATATGGTGCCACAAAGGGAGCAACGTGCCACGATAAGCCTTTGCCCCTGGGGTGTTTTTTTTTCTTCTGGGTTCTTCAGTGCAGCACTGCTACACTGTCTGCCTGTTACTGAGCGGACAGAAATTTGGCATGCCTGCCTTTTTTCAGCAGTTGTTCTGCAGAGTGGACACTGAAATGGCAGCTGTTTGTGGTTTTTCTGCAGGTGGCCGAGCAGCTACATTATGTGATAGCATGCATTCTGCCTTTTTGAAGGTCTCTGTGACTTTTCTTTTCACTCAGCGAAAGCAGATCATACGATTTATCTCACAGGAGGAAGGCCGTAGTTCAATACGACCATATCTCTATTTCCATCTTCAAAGCTGGAGGGAAGCAAAAGCTGGTCTGAGAATACAAATGTAGCCATAATGACATGGTTCGGACGTCGTTTAAAGACAACAATCACCTGCAGTCAAAAGGATACGTACATGTTATTAAAACAATGTCTTCCTTGTACTAGAAGTTGATTTGTCACATTAACTAGTCATGATAATTAATTAAAAGAGAGGTGGCCAACTGTTGTGATAAACGATCAATGTGAATATTTTCTGTTTCATTATAATTGAATATCTTTGGGTTGTGAACAAAACAAGACATTTGAGGACGTCACCTTGGGCTTCGACAAAACGCTGATCGACTTTCTCACTATTTTCTGACATTTTGTAGACCGAGCAACGAATCAATTAATCAGGAAAACAAGCGACACATGAATTGACAATAACACATACGCATTAGTTGCCGCCCTAACAACACGTCTTTACTTACTCTGCTGCTGAAAATCCACAAGCTCGAGGTGGAGAGGGTCTGTTGTAATATCTAAGTTCCCTTAACCAAACCAAACAATGTAAATGCACAGAAAATAGTTGAAAACTGTAGAAACTATAAATGTGTTTTCCGTTATTATTTCCCTTAAGTTGAAATGATTGTCCTGCAACAACATTAACTATGATGCTCTCGGAACAACACCAACACGGCAATATCAGATAGACACAAGGAATCCAACAATTTTCAAATTGTAAATCATGTGGGTTTTTTTCTCAATCCCTTTTGTATTCTAAGACTTTTTTTTATCTATATTTTTTTACTCACACTTTGTGTTTCATTGTACAACAGCATTCAGCCTCGAAGGCAAAGGAAGAATTTGTTTTTTTAACAGTGCATACAACATAAAATGCTTTTTTTTTTTTTTTACGTGACATTTATGCACACGTATTATGAGAAACACTTTATCTTGCACTGCGACTACAGCCATTCTGTTTATTTGGTGTCGGTCTGAGAATACGTTTGAGCGCAGTCAAACAAACGCAGTTGCTCCTGAGTTTATTTTGTGGTGAACCCTTTCCTCTGGAGCCTTCTAACAAAACTCCTGTGTTGAGAGTATGTGCTCTCAATATCAGACTTCTCCGCCTCTCGTGAAATTACTGTTAGATCTCACAGGATTTGGAGAGGCAAACAATCGTTCCCCCTTTAACAACAGTTTACTCAGATGCAGGGAAAACAAAGAGACGACCAATATTTTCTAATACCGGAGGAGGGCGGAGGGTCAGGTGGAGTGCAGACAGAAAAACAGGAGGGAGACCAAGCAGTAACTGTTTGCTCTGGGGTTAATAACATTGTGAAAACAGAAAACTACAAATAAACAAGCCACATATGTATGTGAACACAGATTCGAATACATGATAACAAGGACCAGCTGGTGGCAAGCAGCCGCTGTCCCACATTGTCACTTTAAAATCTCACTTTCCAGACCGAAGCAAAAATATTTATGAGACAGAGCTCAGGCTATGTTTATGTGACAGTTCATTCGGCTGCCAGTCTGTAAAACAACCTCCAGCGGCTCTCAGAACAATCATTTTTAAGCTGGTCTGGGGCTCCCATGTGCGCACACACACAACAGCAGATTAAATGTACTACTCAAACTGAGTTTGATGCAGAAGAAAAGCACATGTACTTTTGCTAAATGTCTCTCATTACTTAGCTCAGAATGAACACAAAAAAACTGCAGTGAGAAATATTCCATAAAGTCTTTTTTCTATGAAGAGCGGTGACTCGTTAATTGACGACCAAATGATGAGTCATTAATCTGGTGATTATAATGGTCATGATGATTGTGTATCATTCAGTGCGTCACTTAAGATTCAACATCAGATGTTCTTATCTCTGTGGATGTGACAGGGAGACATAAATGGGTCTACTAGCAATGGAATCAGACGGCTGCATATATCAGTCTTAAAACAGTGAAAAAATAAGCTTGATCCAAAGGGGAGATAAGGTAGAGGGTGAGCTGGAAGGTGGAGAGATGTATTCTCAACAACCTTTGTATGAAACAACCTGGCCCAGTGTTATCATGCTTTCTGCTTCACCAGAGTTTCTAAAGCAAAACATGTGACCTCAAACATAAGTGGCAGTACGATGATTTTTCTACAAAAAAAGCTGCCACTGAGTGGCCAGTGAGGGATTTTTACACTGCATGAAAAGTGGGATTTTCGTCCCCGTAAACGCCCAAAAATCTCCCTAATTTTCGGCAGTTAACGGCAATTTACAGCCTGCAAACGCCGCGTTCGCTGTGCCACAAATTGTCGGAAACGAACCATGACGTCAGTGGAGCTCCCGGAGGTGCGAACGGCTCTAATTTGCATATGAATCGCAGCGAAACCACGCCTGGTCACAGAATGTGTGGGCTGGCTTGAATATCCTCCCTCAGTATTGGATGAAACCACTACTTTTAAACACGAAAAATCATTCGTGATTGGCTGGCAGATCTGTCAGATCTGTCACTATTGGTCAACCTGAGTCATTATAAACGTAAACCCCACCCCATATATATATATATATATATAATTTTATTTACTTTCTTTCTATTTATCAAATATATTCATATAATATTCATCAAAGACATGAATGAATTTATTGAGGAAAGGAAAATGCCAGGAAGGTGTTGTTTATTCAAAGAAAGAGCTTTATTAACACAAACACATCACAACTATGTACAAAATATAATCCGCCCATACAACAACAGGAAGCTCACTAGAAGCCTAAAATCCTGCAGCACCGTGAAGTGTCTGTCTGCCGCCTCGGAGCTGTCGGTAACTGCCGGCCTTCTGTCTGAATTCGGTCCATTTTGCAGACGTCGGTTGTCGCTCTGCACTTCGGAATCGCCTCTGAAATCTCGACTGCAGCGCGGCACACAGCTCGGTGAGCTCCCGGCTCCATCCAGACACCCGCCGTCTTGTGCCGTCTTCCCCCTCAGACATCAGGTCCATGGCGGCGCACTTTCAAAGCTCCACCTTATCCTCAGCTAGCTCTCTGTAAAAACAATCAATAAAGACGATCAGTACTGCGCGATGCACTGCGTATGGACGCAAGACATCTATTAATGCACCCGAATAATAGTCACATTGACCAAAAACGGATTTAATCTAACAACTCTTACCCTCTTTGTTCTCGAACGACTCCGAGCTGAACTCCTCACAGCTTCAGCCTGCGATGGAAGATCTGGTTGTTTGTACCTGAGGCTCCTGCGTAACGTTACTATCTTACAGGCAGCTGGAAAACAATTAAATGAAAAGTGGTATGAATAATGAAAACGTAAGTCACTGTAAAATTAAACCATGAAGGAGAAAACAGTAAACGTTACTTACACACGATGGCGTCATTATCAGCATCATGTAAATCTGGACTTGCAGACAGAGCTCCGAGCTAATACGCCTCGGTGTGATGCAAGGTTAGTCTGTGAAAACAACATGCTCGTAGCGATAAACCTCCGCGTCCCTCTGCGGCAGCGAAACGACATCCGTCGGCTACACTCTCCGCGGCGACCCAGCAAAGCTCCTCCCGTCAACACAGGCCTCCTCTCGACAAGGCCGGGCCGCTAACCGAGCTCCTGCTAGCCTAGCTTAGCTCCTGCTAGCTTGCTTAGCCGAACTTGCTTCGTGTCCAATAAAACACAAACACTTCGACTGCGATGGAGAGTCCAGCTCACACACTCAAGGCACGTCGTCCGAATATAGTTCACAGTCCGTTAGTAATAAAACACGACACTGACGGACACACACAGCCCACTGTTAGCTGCTTACGCCATTAACTCTCTGCTCCTTCTTCCTCGTCAGTGACGCTCCGGTCAACCCGGAAGTGTAAAAACTCTTAGAGGTCATGAACTCTCACACGAAATAAGAATTACTTTAACTTCTTTTAAACATTCAGAACCCATGAAATTATATTTTAATGTCACACATTTTAAACAGAAATTATTTATATATTTCAATATCTTATTTATCTCATATGTCATGCACATTTTAACTTAACAACTGGCGCTTTATCTTTAACTTGATCTCAGGAGAGAGAAAAAAAGGAATAAATAATCTTTTTACATAACATTGGCCATTGCTAATGACATACACAGTGTTGCCTGCAAATTGCCGTGAATTGTCGCAAACCTGAAATTCCACGACAATCTACAGTGCCGCATACTGACGAAAATCCCACTTTTCATGCAGTGTTAAATAGCATCATATGAATAATATCTTTAAATGTTTTTTTTTTTTTTTAAAACAGACAAAAACAGTTTCACTTGCAGACGTGACTGAGCCAATGTTATTTGATTTCAGTGTTGTGGCTGAGGACAACTTTACCTTCAAGCTGTTTATCATAAGCTCTAAACAGGGGCGGTGGCGGGACACTACAGGGTCGTGACAGATGCTGCAATCCACTGCAAGTCGGAAGTCGATATTCCCCAGTCGGTATTTTCCGAATGGTGTCCAAGTGTGTCTGCATAAATCAGGCAGCGACTATAAAGTTGTTGCAGCACATTTCACAACAGAAACTCTGCATAAAGTAAAAAGTGATGAAAGGTGATTCTTCGCTATTCCATATTATGTGCGTCTATGTTTTGATGAAGTAGGATTTGGTGGATCTTGCACGAGTTTCCGACTTTTTCCGAACTTTTTCACGCTAGAGTTGTTTTTTTTCAGCAACGACAACAATGGCGGATAAAACCCTCAATGAGTTGCAAATCTTGAAGTTGTCCGAGTTTATTAGTGGAATCATCCAGTAACACGTTTACACTGCCAACTGACACGCGCCTGCTAGTTAACTCAGTTAGTGGGGCTCTTTGTCAGGCCTGTATGTGAAGGGGCCCAGCAGGGAATGTCGATACCTTAACATAACATCGAAACCGTTCTTTCATCACATTCAAGTTAATCATTTTAGATACTTTTAGAATGTTTCATGGAGAAAATCCTAACATATTGCACCAATACAAGTATTTCAATCATCTTTTAATTTTCCATATATTTCTATTTCTTAACTTTAATGTAAAGAGTCACATTTGCTGCAAAGTTTTTCTATCATATTGAATCATTAGAAAAATTACATTCATCTCCACAGACACATGGTTAAAAAGTCTAGTCAGTCTCTGGTTTTCTTGCATGTGTGGGAGCTGAGATGTGGCTCAAGCTTGTGTTTAGAATTCTGTAGCATGGAGCCGAGCCCACAGGCAGGTCGCCAGACCTTCACAGAGCTATTATTCCAATCAGTTTCCATAATACTGGATATCACACAGAGCCTCAGTCATAAAACCTCCCTCTCTGTGTGACCAGATTGAGCCAGTGACTGGCAGAAAGGATGGTGAACTATAAAACAGTCTCTACGGTCGCACTGGACCTTCAGGACACAAAATGTGCTCGAGAAACACAACAGAGAGGCGAATGAAATGAGGAAATAATTAGCCCGCACTACCAACAGAGACCCAATTCATCATGATTTATTATATGGCAGGAGGTAAACTTGTATGGAGAGCACGCTGCAAAGACAGCCATTCATCAAGACGCGACACTTCTTTCTGCAAGCCTCTGGGTCGACTGTTTGGTGGCTGGTTCCTAAAAAGGACCCGTTATGCTCTCTGCACACGACGAAACTGTTTTGATTCATGGCCCCCTGACCATCTATAGACAGGACTCTAAAGTGTTTTTCCAATAACAACATCTCAGAGCTAATAGATTGCCAGATTGAATTAACTGGTTCATACGAGGCTGGAGCACTGAGGAGCGCCCGTGTCCCAAATTTAAATTGATTACCTTGGCTCTCATTCGTCACATCACTCTTTGAATATTGCTGCTTATACTTTTAATCACACAGCGCGGCACTCGCAAAAAACTTTGGAGTTAATGCGATTAATGTTGATCCCGCATGCTTTGCATCCTAAAGGTGCACTATGTAGTTCAGTCAGACAACTCACGTTTGAAATGCTTATTAGAGTGGCAAAACATCGTTAGGGTTCGACGTCGAGGCTCCGACCTCATCGCCACCGCAGATGTATTTACATAGAGATACTATAGAGTGATGAGCACAACATCTTGGCCTACAGGTGGATATTGGAGTAGACTGACCTTACAGGACAATACAATGTCATACTGTTTTACTTTGTTTATATGTGGCGGACCCTGCCACTACGCCAAAAACGTAATATTCCTGAGCTTGCATTATTACCTTGTTAATAATTCTCACTTTGAATTTCTTCTCCACCACCACATAATGCCCCTTTAATAACTTACCACCACGTGTATATATTTCTCCTCCCTTCTTTCAGTCAAACCTTTCATTTGGATGTGGATTACAAGCCTAGCATGACTTGAGCTCCTGTGTATTTTTTCTCCACAATAACAAATAACTGAACGCGATATTAAATTCTGATGACAAGAGCAGGAGACGTGCGAAAAATGATATGAAAATCGCTGCACAGCCAGCGGAGAAGTCTTAAATCTCCCTGCCGGCATTATGTCCCTGAAAGCCCCACATTTGTGAGCTTATAGCCGAGATTTCATCGACCTTGGGAGAGAAAAAGCAAGTGACCGTGTGCACATTTTCAGAGTCAGTTAAAAAGGGTTTTTTTTCTCCACAACATTCACTTTGAAGCTCTCCGTGTTTTATGAGCCATTTTTCTGAAGGAACACAAATCAAACAAAAAGCCAAACTGAAACGACAATTTTCAGACTATAGCACTACAGCCCCTTAAACAAGAATGAGCCTGTGAAGCTTTCTCATCACACTGTCTTTATAAATCTTCGTTCAAGAACGACCGTTGTGTTGTAAGATCTGACGTCCTGGAGGCACAGATGGCAGCCCCTGGTCGATACTCATGTATTAGTATACTGTAGTGACATTAATATGATCATATATTTTCTCTGTGCTGTGCCTATCACCCTTTGTACTGTAAGTCTATCTAACCAAGTTGCTATGGTGACCTAAAGTGTTCGATAATGAATAAATGACGTGAATAAATGTCAGCTCTTAAAAATAAGTCTCTTTGTATTTCACTAAACCTTTCGTCGACTGAAGCAACAGTTAATCACATCACTGTCCTCCACCCCGCTTGACATGACGCGTAGACAGAGGCAGCGTGATGGAAGGTGGATTTATGAAATCAAATAGTCGTTGGAGAAAGGACACTGTGCGATTACAGCAGCTGGAATTAAATACAAATGAAAGGCAATGACTATTGTTGCTAAAAGAAGATAAAGTCACAAAAACATTGGCTTTTACAACCTCATCGTTATGTTCCTGCTTTGTATTTACCCATTTGTGGTTTAATTAAAGTTTTCAGAAATTTAATCAATGCCAGGAAAGAAACTTAAAATAAAAGACAGCACCACTTCTACCTCTTTGCCCTCATTAAAAAATTCAAACTCTATGGATGGGTAAGTATATTTCTTATCAAAATCTTCAGACAGAAGATATCTCCCACTTCACTGGAAAAACCCATTTTCAGTGTGTTTGTGCTTGAGGTTTCCATGTTGCAGCATCACACTTGGTTTAAGCTGCATTTTGGGAACACACATGACCTCCAAAATAGTTGTGACGTCCCAAAACCCTGTTCATATGTTCATGAGCACAACTCAGATTTAAGGTGAGCACAGAGAAAACTGCCATCCTTCAGCAGATGAATGTAGAAAACTGCCTCCTCGCGTCAAACTCATGCGTCATTCCGCACATAGAAGGTCAAACATCCAGCAGACTCCATCCACGTCTCCATAGGTTTTATCTTGTTACATGAATTGGTGTAGTTCCTTGAAATAAGAAAAATAACCACTGCAGTAACACGCGAATCAGTGTCTCTGTCCCCCTGCAGAGGGAGATGAGATTTGATTTGAAACCAGCCAAACAAAAGATTCCAGACTATCTATTTTCCACAGACTCTTCTCTTCTGTACTGCTCCCTGACTCAAACATTAGGGGAATATTGTCATTTACATATTTGACGCTCAGGGCTTTATCTAACTGCTATTATGGTGAGCTAAACACTGGAGGAAAATCTATACTGGCAATTAAAGGAGTGAAGCTACATTAAGCTGAATGAAAACTCTTGATAGATTGAAAAACATAAAGCCAGCATCACAGTGGTTTTATTCCACTGGGAGAGCAGAGGTCCCTCCAGTATTGTGACAGAAAAAGTAATCAGTTGATAAATGTTGATATTCTAACCAAATGTATCTGTAAAAGACAGATTTGCTTGGGTGGATTGAAGATTGCTTTGTGCTGTATACATGACTCCAGTCAAATGCAGAATTGGCATTGAAATGGGTGGATTGCAGCAATAGCAATTATCTTTTATGCACGTCAGGGAAGTGAAGTGTAACAAGTCTACTCAGGGATTGTTGTTGACGGTTGTTCAGGTTTCATGATCACAGAAATACAATATATGCTTTAAACCAGAAGGGAAAGGCCCTTAATATTCATATACACTTAGTGAGAGGGCCGTGCATGAATAATTTTAATTAATCCATCGATCCCACTGACAGAAGATGTAGTAAAATATAAGAAACTTAGCCATCTGATAAACCAGCCCGCAGATGTCGACGGGAGTCATTGTAACGTAGACTCTAGACGACTCAGGTCGCTATTTGGATGACTTGCGACTTGACTCGAAAGAAAATAAATGACGTGAGTCTCGACTTGTACAATGAAGTCAAAGGTCTGATCGATATCATAAATAATACATCTACAGGGCTTGTAGCAAGGAGCAGAATAAATGTCACCAATATCATTTTCTTAAAAATATTATTATGATTGTGAATAAATCATTTTGAAATGTTTGTTGGGTCCAAAATTACTTTTTTGTTAACCTCTGTCAAACAGTTCTGGTTGGCTCCAACTTCAGACAAAGTCTGTGAGCCAATAGCTGGGAAAAAAATAAAAAAGGGGCTGAAAACAGTATTCAACAGCATACTGTATTGCCCTAGTGTTAACAACACTGATGTCAGCCATTGTTACCAACATTAGCTAGTGTTAGCAAAGTTAGCTTGTGTTAGCAATGCTAACCTTTGCTAGCTAGTGATAGCAGCGTTAGCTAGTGAAACAAGCTGGCAACCATTTTTTAACAACAGTCCTGTTGTGGTGTGAGTGCGATGGAAGCATTGATTTAACAATTGAAATCTTGATACGGCACTGGAGACGGTGCTGCTTAAATGATTTTATTGTGCGGCTCTTCAAGACTTTCCACATTCTACTGGACCGAATGGCTCAAACGATATCAAATGAGTCATTTCGCAGGGTTTTTTTTCCACAATGTAAGCTTATGGTAAAAAGTATTTTTGGGCAACGGTGCATCATGTGACAATGACAAGGTTTGGCAACTATGAAAACTGGCTTCAGAGCCCGGCTCTTTTCCTGGGGGCTTATTTGACTTCAAACATGATGACATAATTCATTTTGTTATATTTTTTGTTGCTTTGAAAGTGATAAGGGAATATTTTGACTTGACTTGCCAAAGAAAACATGACTTGTCTGCTGGCTACTGTCCCATGTCTTAGCAACTGGCATGGCAGGCCTGTCACACTACAGCCTACAACTGTTGATTTATAAAACTTGATGTCCATTTGGGAAAATATCCCATGCATCCATCAAGAACGACAGTGTGCCTGATTTGAGACATTCTTTAAAACTACCCTGTGTTTTCCCTCAACAGTACTATAATAGAAAAGACTTCTGGAAGACAGTGTGGAGCAAATCTGAAACTCTAATACCTTTTTTTAAAATTGATTTAAGTAACTTTTAACAATGTCCCTGAGTTGTCATCAGCTGCCATTCAAATATGTGATTCACCAAACAAAAAAAAGGAGCACTTCCTTTAAACACTGCTACTGTTTCAGACGATTTAGGCAACAATTGTGCTCCTCTGAACACATATTTGGAAAAACTAATCAGGAAATTGAAATTCAACACTGCAACAACCTTCTGAGCTGGAAAGTTAGTTGTGCTGTACTTATTGAGTTGATAATTCCTGTGTATTTCACTGTTCATTAGCGTGATATGTTCCCTGGGAATCCTCCACTCCTGTACTTATTAACAAGATGGAAAATGGAGATTTTTGAAGGGATCCCACCATCAGACACCGGCTGGTTAAACTGCTGTTGTTAATTTTAATCCTGGGCAGGAGCAGAGGCTGTCTGAAACAATAAGATTCATTTCCAGGTTTTAAGGAAGATGACAGGCAGACAGGCGGTCGGTGCCAGAGGAGTAATAACGGTGACAGACAAACTAGAGGGGGGATAAAGAGCCGAGTCAAAGATCCTGACTTAATGGTTCTACCACTGGGACAGCTTCCACCTTTCTGGCATGAGGTATTCCGAAAAAAATATTAGAGATGAGGCAGCATGAGTTGGTTTTCAAAGCAGAGCTGCAGACAAACAGGAGGCTGGCATCCTGCTGGGACGACGCCAGCTTTCTTTCTCCCTGAACAGATGCTGCCAGTGTCCACTGTTCTTTGTCCCCCCCCTGCCGCCCCACTCACAGACTACACACAGAATAAAAATGCTCACCTTGTTGCCAGTAGAGGACATAATGTAGTTAACCAAACAACAACTTTTTGCCTGTTTTAAATCAAATAATCCCAGAAGAAAAAAAAATCAATTCTTAGATGCATTCTTAGATTATGTCCTGATACAGAAAAAGCCAATAAACAAGAATTTAAAATCCAATTCCTCGACACACTGAAACTAGGCCACTTTGTTAACTTTGGTTGTAAGCCTCTTTTTCGTTTCTTAAAACTTTTGTCCCATCAAATGATGCGAGTCCACAGTCTGGTAACACAGGCTCGAAACACATAGAAATGCATAAAGGCGTCATTTGATATTGTAGCAAACTAGGGCATAACTTTCTGTTGAAAACTGGTGGGGAACAACAAATGCAATTCTAGGCAATGTGGTGTCCAAGAATAAAAATGGAGGATACATTAGAAACTACCTAAGCAAGCTACTCTGCAACCTATTGTTCTGGGCTATAGTATATCTAATTATGTACCATAAGATCCAGCAAATTAGATGCAACAATCTTAATATGTTTGCAAACATTAGGCTATTCTAGGTAGGTAACTAGCCAGCTATTCAGTCCAAAGTTTGATTATCTGTTAAAGCTCCTTTTAAAGGAATTTAAAGGGCAACTCCATCAATTTCACCCATCAAAGTGTGTTTACAGGTCTTTGAGAGTACTGCCACATATGTGAACAAAGTGGTATAAAGCCTTTTGTGACTCCAGAGGAAGCTGCATGTTGTGTTGATATATTGTCTGCAGTGATGTCACTCAGTGGCTAGGTTGCATTGTGGGTAAAGCAGGAAACAAGGTTTTGAAAAGAAAGAAGAACGTGTGGAATAAATAATGTGATATCTCTGGTTCTGCTCTTTCATTTGTTTCTAAGCTGTCCATAATTAATCCATCAGTGTTATAGGAATATAATGCTCGACCAGTGGGCTGCTTTTCAAATGCTAGTGCCTACATTACCCACAATGCAATGTGGCCACTGAGTGACATTGCTGTAGGAAACGTATCAGATTACATGCAGCTTCCTCTGGAACTACAAAAGGCTTTTTCCACGTATGCAGTCGTACTCCCCAAGACCTTCTTTAAAAATGTGGAGTGACCCTTTAAGTAAATGTTGATACTAATAATTTTGTACTTTCTGACTGCATAACTTTTCACTTATAACGGGGTATTTCCACACTTTACTATTGCTACTCTACTTAAGTAATACATCTTCCACCATTACCATCTGCCTGGTGACAAAATGAGCGAGTAGAGTCTCATTCCTCAATTCATTACAGTATGAAAATGGATTATACAATTATACAAAAGTACGAGTGACATTTTCTTGGATTCTCACATCGATCCAGATGCTGTCGAAAGATACACTTAGTTGATTTGGAAGAGGGAACAAAGACGGCTAGTTCCTTCTGGACCAGATGTCAATCAGAGAGGCACTCGCTGTTTCATTTGTCAGAGCTTGTTCCATACAACAAACGTTTGCATACATTTGGTCTGAAACTTTTACAAGCCCAGCTGGCTTCTCATAAACATCCAGGAACTTTTGAGGCTTTCCTCACAGAAATGAGTGAAAGGCCCTATTATCCACCTACAGTTCCCTGAGGTGGCCATTGTCTGTTTGGGACCAGAGGCGTATCTCTATGTGCTGTCCGACAAGTGATTCCTTGCAGTTAAATCAACAAACAGCCTTTATTTCTTCATTGCATGCCTGTTCTCCATGTGTGCGACATTTGTTTGTACATTATTAAAACTGTGATATGAGCAAATTATTTATGATCACTTTGCTGTCTGTCTGTTTTCTTGTCCTGAGTAATACGATGTGAAGGACCCTCATTAGTAAGGCCGGGACACTAAATTAAACAGGACACAACATTGCACAGAACAGCAGTATAACTGTAATCCTCTGATCCCTCTCGCAGGGGGACTCTCTCTCCAACAGAAGAAGAAACAAACACTGGTGAGAATGGCACTGTATAACCTCGAAAAATCAAGACTCTTGTGATATACTTTTAGTTTTCATATATTGTTAAAATAAGATGTTGAAATCTACAGAGAAATCCAAGCTTTTTCCCAAATTCTTCATACTTTTTACTCCATGAAACAGCTGTTCATTAAGCATTGTCGTTAAAATGCTGCTGCAGGAAATGCTATGATGTGTCAAACAGACAGCACGCCAACAGATTCCTGAGATTTGTGGCTTTGAACTCCAACAATAGGTGAACACTAATGGATTAATATGTAAATTCAGACGCTCGAGCAGGAGTTTGCGGGTCTGACTCACCACTTGATTTGATGCTTACAACAAAATACAAGAGATGAACACGGTACATGACCGACTGGCCTGTTGCACAGCAGCCGCACATCTCAGATCTGAACAGACGGGTACAGATAAGTGCATTGCATGTAAATGGGTTTTCCAGCCAAAACACCAGATGGCTTAAAGATGATGATCTAACGGAAAGTTTCTTTTCAGTCTGAACACGGACTGCTTTGTTACCAAAGGACAGTGTCTCCATAGTGAATCTGAAACTACTGGCGTTATATTAGAGAAGGAAGCCTTCAGGCAATTTGAAGGGCAGTGCAGACAGTAAGCATAGAGTTAGTATGAGCCATTCATTCATCCGTCCACCTGCATATTAGAAAAATAGGGTCGAAATATTCTTTATTCTATACCCGCCTCGCACACAACAGCTAAATGTATCCACCCACAAGTGTTCCCTTTGCAGCCACAGCCTGATGTGACTTCATCTTCAAAGTGCATCAGCAAGCTACATTGTTACATTTGGTGACATTGTACATCATTACAATGAACATGGATATTGTTCACCGACATTAAAACCAGGCGTTTTCTGTTAGAGCTCCACAGCTGTGGAACTCCCTGCCTGAGGAACTCACATTTATAGGAAAGATTTTCTAATAAATCTGTCGTGTGTCTAGTTTCTATCCCTCTTTTATTACTTTTACGTATTTGTGCTTTTATTGTACATCTTATGTTTTATGCTTTTACTGGTGTTGCTTTAATCTTGATGATGTAAGTCACTGCTTAGTGCTTGTAAAGCACTTAATAACCTTGTTTTGCAAAGTGTTTTGCAAATGAAGTAGATAATGATATTCTTTATTGTATTTTACTTCGACTCACCACCTACGAGTCAAACTGTCTACATACACTGTGTTTTTTTTTGCCTAAACCCAACCAAGTCATTTTTGTGCCTTGACCTAACCAATAAGATTTAATTCCTTAACCTAACCAAGTAGTTTTAGTTCTTGAATTCTTGAACAAAATCGAGACATTTTCACAACGTTTTTAACCGTCAGAAAATCATAATATGTGAAGTGTTTGTTAGCAAGCAGGTTAGAGAAGTCTGACAGCACAGAGATTTCCTAGCAGCATCCTTGGTTTTGCTTTCTTCATGGGATTTGCTGAAAAAAGGACAGAGGTGAAATAACTTCGGCCTCATCTACAACATACAGCACACAGAGCAAAGAACAGAGCAAGGCTTAAATTAATCAATTCATGCGTCTCAAATATGAATGATGAAAATACTGACAAAGTAAGGATTTGCAGAGCTTCCAGGCAGAAGTTATTATGCGGAAGATCATTGTACACAAAATGCCAACAGCACATATAAGAATCAGTTCTCAAATGTCAAGCAAGCAGAGCTTTGAGTGACATATTCAGCGTTACGGAGAGTGCCCTGGATTTTCTTTTGGCATTAACACACAGCCAGTGGATAAATTGGATCGAGGCTACCCAGGCGTCGGCCCTGGCACACAGGTCCTCAGACACCATCGGGCTCAGCTAAGCCCTGACACATCCTCCGTCAACAGCACAATTATTCACTCATTCTTTTCTGCTGTGGAAACAAACAAGTATTGTTTAAACGCTGGTCATTAAAATGAACGTCAGTTAGTTTGAAAAGACTGACACTGTCACTTCTAACCAACCGCTGTGGACTGTGTAAGCACCGACATGATTAATGCACGCAGACAGACAACGCTAGTCAGTCACGCGGTGTCAAGGCGAGTCTTTTGCCTCACAATACATCAATATTTTGATTTAACATAGCTCATACTGTTGATTAGGATGTTTACTTTATTATTACTCAATCCTAAAAACTGAAAAAGGTCCCACATTATGCACATGTCAGGTTCAGGCTTTTATTTTGGATGTCTGCTAGAGAATGTTTAAAAAATGTTTTTTCCAATACTGTCGATTGTAGTAGCATCAATATTGACCCTCTGTCTGAACGCTCTGTTTAAGCTACTGTCTCTTTAAGGCTGTCCTCCCAAAAAAGCCCAGTCTGCTCTTATTGGTCCTCTCTGGAGGTGTGAGATTTCTCGATGCGATTCAAGGCCCTAGGACATTCAAAAGGCACTAAAGCCAATTTATATAGAGGCAAAACTAATTACAACACCAAGAATGGCTGTAAAATGGTGGATAAATGCCCCCACAAAATGACACATTATTTTATCTATTTGACAGTATTTTCAGTCTCAAAGAGCCACATGGTCAGATCATTTTATCCCATTTCAAGTTAGCTTGGGGCTAAACCAGAAGTTAGCCAGCTTAGCTGGTGGAAGACTGGTGTGTGCGCTCTGTGGGCCCCACATTGTGGAGAATCTGGGTAATTTCATACCAAGGAAGTTGAACTTTTTGGGCTTCCTGCACCACCGAGCAGCTTGTTTTGATATGTGGGAGATGTAGTGGAAGGAAGAAATCAGCAGCAAATGATTAAAAAACACACCTGTACTTTGTAATTAGACATCTCGCCTCATTTGAGATTTTATGAACTTGCTTGGAGGCACAAAGTGGACGAGATGTATGCTGTTTGTAAAACAACCTTAAAACAGTTACGACCTATATTAACTGTTGTCACCCTGAGCTAACATCTGCAATCATAAAGCATACAACTAATAAACTACTCAGCCAGGACTTGAAGATGTGCTGTCAACTTTGCCTTTCACCCAAAGATAGGTGCAGTGGAGTCAAGCACTGAAAAGATGCAGTTTTATATTGAGACTGGTGTAGTCTGATTTTAGGACTTTCCAAATAAATTGCTTGTGTTGATTAATGCAAACGTAGACATGTGCAGTTAAAACATTTTGAGGATCAATATCTTAAGACGCACATTCAAATTGTTGTCCACCATGTCTCGACATCAGCTCATGCTGGGGGTGCGGCTTAGGGAAGTGACTGTAACGTTGTGACATCACAACCCTACCGAGGTCATGACGGCTCTTTTGAAGACTGAATATAGTCTGTGTGCATTTTTCATAGACTATGCACTTTTGATACTTAGCAATATTTAACTTTAAGTGTTAGGGTTAGGGTTTAAAAAAGGGTCAAAAAAAGCAATGAAAATCTCAGTTTCTACAACATTGGGTGCTTTATATTCATCCTCTACCTCCCTGCTAGACAACATGATTGGTCTGGCAATCCCGGGAAGGTTTGTCCCTGATTGCAAAGCGTGGTGTTGGTACAGTACCAGACAGTTTGACAGGGATCTGCTTCTGTCTGCATGTCTGGAACTGACTGGTTTTTATGAATTTTAGATATAGAAGGGTGGACTCAAAGAAGCTGAAATAAATTTACCCCAGAGATCATTTTATTCTCGACTAAGTTATTGACATGACTTCTGAGCTCTCAGTAGGATACGTATAATTCATTCAAACTTAACTGTTAAGAGTAGTTTTTATTTCTCAGTTCATCTGCTTATACTGTTTGTCAGTCACAATATAACACCCTCCTGTGGATCATTACGCTGCTCCTGTAAACATTTTCACATGAGCGTTGTGAGACTTCAGTGCAGGGATGTAGCCCAGAATGATCAAGACTGCTGAGAACAAAGGAAGATGCTGTTCACGTATTGCTGTGTTAATACTGAAATAAAGTCATCACCTCATTCTTCCACACTAATGAATATGATGGAGTATATATTTCTGTGCTTGGATGAGAAAAAAGGCCTGATCATGTGTCATCAGGTGTGCGGAGTTGGGTTTATGTGCGGAGACTTAATGAGAATGTTTGCTACACAGCCTCTCTCCAGCCAACCGTGTCACATCACAGAGCAACCAGGTAGTCATTAGAGGGCCAGATGGTGCTACGGCTGATTGGTCTCTCCGCTGACCTATTTGAAGGTGTTTTTCCTCCTCATCAGGCCTCTCCTCAGAAGTATTGAGAGATAGCAAGGCTCCAATAAAGACAGAAATGCAAAGTACACTTCAGTAATCTGCAGGAGGCCTGTAGCAGCTTTGATGTGTGGGAGGCTATAAGAGACTAAATGAGCTTGTGAATTACTCATGAATAAAAAGTGCAAAACATGTCTTCCTTTTAGATGAAGCCACATAACTGGGGGTTGTGCATGAAACTGATGTTGCCTTGGGGTCAGTTCGGGGATGCAACCTGAACAACCTCTTGCAAAACGTGTGTAAACACCAAGGAAGCTGCAGCGGGAAGGGCTACAAAACACCTTGCGTAATCTCCCCTCCTCAATCTCAACTGCACTTCGCCGAGTTGAAAGGCGGTGACTTGTCTCGTGCCCTGTGTCCCTCCCTCAGGGGACTTTGGTTACATGCATAACCCCAGGATATGGCTTTATGTAATAAGACACGTTTTGCACTGGTACTCATGAGTAATTCACGTGCACATATTGAAAATATCTGACTTTTATTGTGGAAAAAGAAAGAGCTTTTTCTAGTAATTCTTGAAGAAATTGTCAAACATCCATAGAGCTTTGGAAAGAAATTATCTTGGAAAATTCCACGTATGGATTTTGGAATTGGTGAAAAGGCAAGGAGAAAGGAGTTAAGTCAGTAGCGTAAAAATACAGTAAAACATGCTCTGAGCTTATAAAGGGAAAAATCTACACTACCTTGGTCATGGGCTCAACCCACTAGGAGAGGGTTTTGTTATGCTAACTCAAATTCCACTCTGCGAGTTAGCATGCTATACAAGCTAGTTGTTAGCTAACGTTTAAAGGGAGTCGAAGTAGCAGATTTGTTAGCAAGGCTAAAGTAGTAGACACAGAGGCAATAAATTGAACAACAAAAGGTGAGCCTTAATGATGAGCTAATATTCAAAGACCAGAATCCAAAATACAAACAACCAAAAGGCAGGTAAAGGAAATTCCAAGGACAAAACTAAAGAGAAACTCAAAACTGAATACAAACCAGAAGCCACGAGGAGCAAAGCGGGATCACAAGAGAAGCAGGAGACCAGCGAAGTGTAATGGAAAAAGACAGACTTAAACTCAGAGATTCCTTTTTTTAATTTAAGGGATTAAAAAGTGAATCCATCTTCAGTCCTGTTTCTCAACCTGACTGCAGCAACGATCCACAGTGTTGACCTCCGTTTTCTGGCATTTGTGTAAGTTACTGTAATGTTGACTGTCGACTGGAGCTGGAGGGGAAACAAATCTTTGGTCCCGTGAGGACGCAATCCAAAACTGATCTGCTGTACTCTGTGTACCGACCAACTGTCACATTTCCACCTTACTTTTGCACAGAAATCATCTGCAGCCAAGAAAAGAGATGGATTACATGCACAATGAAAATGCTGTATGAGAAAGTAAAGATATTTTTTTTTGTAGGTCTGTGCTGTAACTGAAAAATTAAATACAGAGTGATAGTGAAGGCTCTTTTCTCTATCAGAGCAGCCAGAAATCCTTATTATCTTCATAACAACCTGAATTCAACATGTCGAGAAAATATCAAACATCCTAAAGCCAGTAATCTCTCCTGATGACTCCTCTGATGTTGCGAATTTACATTTGAGGCCATACATTTTTTACACGCACTAGCGACCAGGGGAGGAACAGACAGGACTTTCATGTTGCAGAACGCCTATTGAGTTGCATTTTGCAACATTTACAGAGGAGGATGAAACAGGACGCAGGAGCCGCAGCAGGAATAATCAAGGCGAGATGGTGGAGACAAGAATAATGGGTCACTTCTATGATGGCTGTCACTGCATGTCTGGCATCCAAAGAAAGAGCAAAGAGTGTGGAGGAGCCTCTCTGTCCAAGCCATGATCTACAGAAGTGGTGAATGAAATGAGTGAAGGAATCTATAATTTTCACTGTCTGCTACAAAAACATGAAATAAACAACATCTTGTGAGAGGGGAAAAACAAGGTCTTGCAGTGCTTGACAAGCAGCCAATTTGGTAATGGAGGCTGTAGTATAAAATCTGGAGATTTCCGTAAATACATTTTCAATTCAGTTGAATTTATGTGAAACTCAACAAGAACTTATCCTGCAAGGTCTGCCACGGTAACCTTCATTCTGATTTAATAAATCTGTGCAGGTGCATCGGTTTTAAGGTATGTGTCAAAGGTATACAGTCAGAGGAATTTCTGGTATAATGTAACCTTGAGGACAGTGGTTGTTTTAGAATGTTTGAGGGGCAGGGGTGGAAAAACTGTGAGGGGTGGGGCACCAGCAAGCAGACGGAGCACTGGAAGGGCGCCCTAGAGGCCACATTATTACAGTTTACCTACCACAGGGGCACCCAAGAGGGCACTTTCGCAACATCCACCAGTGTCTAATGTAAATATTTTTAAACTAAACCTCCACAAAACCAGCTAGAAGACAAGTTATCCAGGACGGTGTACCAACATACAGTACAATTTTAAAAAATCTGTGCAAGTGCAATGGATTTCATCAATGTGTCAAAAGGCTACTGTAAAATGAATTTCTGCCATAATGTTACCTTGAGGCATGTTCAAAACGGAAATGAGCATATTTAAAGGAGTTCTCTGAGGCTTGACTGGAAAACACAGGCTGCACAATGAGAGGATGGAAATATCTGCTTCCTTCTCGGGCAGTTTCTCTCACCAGTCCTCATGGATGGATCGATGTGTTCAAAGTTTAAAAAGTGCAACAAGGCCTTCGTACTAGATATTTCTCGGCTCAAGGAGCTGCCGATGATTCAAACAAAGAAAACCAATTATAAAGTAAACCACGGCATAAACAGCAATCGTAAATAGTGCAACACGGTTTATATGTCAACAGGTTACACACTGTATTTTTCCTTTTATTTTGTGACAAAGAACTGTCTGAGAGATCAAAACAAAGAAACATCAATGTGTCACTTCTCAAATGAGCCATTACTGTATAAATTGAGTAAAGCCTCGAGGCTGCTGCAGGCAAACAGCTCGAGTGAAGTACTTGCTTCAATAAGGCGGTGTATTTAAGCTGTCAACAATAGTACGCCGCTAATTAAATTCCCCAGTTTGAGTAGAGTAGCTACTTTTCTAATAGTGTAATATTTCATGGAGTGAGCTAGGTAATGAGGCAGCATTAAATAATGAGCCCATTTGTTTATTATTACCTTACAGTAGATGTTTCATAAAGTGAAACAGCTTCAATGTATTTGGCTTCTCTTACAGAAAAATGTCACTTCTAATGAAGAGTTGCACGGAGCTCCACGACAGTGAAGTACCTGCTGCGTACTCTATGTTGGGTTTTATAAGCAAGCACGCCTGCCAGCAGTCAAACACCCTCAGCGCAGGATGACACTGTGGGGGGAAAAAACAGTCGACGTTTTGCTGTGCACTCCCCGCTGCTGGTTTCTGAGGTGATGTCATTTGTCACATTGGCTGCCAGCTTCAAAAGTGCACTTCTTCAAGCAAGAGTGACGTTTGATGTCCTGCCCGCAGTCTGTGACTGATGCAACTAGCTTCACAATGCTAAAGCTGAAGTATTGTTGCTCACCATAAATAAAGTATTGTCTCTTGTTTGTTTTTGTTGATAAGATTAGAAAATCGATAAGATTTAATGCCGTCAGTAGCTACGTTAGTATAAAGTCTAACATCCCACTAATAATCAGAATAATATAACTCAAGTATCCACCTCAGTCGGGAGAGACTGATGACTGAATGAAATTTCAATCACATTGAGAGTGTGGTGTAAACCTTTGATATTAGGGTCAACAGGAACATATTAACCATGTAAATCCTTATTCCAATCATTTCTCTCTGGTTGGATGGATGTATTCTTTCTTCATCATAGATGCTGTTGCTTCCAAGAGGGACAAAAAAACCCTGGTCTGTGGCCGATACAATGTATTTCTTAGAGGTCTTAAAGGAGTTAAAGATGGTTGAAAGGCTCGCAAACAATTAGTTGTTCAGACATGTGTCTGAAAAGATGAACAAAGCCAGAATCCACCAAACCACAAAACAAGAACCGCTAGAGTCAAAACGTCAAAAGTGGTCCTGACCCAGCGAATATTGTCCATATAAATGCAGCTGTTGCTGCTTGTTTTATTGCATTTGAGCTGGTCAACCAAATAATACAGTGACAGAAAAAATATTTTCTCATTTATTACAACATTTATTGAATATATCCTCAAAATGAAACCTAAATATGTACTAATATTTGTCTCTATCATACACTGACGGACTCTAGGGGGAGAAGGTGGCCGATTGCTATCCCTGGTTCTCCCATTTCACGAAAAAACACAGCAAAAGTGCCCTCTTGGATGCCCCTATGGTAGATAAAACATGATAAAGTGCCCTCTTGGATGCGCCTATGGTAGATAAAACATGATAAATTGCCCTCTTGGATGCCCCTATGGTAGATAAAACATGATAAAGTGCCCTCTTGGATGCCCCTATGGTAAATAAAACATGATAAAGTGCCCTCGTGGGTGCCTGTCCAGTGGACAAAATGTAGACACATGTATCACGACTCTCTGAGGGCTGGTGCTCTTTTTATTTTTTTCACCCCTGCCCCTAAAATGTCCTGAGTCCACCATTGTTACCATAGTCAAACCAACATCATACTCCCCTAAACTAAGCCTGAGTTACCAAACAGTGAATGAAGATGAACATTGAAACCACCCCTGAATTGTTACTGCACCAGCGAGCAGGTTGACCTGCAACGTAGCAAGTAACGCACAAGTGTCGAGGTACAGCTTTCAGTGTGTGCTTAAAGAGGAAGCTCCTGACTTGTTTATATGGACTCTCTTGTTCTATGAGATTGCTCATGGTCATACATTAGTGCATGGTGGACGGAACAAGTGACTATAAATAGACCTCCGTGCACATCAGCAAAGGCTCCATTATGGCTCCAGACAGCATGATGTTACTGTATGTGAGCAAATCAGAGTACATCTGTGTCCATTATGAGACATCTAAGCTTATTAATTTAATCTTTAAAAATGTATCTTAAAAAAGGGACAAGAGTTAACAGTGTTTGACATTAAAGCGTTTGAAGAGAAACTCATCTCAGTGCCTAACATTACAGGATCAATCAGCCAATCACGACTTCAGTGCTCTGCTAATGCTGTTCTGTATCAGACCACTCTTCAGTGTAACTGATTCCCTTGTAAGCAAAACTGCTTCATCCTAAAAGATGATACAATGCATTTGGTATTATATTACTGATAGGGTTGGGTCAGTTTCCATTTTTGCAGGTCGGGTGTACGCTTTAACTGGTTTCCTTTTTCTGTGAACTCCATGAGACATTTTGTGCCAAATTAAATGCTTCGGCACGCGTGTGTATGGAACAGGATTAGGGCCACTGTAGAAAAAAAAAAGTTCTGACTCTTTTTTTTTCACATTTCTGAGATTTTAATCAGAAATCAGAAATCTGAAAACTGAGACCTGAGACGCAGTGCTAGCTCAGGCGTGTTTGAGCTGACTAATCAGAGCAGACTGGGTATTCAGGAGGGGGGGGGGACCTAAAGAGACAGGAGCTTAAACAGATCGTTTCAGACTGTAGCCGTGGACAGTATGAGAAAACTGGTGCGCTTTTTCAGCATTAAAGCATGAAACCTGTTCACGTAGTAACTTAAAATAAAAATATGAACATGACAATGAGCATAATATGTCTCCTTTAACTGACCAGGCCATAGGCTTAATATCAAACTGGTTTCAAAATCTATACATTGGCCCAACGCTAATATCCCCACAACAAAGAGCAAAAGAGTTGGTGGGTTTTCTGTCCAGATGGCAACGATGACCGACCTGTATCATCTCAGCTCAGGTGGCAAAATGGACCATGTGCTTTAACAGTGTGTATGAAGGGGACGCCTCGCCACCTCATATGGGAGAATCAGCTAAGGATCATCAACTCTGGAGCTGGCAGAGATTTCTCCAAACACACTTCCACAAGGCAGATGCTTGCCGACAAGGAGCGTGATCCCAAGCTGTCCAGTTGGTTCTCATTTGGTACACAAATATACTGAAAGATTCAGTGAATTTAATTAGCTAAATACTCATGATAGCGCGTGTTTACAGCAAAAAGGCAGTGTTGCCATTATGTCACAGCCCAGTTTAATGCTGTGTAGCAGTGGTTTAACATGAAAGAGCAGAATTAATGCTAAGGTTTTAACCAAGACTGCAAACACTGTCCCCTGCCAGGTTGTAAATCCTTTTACATGCTGATCAGTGGGAATAGTAAAAGCAAAATGTAATTTATTTAGTTGACTGTTCAAATTTGTATACCGAGCCTGCTAATAATGAGGTTCTCATCTCCGGGTTAATAAAGGTCTGTAAATGAGTGGTTTATGAAGCCTGGCATTGATGTATTGATGGAGTAAAAGCAGCTGTGGGACCTGCACACGTGACAGGAAGTAATTAAGCATCCATTATGGGGAGCTGCTCATCTCTGCGCACCGTTAGTGCACTTCAAAGATTTTCCTCTTGCATGCTCCAAATGCACCGTCACAGTTAATGTAAATAGACGAGCTCGACCCCCCAACCCCCCTAAAAGTCACCACAGCCTTCGCCTTCAGCATTAATGATGAATTATTAGGCGAGGGGTTCTGGAAAGTTCCTCTCATTATGTGACAGGATGCAGCTCCCCCGTCAACCCCAAAGACACCTCTGTCTGAATCCTTTTAGTTCCCCACTCCGTCAGGGCATGGCGAATACAGAATTCGATGTTGTACTGTACACCCACACACAGGCCACACAAAGGTGTGTTTATTATTATGACGCACCCACACGCTAAACACAAGACACAGTTTTCTTTTGTGACAACGCTGCTGTGTCTCTGTGTGCTACAGAACAGGTTCGCTCCGTTTCAGTGCCCTTCCCTCTCCCTTACTCCCCAAGCTCTGTCATGAAATATGCATTCACATTCAATATGTTGGGATCCAGAGTCAACACACAGAACCAAAGGAAAAACCTGCTTCCTTAGCAGTAGCAAAAAAATTGCTTCCAGCCCCCTTTTTCACTGGTACAGCGCTGTGGATAATTTGTGATACAAGTTAAAGCTATTGGGCAAACACAATTAGCAGGCCACAGTGAGTCACTGTTACGGACTCAAGACTTTTTGTCTCCATTGATCACCAAATGAAGAATGAAGAAAGCACCCAGCTTTCAAAATGCAATCTGTTACTAAATCAGGATTTTGTCAGCAATGAATGCAAGTTTCCCATGTGCGTCGCATCCAACAGCTTGCACAGGCATAACGCAGAGAGCCAGAAGAGCCGTTTGAGAGACAGGGCAGGATGGAAAACAGAGCACGGGGGGAAGGATGATGAGAAACATACAGCTCCAGGGCTCCCATTACAGGCACAGGATGGAGACAGATAGGTGCCTCAGGAGAAACTCTGTCAACTAAGCTTTGGCCTGCTCTGAAACAGCGAGGCAGTGAGGTGGAGGAGACTTTTATAAACCTCCAAATTGAGAGTAATGATATCAGTGTGAGTGCAGGTGTGGAATTCACACTTTGCATTACAGTTAAAGATTCGTCAAAAAATAAATATTAGCCACAAAACAAAATCCATTATTTATAATAAGGTTGGGCCGAGGGACAATGCAACCACCAGAGGCACACAAACATGCAGTGTGTCTTCTCAGAATTGCTGTCAGGCAGGAGTTGCCGCCTTGTTTGTGAGAGAGTGGGAGACAAAAATTTAGTTTGTTGCTGCTCAGTGCACTAAAGTTACTTCTCCATGTCACTTCCGCTACCGTTACTGCGTTTCTCTAGACCGAGCTGTTCTTATCTGTGTTTTCTTAGCTTAGCTTTGTCTGTGTTGGCTATCTTTGTTCCAAGCTTCTCAAGCAGTGCACAGCTAAGTTATGGTCATGTGATGCAGAGACAGAGACCCTATTCAAAACGCTTCAATGTCAACAAAAGTGTATAGTCATGCCGTACATTGTGAGCAAGCTTAGAGTCTCGTGATTATATCCTGTTATATTCTGTGCCCGCCCTAGAACCTATAACAGCAAATGAGTGATAGTGCAGACCAGTGACCCACTCCCTTTCCTTTATCCTCTCTCCTGAGACACTTACACATCGGCCTCTGGATGGTTGCTCAGATCTCAGATCAGATCTCCTCTTCAGCAATATATAGGCTATATGAATAAAGTAAGTGTAAATAAGAAAATAAAGAACTATTATGGGTTAGTTTTCAGTTATACTATTTTTAAATTTGGATTTGGATCATATTAGACTATATGATGACCCATTGTGTTTTCCAGCTGACAGAGGCAGTGACGGGTCATCTGCAGTCTTACATTTGCAATAGAAAATTTAGGCAAGATACAAATAAACAAATCAGCGTGTTAGAAGTCCTATAGATTAATACCAGAATGCACCTACGGAGCTTCAAATGGTCCAACAATAGCTTTGAATTGACTTTGGGCTGGACTGGAAAAGGCGTTTTAGGATAATTATACATACATTTCCAGGAATGGTAACAGGCAACACAGGGATGTATATCTTAGTGATGACAGATGTTTTCTTGGCTGGGCAGGAAGAAGCAGTGGTGACAGTAGTGTGCTAATGAGCAGCCTGCTTCAAATTCACAAACGCTCCCCTAACAACAATGTCATCATCAATCACCATGTTTCACTGAAGACATCGTCCTATGCCAGTTTAATTCGCCCAGCCCTAATGCATAAATGCAATTAATTGTTGAAACTCTATTAATAATTTTGTTCAGGTTTTCTTTACAAGCAGATGGCTGCTGTAGCCACTGAGACATATATGCTAATCCCAGCCCTGCCACAGAAATACAGTGCATGTTCTTCAAGCAGTTGGCCATGTGTCCACACAGCACTCCTGTAGCGACAAGAACATAATAGGCATCCAACATTCAAACTAATTCACAATGACACTCTGACAAAAGACATTTTCACTGTCGTAACACAGATATGACTCTGGACTTCTAGGTAAAAAACAAAACTGCATGTCGCCTGCGCTGTAAAAAGAAATGCAGCGAGCAGAACAATTTAAAGGAAAATCAATACTATCTTCATTTTCTGTGATACACCGACAAAGTGATTCATGTCCACATCATCAGAGAAAATGGCTTGCACCATCTCAAGTGTTGTTCAAGGCGATGCGTTCAGTTCAGTGGGCACAGTAGCCTGAGATGATGAATGAAAAGAAAAGTGGAGGAAGACATGGTAAATGTTGCACCAAATCAATGTGTTCTACTCTATTTTCTTTCACCTGGAATATCAAAGCACGATCGAGCACAAAGTCGTCAATTCAGATTGAAGGTGACAGAACTCATGAATAGACCTCGTGATTCTCGTGTGCTTTATTTGTATTTTCTGCTTAGTCGATACATAAAAACCTGCTTCTGCGTTTTTGCAGCTTTTTCGGCTGTTAGGGATTGTAGTTATTGTGCATTATGTCAAAAGTGCATGCGCAGTAATAATGATTATATGCGACCACAACGCTGTTTTGGCTGGCAGCCCCAGACTGCTAAATGGTGTGCAGATAGAGAAAGTGAATTACCATAATACCACATTGTGGGAAAAAGGCGCCAAGGACATGGAGACATGTAGAAAAACTTAAAAAGCTCATGTGCTGAGCCAACAGCTGTTGCAACCCACATTAAACTGTGTGAAAGTCCTCCAAGAATATGACCTCTGGATGCCCTTTATGATGACTGCTCTGACCCACCGCCACATCAAGAGCCAAGAGGTTTCAACTGTTGAGCTGTGATTGAATTGAAGCCTCGTTCAGCATGACTAATATCTGTTAAAAGTAGGTTTTCCGCCACTCTGGGGCAGCATAAGCAAGCTCCAAACTCAGCACTGAGATCGTATGACCTTAAAGCTGATTCAGTGAAGTCTTTTTAACTGGTTTCTATTTACACATCCAGGAGAGAGAGAAACATTTGAATTTGTTTGGAATCACGTCTCTGGTCAAATGAACGAAACATCTACTCTCCTGTTAGTCTTTGTCTGTCTGCTGTTTGTTGTTGGATGAATAGCACACAGTAGGTCTTTAAAGAGCTTTTTTGCTGAAAAACAGCTGCCAGCTGTCTGAGGCCAAAATGACATGGGAGCCAGGAGTCCAGGCAAGAGATTTACCTAAAACAAGAATAAGTAATGAAGTTACGAGTAATACAAATTACAAGACAAACCAAAAGGCAAAAATTCAGGCTGAATGTCAGCTGTAGGAAGGGAGAGATGGTGGTTGCGTCCGAAACCACCCGCTGCTCCACTACTCCCTAATTCTTTGTCCCTCCAGCGCAATGCATGATGGTATATCATTTATGCCCTGGACACTGGCCTCCTCCACATTCCCAACTCTTGCCTCTGAACTTTTGGGGACAGGGTTTCTTGTGTTGCAGCCCCCTGCCCTCTGGAACTCTCTTCCTGCCGAGATCCGCAATGCCCCCTCTTTGTGCATGGTGCAACTACTGTGTGTTCAATTGCAAGTCGGGAGTCAGAATTTCCAAGTTGGCTTTTCCAACTTCAAATCCAAAATCGTTCCAGTGCAGTTGCTCTGAAAAACGCAGACGCTCACTGCAAACAGGTTGAATGGCAAGTCTGAGAACCAAAGCAGCTGAATTCACAGTTAAGGGCACTTAAAAAAAAAACAGGAGGAGTCGGCTCCAAACCCAAACTCTCAAAGACTCTGTTGCCTCATCTGTGGTGATGTCGGCAAACACTTTTCTGTCTCAGAGGTCGTTTCTCTCTCAGTTATGAGTACAATGGAACGCAACCTTTTTTTTTGTGTGAAATGCTGATTGATTGGTTTTATTCGTCAATAGAAAAGAACATTTGTGGGGTTTTTCAGAAATTGTCATGGATTACAAAAGACAGCTTGTGTGCTTATTTTGTGGTCCTTGGTGATCAGGACACGTGGATAGTTGTCAGCAAATGACAAACTTGACACCTCATTCATTCAAAAACACTAAGGACCATATAACAATGACAATATTTGTGACAAAATAACAATGAATATTTGAAATGGGTGGATCCTGCCACGACAAACTTTGACAATCAAACTGTCGAAGAGGTACACTGACAGTTGTATCTTTAACCAAAAGTAGTGCCACTTGCCTTTTACTAATATGGGCTCAATTTCTAAATATGAACACAGTGTATTCTTTTTCTAAAAAACATTCCCCTACACCACCCAGTCCAATTTCATCCAAGACTTTGGGTGTCTTATTCCACAGAACAGCATTTGATTAAATAAAACTAAAGACAGTGGTATTAAGAGATCAATACTCTGTGCAAGCGTGAAAAGGTCATGTTCGATATTGTTTCTTGCCTGATGATTTCTAATCTCACTGCCTCCCTTGCTTCAAGTCTTTGTGTTGAGCTAAATCAACATTCTCCGGGCTGCAACTTCACAATTAGGAGACAAACATTTGAGTGGAAGCGTTCAATTGGCAAGAAAAGACAGTTATGTCTCCCGAAATGTCAACTATTCCTTTCATGTGCGCACCTTACTCCATCTAAACAAATATTTGAGATTTTCTATATGTGAACGGTTGAAGAATCTGAGTGTGATGGGTATCTGACTCAACAAAGAAAATCCATATCCTTCACAGCGTGTGTAAAGAAAGGCTCATACTTCTCAAAAGGCAGAGGCTACAGAAGCACTGCCAAGAGGAGTAACATGCAGAGTGTAACAGCAGCCTGACGTTTTCGTCAAATGCCAGTGTTTCAGGTACAGATGAAATGTGGTTTTATGTCAGGGATGAAAGACAATGCTGCTGGTTTGTGTGACTTAAAGAAAGAAGAAATAACAGGTGAGATCCTCGTTCGCTGAAGAGAATCCAGAGCGAGAGTCTTAACCAGGCGAGAGGTTTCCAAGTGAAACTGTCACCACTTTCTGCCTTTCAGCTTTCAACAGCCTGCATGGACATCCCTTTTTTTGCTCCTCCGCGTGGCTTCTGGCAGTTTGTCCTGTGGAATTGAAACATCCTTTGTGTTTGAAAATACATGTTGCCATTTGTTTTCATCTGGCTGCACATCTGAGCACAAGAACTGCTGAAATGAACGCGTATCGAGCACAGAGAGTTGACGGTCCTCTGGAGACACGGAGCCTCTGAGACCTGGCATATGGTGCATTATTCAGGGTATATTGAACAGTTGATTACGAGAGGCTGCCCTGTGTACTTTTTCCAAACTTGGAATGAAATCTTGCTTCAAAATTGGTGACGCCGCAAAGACTCATCTAGGACAGACAGGACCAAAGTGTTCAGGATCTTTAATGAGAGAACACAGGACGCAGCAGTGTCAATACAACACCACAAAAGTATCAGGGAAACATAACTCCCTACATTTCTCAAAGAATAAAATCCTGAAAATCCCCCTATGTCTAACCAGCAGCTCGACGTCTTATATCCTGTCACAATCACGGAAGGAACAGCTAATGATCCTCTGAGTGCAGAAATAACAGCAGGTTTGGATACCTGATATAATTATTGCTTATGTTTATTTGGTTTGTGTGCGGTGCAGACGGAAGTGCGGCTGTGCTTTCACTTCTCCTTGAGTCAAAAATAGCTCTGCCCGTCTCCACATACAGGCTGAGCTCATTGAGCCTGGACTTGTTTCAACTCGGTGACAATGACCAAGCAATCCGCCAACATCTACAGTATGATTACGTACAATTATATTTATAATTCAGTGGTAGCAGTTCTGCTTTATTGAGAATAAGTAAATAGACTTGCATTTATCTTTTCTGGTGTACCGACCACCCAAAGCGCTTTACAACAGTTTTCACTGATTTACACGCACACAAATACACTGATGGTCGAGATTAAATCGTCGACCCTCCGGCTGGTGAAAGACTTGCTCAACCGCAGATATAAATACTGGACTTTCATTGATCGAGTGTCCAGGAACAAGACTCTAGATAAACGATAATGTTGCTCTGTGTCTGCTGAATGTGTAAACAAGCAACTCTTGGCTCACAATTTCCCCCATATATCCACTTAAAAGGTGATGATATGTCAATATTGTGGGCACACCCTGTTTCTGCCTCAAGTGGCCAACAACAACAACAACAAAATCAAAGACAACAAAAACGACTAAAATCAGGTATTTACAATGTGTGGGATTTAAACTTTTTCCAACTCCTAGTATCGATGACACACTATGTCATTTGTGCTGCACTGAACCTAAAAGAGATATATTCTGCTCGTCTAAAGCTTCGTAATGTTATTTTTGGGTTACTGCTAGAATATGTTTACATGCTTTAATGCTCAAAAAACACATCAGCACCCTTATACTGTCCAGTGCTTTTGCAATATACTCCCCCCTCTGTCTGAAACGCTCTGTTTCAGCTCCAGTCTTTGTAAGCCCCCCCCTCCCGAATACCCAGTCTGCTCTGATTGGTCAGCTCACTCATGCCAGTGCCAGCATCGCTAACATCAACAGAGCAGCTGTGCTAAATGAATTTCTTTGGTGCCAAAAGTAGCCGCTAGACATCCATTATGCAAATGTGTGACATGGTGATGTAGTGTGATGTCACAAATTGATGAGGCGTTTAAGGAGCAGTGTTTTCTGTGGGAGAGAGGAGCTTCTGTTTGTGTGAACTTTGGCCTTTTCAACTTTTGAGCTATTTTACATGCACAAGCACCTATATACTGTAAGACACTGAAGGAAGGGGAAAAAACAAAAGGCATAATAGGTCTCCCTTAAAAAAATGTATTATCAGTTAGTTTTGCCAGGGTGTGAATGAAGTCTGTGGCAATTTGTGTCCGTGGTATTTGTCAACTTAAAAACCAACAATGTATGATGTTAAACATTATAACCAATTTATTCCCTGCTGGCCGCAGTTTTACCTTATTTGCGTTATACAGAGGACTAACTCAGTGAAAAGGGAGCATCTTGTTTGCTTGATGGTATGTGTAATTTCTCCAAGCACATTGCATTTTCACCCTGCTACAAACTGCCACATTCGATCAAACAGCCCTCCCCGGCAGCTGGATCAAGGTGTGTCTGTTTGTAGCAATAGCTCAAGCCAGCTTCTCCAGTAAAGAACAGCAGTACATGTCTTATACAAGAGGCACCAAAATCCTAAAAGTTAACAGGCCTTCATCAACGCCCCCGGCCACTCGCCACCCGAGGGCCTTCATGTGTTTGATCATCGCTGCCAAGTAGAATGTGGCCTCCCTGCTGATCTAGGTGGACCTCCCCATCCGAAGACAGCTATGTAACAGACTGCTACAACCTCCATCTGTCGCCCATTCTCCAAAGCTGCTGCTCATGACTGAGAATATATTGTCCATCTCTACCACTCGCTGGGAACACTCAGAGAGACAAATACAACAAGGCAAGATCTGTTCATCTGATCTGTTATTGTGACCTGCCGTGGCATCTTCTAAATAAGTGGAGGATGTCACTGCAGGAATAAGGGGAAGGAGGGAGGGATGCCATGAGATGTACCTGGCTGGAAACGTTATGATTACATGGTCACCACCTTAAAGGAATACTTTGACATTTTGGGAAGTATGAGTTATCTTCCTACTTGCCAAGACTTAGATGTGCAAAAGCCTGTTTTATGGGTTTCGTGCACCAGACTATTTCGTGATCGGACAAAGCGGCTTTATGAGGTCCCTGTCCTCCAAGCCCTGCATCAGGACTAAGTGACTGCAGCATTTACTACAGAAAGCAGATGGTTATGAAACAGTACTAATCTTTGGTGGATGCATGGACGGATGGAAGGATGGATGAATGGATGAATGGATAGATGGATGGATGGACAGACAGATGACAGGTGCATGATGTGGACACACCATGGCACCTCACTCCACATGTCTTTCCTAATGGAGAGGACGAGCAGTAAGTGACAGACTGAAGCGGCAAATGTAGCGCATCTCGTTCTAACGACGTCTGCCAGAATTACAAACTGTCACACATGTTGTCGGCTTCAGCTTTGTCCCAATTTTATTGTATCTGTTGGCCGTTCGCTGCGTTAGGAGCTTTACTGAACAATCACTGAAAGGCAGATGGAGCTGTCAAAAGCAAAACGACTTTACAAATGAATCAAGCTTGTTTAAGTCAGACAGGTTTTAAAACATCTATCTTTAAAACTATCTGACGTTACTACCCGATGCTACGACTGCAAAGAAAGAAATGCATTTTACATGTCGGCCTACACATGATCTCTACTCCTTCAGAGTGTGTTCAAATTTCTCCTTTTATCTAAGTCAGAAGAGACACGAGTTATGACTACACATGGCTCCTCTTTAGCTGCTCTACATTGTCCAAAAAAAGTGTCTCATTATGCCGATAATAATTGGTGCTGACAGTCAATGATGAGTGAAATAGAACTGCAGAGTAATTACACAAGTATATTCATCATAGTAACTGTCTTTAATTATGTTTTGGCAGATTTGGTGTAATTTAGTGATGAGACAGATTGCAGAGTGGAGAATGTGAAAGGGCTGAAGAGAAAATCTTTTTGAAAATAACATTCGCAAAAACACACACACGCATTGTCCGCTTGTGCATTGTTATATTGTGAGTGGTTTTCCATATGGAGTACGAACAATAGGAAATGCTGCAATGGCTGAAACTGAGATTTACAGCAACCTTTTCTGACACTTCCCAGCATCAAAACCCGAATGATGGATTGCGCGTTTGCTTCAACTCACTTCTCTCAATTGTAAATGGCTGCTTTTCACTATAACTCCCTTTCATCTGACACAACGCTTTATTCCAGACCGCATGTCCAGACTGCAAAGAATAATAAAGTTTGAATACCGGGATTATAACAGGCAGAATACAAAAGAGCAGCTTATGATTTAGGGGAATGTTTGTTTGTTATTTTTTTTGCCAAACCACTATTAAGACAAAAGCCGACGGAAAAAATACAAACCCGCGAGCAGGAATACGAGAGCCTTAAATCTCCGAAGCACACAAACACACTGTGTGCTGTACAGTTCAGCTTTGTTTACCTCGGCTCTCTTGTTCAAATAACAAGGTGTTGCAGGAAATCATGTTGAGTCAGTTTTATTTATAAATCCCCAAATCACCGGTTTGTTCCATGGAACACTCCCGAACATCTAACACTTAGTTGGATAGATATAGACAAAAAAAACCCCCGCACGAAATAATAAGAGAATCAAAAGAAAGTCATAACTAGCGACTCTGTTGAGACTACCGAGCTCGCTTCTTCTTGGCTGATGAGCCATCGTGAGCCACTGGTGAGGGTGCAAGGCAAGTGTAGTCGATGTAAACACTGTGTTTTCACCAGTCGGAGAAAAGTTGTATAACAAAGCAGAAATGGATAAAGAGTGTAAAAGTAAAATACAGAAATAAATACGTTTGTGGAAAAAAATACAGGGGGAAAATGCAAAGAGACAAGAAAACAGAAAAAAGGAATGAATAAATGAATTTAAAATGATTAAATCAATCAATAAGAAGATAAACATGATGGGAAAGTACAAAAAAAAGAAGAATGAATTAATTTATGTCACATTTTTCAATAATACTTTGGGTGCATTAGATGGCATAATAATCTTTTTATCGAGAAGTACATTTATTCATTCATTCATCCATGATTTTGGCAGTTTAGTCCTCCACACAGCTCCCTCGGTTGGCTGTCAACAATTTGTAGCAATTTTCATGTATTAATCACTTTTTACTGGCCATATGTGAGTGGAAGGTGACGTGAAGAATGAAACCTTCCCCCGTCTCTCTCTCTGTTGCCTGTGTAAGCCTGTCGATGATTTGTTTAAGTTGATTCATGTGGCTGGACCTTGTATTTCTTTGGGAGGGACTCGGGTCGGGTTTCCCGCAACAGTACAACGGATGTGACTTTATGACTTCATGGTGTCGGCGCCTTGCTCCGGATCCGCCAACTAACAGATGGCAGCAGCAGCTAACATTTGTTTATGAATGGAGTCCTCCAACAAACACGAATGAGCGCCACACAGAAGTTCCACAGAGCACCTTTAAAACAAAGCTTCTGCAAAGCCGGTTGGTGGGACTGCCTCGGGTTGTTCAGTCTGGATGGAGCACTGCTGCTGGCAGGTGGCGCAGAGGTATCACACTCTCTGCAGCGAGGATTTGAGAACCAGGCCGGTGGCAAACTGAGCAGAACTGCAAAATAAAAAAGTACAAGCAAACCTCACAGGCACTTTCAAAGCTCTGCTGAACTGCTGATTTAAATGTGGACTCTTTAAACTAAGAAGTCAAAGATGGGGGCTTATTTTTTAAACTTCAGTAATGACAAAATGTTCAAACAGAGCAGACTTTACTGATTCACCACTATCACTGACTGAATCAGTAGATTGGAGCAGCGGAGCTCCTCACTGAGCTGAGCTTAGCTGTGAGCTCTGTGACTCAAAGCCTGTTGCTTCCTCGTTAAAAGCTCATTAAAAGACCAAAAAAAAGCCACAGAAACAAATTGTGATTTGATAACTTGTTCATAAATAATCAGCTGCAGAGCCTGTATGAGCTGGGTTTGTGTTGGACTGAATGTGCCAGCTTGGACTAACAACAGAGTGGATTTATGACGGAATCAGTGCTCATTGAACTCTGGGTGGCATGACGGGTGGTGCGTTCGCTTCCCCGGCGTATGTTTAAAGGTCCCATATTATAAAAAATACGTTTTCTCTGGTCTCTGCATATATAAGCTGGTCCTCCCTGAGCCTGCCAAATCCTAAAATGAGTAAAACAAGCGATTCCTGCATGGTCTCTGCAGCCCACCCACTGGTAACACGGCCCTCCTACAGCCTGTTCAGATTCAGCTCCTTTCGTTACATAACGAAAGGATCCATTTACATAGGCAGGCCTCCTCTGCGCGGTGATAGGAGATATCTGAGAGGGGGGCGTTCATCCTCGAGGTGAAGTTCGGTGTGTCCAGCGGTAAGATAGCAGTGTTTCGCAATGTCGTCGCTCAGAGTTAGACGCGCAAATTGCTCTGTTGTTGGTTGTAAAAATCAATATAAGTGCCTATATTCTGTCCCAGCTACAGAACAACAGAAGAGACAGTGGTTGCGTTTCATTTTTAACAACAACATTCCGGCTGTGGTTTGTGTTAGCTTGTGTGTGTGCGCTAACCACTTCACATCGGACTGCTTCAGTAACAAAGCTGGCTTTGCCTCGACAATGACCCTCATAAAAGGATCAATCCCAACCATACCGGACCCAGCAACTGCACCCGAGCCACAGGTAAGTGTCGCCGCGGTTTGATAGTATTTACAGTTGCCTACGAATATGGTGAAGTCAGCTGGAAATTGGCTAACTTGTTTGCTCCGCTTTGGTCTGCTATGCAATGGCGTTTGAAGCGAGTTTAATGTTTATTCTATTACGAGGGAGCTCATGTCATAGGCTTCTTCGGGAATTTCATTTTTTTCTCTGGTTATAATGCTCTCACATAGCCATCATGAACTCCCCTGCATGGGCTTGGAATGAAGATTCGTCTACTATTGTACAGAAATACTATTTTTATTATTTGTTTCAAGAGAGGAGTTATCTACATGACCATTTTAATCTTCTAGCTAATTATCAAGCTAAATATCCAACATGCTAGTTAACGTCAAGGACTGCGGTGGAAGACAACAGTAAAATATTTCCTTTCTCTAACACTGGATTTATTTATGCCAACAGTTTTACATGAAATCGGATTTTTTGTGAATGTACAATAACAAACAAGATGTTTCTGATACTCTTCAACTCACCGTAACACTCAGCCATAGGCGACATTTTTGTCATTTTGTAACTAATTCATGGCTGCTTCGGAGCAGCACACAGACCCACCATCTGCCACCGTGTGTGTGTATGTGTGTGTGTGTGTGTGTGTGTGTGTGTGTGTGTGTGTGTGTGAGTGGAGGAGCCTCCGAGGGCGTGGAGGAGCCTCCGAGGGCGTGAAGTGCACTGCTCCAGGTTAAAAACCAGCTTCATATTATTTTTTTACACTAATACAGCCCCGAATTAGCAGTACTGAAGTCAGTTAAAAGTAATGCAAACAAAAGAGACTGACTGAAACGTCGGTATTCACATTCCATATTTAGGCTATGGCGGGGTAAATTAGACTATGACGGGCCGCCACAGTCTCGTCAATGTATGGGAAACACTGTGGTTGAACGAAATTATCTCCGCGAGCCATAGCGATACATCCACCATAACATTAGCGCATGCTACTGCTAGCGCAAGCAGCATCGTTTCCCTGAGAGGGGCGTGTAGCAGGCAAGGCAGGCGTTGACAGACGGAGCTCATTCGCATTTAAAGGTGCAGACACAGAAACAGCCTGCTCTCAGTAGAGCTCAGTAGAGCGACTTTTAAACAGCTGAAATTCAGGACCACGTATGGGTTTGGGGCAATGCATTTCGAACAAAGTGTTGTTGGACCTCTGACAGCTGTGTGAAATTGATGAAAAACAGTATAATATGGGACCTTTAAGTGCCTTTGAAAAGTGGCGTGTTCAAATGTCGATGTACACTGAAGTTTGTTTGGGCGGTGACAGTAAACCATCTACAGTCAGACCACAAATCTGTGAACTGAAGTGTTCTAAATGATTTGTGATCTCCACCTCGACTTCAATGTGTCCCCATTGTCTCAATAAAACTGAGGATCTCCTGACAGACTTACTGTGATCGTAATAAATCCTTAAAATGGATTATTGGTTCTATGACACAGCATGTAATGCGAGCAGTAGAAACACATTTCATAAATGTCTGAAGCTCAGTGTGGTGTGTATGATGGATCGTACCAAGACACATGAATATGAATTAATAGATCCCTAAACAACACTCTGCTAAAGGACTATTTAATTTTAACTTCTCTCTGATACTTGAGATTGTCCCTACATGTAACAAACCCAGTCTAGTGAGATGTATGTGTTTGCTTAAGCAGAGTTCATTCTACTTTGTTCTACATCATTATCTACCTTCATTTTGAAAAAAGATGAAAAACACTGTTGCCCACAGAATACTTTTCAACAGCATGGAGTGGTAACTCTTAAAGGCGTTGTACAACACTTACTCTGTAATTATTATTATGTTAATAACGAATGTCAAATAACTAATAATTAATCAGTGGCCATTTTCGTGATTAATTTATGCTTTTTCTTTTTTTGAAAGTTTTGTATCTTTGTAATCTAACACACTTGTATCATTGATAGCTGGTCTCACAACATCAGCAAGTTGATAGCATTAAATTACAGGTATGTCGAATGGGAATCTTTTTTTTTTTTTTTTTAAAACCCAGTTCAAATGTTGGGAAGTAATTCATACTTACCGAAAGTTCTGGAATCATTCCAGCAGATGTCCCTACCTGGCACAGCTGCAATGGAGACTGTAATCGTTTGGCACAACTGTGCGGTCATAACGTCCTTGTTTTTGGCACTGACGAGTGTTTGACAGTATTATGGACGATTCCTCCAGAGATGAAATGGTAAGATCCTTTTTGTAACCAGAAACGCAAGACTTGTTCAAGAGGAGGTCTCGATTTGAAATCTCGAGAGGTGAACAGCTTGTGTTGTTGCCTCATCTCGTTCAGTCAGATCGGTTGAATATTCAGCCGTGTCCTTGTTAACAAATTCCTGCTGGCTGTTCTACCTGTGAACTCGAAACTCCACTCTTCAAATCTAACGCCACTGTTCTGCTCCAGCGACAATTCAAGATTCTCTTGCAAGATTTCCGAGCGCAACTCTTACTTGAATAAGACTTATCATTACAAAAAGGATCTTATTATTTAGAAACAGGTCTATCTGCGTAGGAATAATTTCTATGACGTTGTCAAGACACTTCAGCGGCAAAAACAAGCACTGTCAGGGGACGTAACATTGGCAGTTGCAATCGCCCCAAAGGATTTACATTACAGCCATGTCACGGCTGCCAGCTGCGATGTGCTACATATAAATCATTTATACACCAAGACATGAAAATGCAGGGCCCAGATTAGAAAAATACTGGAATATACCTCTAACTTGTAAAGGCTATGTTTGTGACATTTTTCCTTCTCATTTATTAATTGGTGAATCAAAGAAAAAAATAAACAGGGACAGCCTCAAAACCCATAAATCCATAATAATAAGTCGGTCGCTGCAACCCTAATTAGGAAAACTACTGAATGAGCTTGAGAAATTATTTGACATCCTTGAGAGCACAAGCCTTTTAACACTGAGGCCATTACAACCCAACAAAATATCCTTTATCTGGACATTTTCCTGAAACATTGCCCTCCTACAAAGCAATTATGGAGGGAAACGAGGAGCCGCAGCTACTCCTGAGGAATACAAAGGACGCCACTGCAGGAAGGATTTGGGTCTTTGAGCACTTGGACACAGAGTGATTAACCTTTATCTTTCAACCTGTCCCCTGTCAGACGCCATTACTGAGAGGACGGCCAAAAGGAAAAAGATGGCACGGAAACAACGAGGAAGATTGTGCATGTACACCCTGTTCATTTTGTCACAGAGTTAAACAAAGCGACGGAATGTGCTGTGACGTGCTAATCTAACCTATCAAATCAAAACTAATGGCACTGCACCATGCGGCTAAAAATAAACAATCACAACAGCGATACATTGACAACTGACAACTGACGACGCCACGAGTACATTTGCGTGTTAAGTTTACTCATTCTATTTTTGATTTTTACTTTATTATTTCAGCTGTCAACCCCCGACCAAAGGCAAAGCACTCAGCTTCAATTTCCCCGCTGCTGTTCCTTCCCTGAATCTCCACAGTCTGGGAGTTTGGGTTCACGGTGACTCGAAGGAGAGCGTGTCATGAATTGCATCACACGCGGCGACTCCATAACCACGTGGGCGCACAGAGCGGTGCTAATGAGGAAGCTGGAGCAGGTGAATTCAGCTTTCTTTCCACCGCATGGTCTCCGGAGATGTGCTAGTTAAAGCTGGAGCCAAGGCGAACGCGGCCCCTTGGTTGGACCTATTAGAGAGTCTTTTATGCCGTGACTATCATTACCACTTATCCCAAACATACTGAATACAAGAGCATATCCGTCTCCGATAGATCTCAGTTTCAGCATCCTTACAGCATAAACATCTACAAGGTAACAGCACGCCGCATGACATTTCCTGCTTGCTGAAAAATCAATTTCAATCAAATCGCTCACCGCAGCTTCTCCTTCCTCTGATGAACACACAAAACAAAAGGCAACTCAAACCGACGGGAAACGCATCTGACCGGAAGATTAAGAAAAAGCAATTCATTAATTTTTCCTGTTTTTGTTCATTGAAGAACGTTAGTTTAAAGCGTTCCGTTTCACAGCATTGCTCTGAATTCTAATTAATTCAGCTCCTGACCTCTGTAGCTGCGACCAAAGGGGAGAGCTGGTGATTCAGAGCGCGATGCTGATCAAAAACATTAAAAAAGGAAAGGACACAATAAGCTCACAGTGTGTCTTATACTTTAATATCACAACAGGATTCAGAATTCATTCAGATTAATTCAATACAGCTGGCTCTGGGGCACGCCTGAGGAACACTGGACCCCCTGAAAGAATATTATTCTGCCGAGTCTCTTTTTCAATTTAACCACCTCAGTGGAATATTTCCTCTTCTTCATGTGTGTCCATCATAAAGACAACAGAGGCCTGAACAGATAATAGACAAGACAGAATAAAAGAGACTAAGCACACGTTCAATAGCAGAGATGTAGCTTGGTGCAGGTTGTCTCATCCACTGCATTACAGGTACACATCTAAAATTGATTAAAAAAATTACCTTTCCTAATATGACTTAGATGAGAATTTACCTCTGCGTGCTCAGTGCAGACCTGTCCAATCTTCTGATGGTTAATATTGATTAGGAGAAAGCAGAAGAAAACAAATGTGCCTAAACAGCTAGCTATGTATACATACATACACACAGGATGAAAGACATTCACCCTCGTGGAAGAACAGATGTGTTCTTATGTGGCACATACGTACAAGCAATTTGTCGAATTTTCTTTCTTACATAGATAAAAAAAAACAACCCTCTAATTTGATCTGAAATCACAGAGCCTTATCCCACACACGGAGTGAAAGTTTAATAGGGCAATCTCAGGGGCATCAATTATGCTCATGATGAATTCTCACAAATGGGCACCTCGTGAACAGGTGAGATTCATCAGGGCGAATCAGGCAGTTTAAAATACGTTTGTGCGTTTCAAGTTAATGAATATTTAATGTTAATGAATTTTAAAAAGTACGTTTTTTCATGTCCGCCAAAATATTCTTGTATGAGGGCCAGGGTGATTTAACAAGTAGTTAGCCTGCATATTAAAGCGATTTAGTGGCTCAACAGCATGCAAAGTCCTGTCCGCACGAAGTTGCCGGCTTTGTTCATGTTCTTGACTCTAACGCCGGTGAGTCCTGAGGGTTAGGCACTAGGTCACAAAGAGATTCATGGCAATGTTGGACATTTTTTGCTTCGAGTGCAACCTGGAACAAGCTCTTCCGACGGTGAACACACATAGATGTAATAGATACTGTCCTTTTTATCCTATATCTAAAAATACGGTGCGTCACTGTGTTGAGACTTGAATCTCATTAGTTATGAAAATGAAGACTTTTTTAAAACCAGACTTCCTTTTGACTTGACTCCCTAAAGTCTTGTTAAATTCTGGTTTAACCTGTTAAATTTTATGATCTAGCATCAACACCATCAACACAGATTTGACAGAAAATAGGTTCAATTGTTGTGTTATTTAATATTCAGCATTGTCCTGAAAAGATTGGTATATTGAGTTTCAAATTGCGCATCATTATTATTGTAAGTCATTGTTTTCAGTTGTGACTGTCGCTTTGTCTTTGTTGAATGTATGAATGATCCAGTCATATTTAAAGTTCTACATTCTCCAAAGCCTCTTTGTGTAGAAAAACACCTGAGATGGAAACATAATGTGGGCTGTTTCCATGACAATTCTCAACTACAACTTTTTTATGGGCTACTTTTATGTTTTTCCCCGTCAAATAGCTTTCACCGTCATTTTCCCCAGTGGCCTTCCATTTATGCATTTTTTTGTTTTACATGTCAGTGTGCTGAACGTGTTTATGAATGACTCTTTGATCTTTCAAAGTTATTTTTATGCTGCCTTCAGTAAATGACTGGCCTGCAGAAATGGCACCCCGGGCTGATCAGGCAATAGTTGAACCACAAAAGCTGCACAGCTAGCTTTGTCTCCAAGAAATACTCTGTTTGTAAAAGATATTTTCATTTTGCAAGAGCTCCCTTAAGCTAGAAAAAGGCAACGCTTTAACTCTGTCTCTGAATCTCTGATTTTTCCATCCAGTCCCGCTAGATATCACCCTTATTCAGCTTCCAATAGCCTTCCAGACAGGGTCTTTAATCTTTTACTGATATTACTGCAAATGGAGCAGAGAAACAATGTGTATTTATCTCCCTCTGTCAAACACTGCCATCATCTCTATTTAAAATCTTGTTTGTGTTTCTTTATCATAATTAAGTGATGAAATTATTGTCTGATTGATGAACTCACCAGGAAGCAGATAAGTGAGTTTCAATCAAATTTTCTAATTTAACTATTTTTTTTTTTAATCCTTCACACTGGAGCTTCCGCTAATAGAAGAGATGACACGTGAGATACATGACAGCACAGTTCGGTACAAATCATATTTTAGCCTGGTAGCCTGTTAGTATTCTAAACTGTTAGCTTGTTGTTAGCATGTGTATCTTGTTGGACAACTTGTAGGCTTGTTATCTTATTAACTTGTTGTTAGCTTTTGAGTCTGTTAGCAAGTTAGCCTGTTAGCATTTTAACATGTGTACCTTGTTGTAAACTACAATATTTATTGTTAAAATAATTGTATGGTCCTGTCCCCTTGTGTTTCTTTGTTAAGTACAATCTTTAATTATATCTTATTTTTTATTATATCTTAAATTAAATTTCACAGCAGTTTATGGGAATATTCCAAATAATTTGACCTTTGCACGCCTCTAAAGAAGTGTACCTTCTAATATAGATAGTTATCCTGCTCCTGTGTCATCACATTTCATAAAAAAATGTCTTTTCTTTATTGAAGCAAAGGCAAAAAAAATAGCCTACATTACTAACTTCCCCAGAGCCCCTGCAGGCATGGCACAATAACAAGGGAAAAATTGCTCGAGGAATGCTTCGGGGATGATTGAATGTTTGGGTTTCCTCGAATCCTTTGGCTAAAACGTCTCAATTTAACTCATGTTTCATCTAAAAAACTCTTTTTCAAGCAGCCATTGCAGCGAAAGTGACAGCGACAGCTCCAGCGCTTTAGGATATATAGATTCTGGACAATCATCCACTTGTATAACAAAACACAAGCCAGGATTGATGTTGCGCTTAAAGCACATCACACTGTATGTTGCAGGAATGAAACACTTATCATCCTCCTGAGCTAATCATCATACATTTTCAGCAGCCACCACCAAGGCTCCACTTCAGTAATTGGCCGTGGATTTTGAGGAATATCAATTCCAGGCAGGCTGCGAGTTGCTTTGTGCACAGTGCTGCTATAGTGTCACCTTCACAGGTTGTCCCGTTGCTCGGTGCCACTGAGAGAGAGGAGATCAGTGGCATCTCCTCGTATTTTCTCTGATAACTGCCCCGGAACAAGTGAAAGGTATTCAGAAGACGTCTATGACTTAATTTGGATAATGTGCAGGGCACCGCAGCGAGGGGTGGCTTAAAATTATTGACACTAACATCATTATAGAGACGCTGCCGCACATACACGCATAGAGAATAAATCTACTTCTCAATACCATCAGAAAACACTTATTCTCTCTCTGACAGGCTCTGTGTTCTTATGCACAGCTTTATTTTGTAGTTGCCTTTGTGGCTCGAGATGACTCAGCTATAAATATGGATAAGGCAAAGCACCGGCTCTCTTTCAATGCATGTTTTTAAGACGCTTTTGACTTGAGGCCAAGAAAAATAACCCAATGGATCTTTGTCACTTTGAAGTACCAGAGCTGATAGACTTCTCAAAGTGAGTGTAGTACGTACCTCAAATGAACTCTGATACGCTAACAACCATATCTTGTCCTCTGTTCAATGAACCCGACTAAACCAAACCCACTGAGATTAGACAGAGATTAGGATTAGGAGTGAAAGCGTTTAATGGGCTGATTTGGACACTAGTGTACCATATTGCATATTCATATGTGAGCCCTGAGAGTGCCCACAGCTCTGGGATGTCAGTGTGAGTTTAAATGAGGGGACTCCAGCTCCAGAGGGACTTGTTCCTGCTAGCAGACAGAGGGCTAATTTACTCCATGACTTAACAAATCACACACTGCATCAGATGAAAATGTTGCCTTTATCGCTCTCCAAACTAACACAAGCCTACTGTGCATAGAAACAGTTCTAAACATTGAGTGCCAATATTAGACAAGGGGATCCATGAGGAACTTTTACAATGAACTTTATAGAGTTTAATCGCAGTGTCTGTCTGTGATTATAACTGACAATAATTTCTTGTAGTTGATTGATCTGCAGATCGCTTGCATATTAATTGCTTAAATGTTGAGTCTATAAAATATTTTTAAAAATGTGAAAAACGCTCATCTGAAATTTCCTGGAGCCCAAAGTGACGTCTTCTAGTCAGTCCTCTAGTAGCTTTAGTTATGGTCAACTCGGTTTTTCCCACACATATACTTTACTTGGGCTTTCCCCCAGGTATACTAATGGCTGCCAAGCATAATTGACAACAAATGTAAGCACTTTATACTTCTGTGTGTGTGTTAAGTAGAGTTGGGTACCAAACTTATTAGTGTATTACATTAAAACAATCGGTGCTAAATTTTGGTACCTGAGTGTGCATCTTTACAGTAACATTACATAAAGAGAGACAGTGACTGCATCGGAAATTTCCTTTTCCACAATCTGTTTAGTTTACTAAAATAGTATGTTCCTTAGTATGTCAGAGACCTCGGTATGAAACCAAGGACATAGCCCTCAGCCCGCTAGCTTGATGCTAACACATCATGGGGATTAGAAATAACACGCTAACAATGTCCATTGTTACTGGCAACATGATATACTATCTCCAAAAGTGAATAATTCAGCTGTTTAGAGCTGAAATTACTTTTTTTTGTTTTTATGGAGAGAGTGAAGAACCAGAGGAAAGGAGCCGCTGGGTACTGGTGTCGAATTCCAGGTAACAATTTTGGTTCAAATAACGGTACCCAACCCTCTGGTTAAGGTGAATAATTAAAGCAACAGTATGCAAAGTAGACACACTCTTGTAACAATTCTGAAGAAAGATGGGTATCAGGTCGTTAAATATCGACGGCTACCTGCTATAAATACACAGCCATTCTGTGGGACACATATGTGTCAGACACATATTCATGAGTCTTTATGAGAATATGTACAACATCTGCAGATGCTACTGTCATAACTCTGATTAAACAGTGTGGTGTAATGAAGCTCGAGCGAAAGGTTGGTCAGTGGGACTATTCTTTTGCTTGCTTATGGCATCTGGTTTATTTCTCATACCATCCCTTCATTCATTCCTCCCACGCATACTCACTTATAATTTTCCTGCCATCATCATCTCAGGCTATCAATTACCATCAGCTGTTCACATCAGCAGGTCGCGTATATCCAATGGCACAGCAACACACCTACATTGTTAGCCTATCATCTTGTCGCTGTCTTTTTAGATATGGTTCTCTCTCTGCCTTTAGTTCATTCATGCTGCTGTTTTGCATGGCCCCTCTGCCTCCTCATTACCGCCCACTCTTTGCGGATTCAACAGCTTCATTTCATCAGCCTCATCTGTCTTAGCAGAATCTGCAGCCACCACCACCACTACCAGTGTCTGAACTCTGCTGCTGCTGCTCGTGGCAGATTTTCCTCCATTTCCCCTTTGAGTCTCTTCATCCAAGGACTTTCTGATAAGACACAATTGTCACACATCACCTGCTGTAAACAATATTATCTTTGATGATTGATGCCTGTTTAACAGCACGAAGACAGACAGTGAATGCAAGGCTTAAATTACTTCAATATAAGTGGTTAATGAGAATGCACATAATTCCTGTCAAGTGCCATCACATATCTGCTTATATTCCAGATGTTTGTACTAAATGTCATGATGTAAAAAAGGAAATCTATTTCATTGTCTATGGGAATGTCCAAAGATCCAAAACTTCTGGAAGGATGTGGCTCAGGTAGTAGAGTGGGTCGGCCTATGTTCGGAGGGTGTTCCTAAGGGCAAGACACTTCACCCTCCTTGCCTTGTGTGAATGTGTATGACTGCTGTATGTTTGAGGTGGTGGTCGGAGGGGCCGTAGGCGCTGAATGGCAGCCACGCTTCCGTCAGTATGCCCAAGGGCAGCTGTGGCTACTATTGTAGTTTACCACCACCAGTATGACTGTGTGTGAATGAATGGAACCTGGAACCCTGTAAGGTGCTTTGGGTGTCTTGAAAAGTGCCATACAAATCCAATCCATTATTATTATTTTTATGTATGTTGGAGATGTTTCATATCAAAGTCTCTTTAAAAACCAAACTGTGTGTTCTTGGAATATCCAAAGGACATTCTACAAACATTGAAACAGGCTACACTTCTGGAATTTGGACTTCTTCAGCTATTGCATTCTGTTGGAGGATGGATGCCCCTTCACTAAGGATGTGGATTACGGAACCCCTGACTGTGTCGGTCTGGAAAGTCTAATTTATATTTCTAAGGACAAGTGGAAAGACTTTGTTCAGCTCTGGGAACCATACATGAATATCACAAAAGATGGAAATGTAAGCTCCACCTGCAAAGCAATTGTAAACAATGCAGGGAAATAAAAAAGGCTACAGTTTTAAAGTGTGACGCCTCTACGTGTCACATTAAACTCTCTCAAGGATCTCAGCAACTTCTAGATGTCATCCTTTATACCTTCAGCAGTGATTTCCAATTGTTTGTGCGGAGATTTTGCAGAATTTTGCCATTTCTGCGTTGATTTCCTTTTTTTTGCATCAGCCCATTTTATTCCCCAGGAGAGTTGTTACCTCTGAATGTACACGTCAGTTTTTTTGTTGTTTTTTTTTTTTAACAATATTTTTATTCACGCGTCAGTTGTTGAGGCATTCAGAGTTGTAGGAGTGTGGGGAAAATTAATCAGATTTGGGGCTGAGCTCACAGACTGATAAAGACTATGACGCTGCTCAGCTGTCTGAGACAGACGGCCAGCCAGAGAGCATATATGTTAAAGGATTATGAAACAGCTCCGTTATAGTACACTACGGAGTATCTCACTTTACCAGCTCAGCTGGAGCAATGCTTGAACAAATTCTGTGAGCCGAATATAGCAGCAGATGCGGAATGTAAAATCATTAACACTGATTGAATGACTACTCGCTGTGAAAATATTAGTATTTATATGGTATTATTTTCCCTCGAGGGCATTCATCAAAAATGGTTTTCATATATTCTACAGAAATCTAATCTGGCATTTTCTGTGGCTAAGCTTCTTTGGCCAAGGTTCCTCTGTGGAAAGGGAAAAGAAACAAAAAAAAAGAAAAATTGTTGTTGTTGCTGCATACAGTAAATACGAGCAACTGTTCTAGTATGTAAAACGATCTTCTAGCTTTGCTCCTGAATTTGCATTGTTCAGGTTGGGAATTTTCAACTAACAAGCAGATGTGACTGACAGCAGGTGCCATTGTGCCTTTTTTAAAAGCGCAATATGGAGGATTTTAGTTGGAAAACAACTGTAAAAAGTGAACTGAAATTATTAACAGAATGTGAAGAAATAATAGCTTTGGCATTATGACATCTATGTACTGTGTTGATGAGATATGTTGTCCTGGTCCAAAGCTCCAGTACCAGCAGTATAAAAACCAACACCCTCCCGGTGATCCAGTTCTCCCAGTCCAGACCACCAGCTCCATGGCTAACTAGCTAACGGCCGCTAATTTAGCTGCAGTTAGTGGTTACTCTAGTGATATGCTGCCCCCTATTTGTTTTTAGTATGAATTTGACAGGTAGCCTCTAAGGTTAAAGCAACAGCCACTTAAAAAGTCTGTGCGCCTCCCTGCAGTAAAGCTTAGTAATAGAGGACAGCATATCATCTGCACCATCATATCTTTAGCTAGCAAATCGAGTAAACGAACGAAGACAAACACCACGTTATATTCCACAAAGGAGTCAAACATCCTACAAAATATCCTCCTTCCTCTTCAAATCCACATAAATGGATCTATAAATGCTGCTCCACTCTTCTTGAAGAACAAACAATGCCTTCTGTACACTTCAGTTGAAATTGTATGAGTCACGATGCTGGTTCACATCAGGAGCAGCGTCAGTGTTGAAGCTGCTCTGCTGTATGAGGGTCATGGCTCCTGCAGAACTTGTCCAGGGCCCTTTTTGTCACGGCAATAAAAAATGGTTTGATCTGCCGCTCACTGGGGAAATCAAGTCAAACTTCAACAGGCCCCAGTTCAGACTCATTCCTTTAATAAGGTAGCTAGAAACCAATCATGGGCTGCAATTGTTCCTCAGTGCCTCACAGTAAAATGTGTTTCTTCAGTCTCACTGTCTGTACAAGAAAACAGATGGAACAGAGATGAATGCTTCTCACCACTCTGTGTAATCAGGATGTTTTTTCACTTTGATTCATGAACAAATCTGTCAATAATTGCGGTATGCTAAACAAGACAACACAGAAATACTGTATGGACCGAACAAAACTGCCAATATTGCTGGTAAACAAGCCAATAATTCATTGAGAGAATGATATAAAATATATTCCTTTTTGTTGTGTCTAGAATTATGTTGAAAATTGTGTCGGTTTTAATTAAATCTGTAAATTGTTTATGACAGTTCTCACTGTTGATTAGGAAGAATCTCAGTTAACAGAAACAGAAAAAGTAGTTGAGAGGCTGCTCCAGAGTCTTGTTAAAATTTGAATACAAAGAGTAATTACAGTATGTGCGTGGGAGAATCACAAATCTAGAAATGCATTTGAATGCTTGCACACTAACAAGACAGTAAGAAGCAGGTGAATGCTATATGTGATAAAGGGGTTGCAAATTAAATTAATTAGAAATACAACTGCAGTCCAAAGGACCATGAAAACATTTCAGTTTAATAATTGGTTATGAAAGAGGCTATAGCTGGGGTGCATTTCTTTGCTTCTGTCATGTTTTAATTAGCAAGTTGTTCTGATGTGTTCTGTCGAGAATTCTCATAACAAGCTAACCTTTCTGTGTAAAGATGGACCAGAGGGGTCCAAATCTCTGAGACATTGAAAATCTCATGTACACCTAAAAATAATCGGGAATTTTGAGGATTCGGAAAGTAAATCAAAGACTCAGAAGTCAGATTGATATTCTAAGCAAAGAGGGGCTTTCTCAGCCTAAAATCATAGCTAGAGGGAAGGTTTCTAATGGAGCAGTGCATGGAAATGGATCGGCTGTATTCAAAGCACGATCAGGCAGACCCAAAGCGACCACACCATCAGAAGATCAATACATCAAGCTTAGTTCCCTGAGAGCTGGAAAAGCAACTTCAACACAGATACAGAATTTGCTAAATAAACACAATACTCAAATAAACTTAAGTACTGTCAAAAGAGGGCTGTCTCGTAGTGGTCTCCCCTTTGACCGAGGCAGTTCATGTGCTGTTTCGGATCCAGTTCTTTGCATTTCGACAGCCGGGAAAGCTGGTTCCAGAGCAGCACCAACATTTTGCTGGTCAAGAAGAGATAACTGCTTAAGTCAGGACCTGGGGTGACCACAGACCAACCAACACGTCTATGACTGCCATTTTCAAAATAACAAAAAAGAGGTCCATGGCATGTTCTGACTTATCAATGGGAGAACAAATGAAATATTTGTACCATGGGCGCCAAATCAAAGGAACAGCGGTCCGAGGACCCGTAATGTTTGGATGCCAATGTAGGCGTGCAAAGCCAGGACACTTGTAAAGAGATGATGGAGTCCGCCACAGTTGTTCTGAGCGAGACCGAGAAATTGGAGATACAGTTACTGAAACTTGTGCCCATGGACAAGCAAACTGGTTCTTAAAAGGTTTGCAGGTTGAACCAAATCTGAACCAGCGCTACCACCAGCGCCAGAACCAGATCTTGGTGAGCTTTGGTTGAAAGGGGTTGTCAGAGGACAAACAGCAGTTTTTAAACCACTTCTCAGGGTGGAAACAAGGCCACATGCTTGAGGAGGGCTAAGAAATACCAAATGAACAAGGAAAAGTACCACAGCGTTCTTCAGAGACATGCTACACCTTCTAGTTTGATCTTTGAGGTGAAGGAATCAAATTGCAGCAGGATAGTGAGTCCAAACACACCTCAAGTCCAGAGAAGACCAAGAAGGTCTCACTGCCATGCATTTTCCTCTACTTACACCTGATGTCAGCTTGATTTAACAATTATCAGACCACGTGAAGACTGAGAAAGCCAAGCATTCTGTGACATCCATGCCAACCTGAGTGCATGCAGCCATTAAAGCAGAGGAGGGATATACCAAATAAGATATTTTAAAATACATGTACATTTTTTAAAAATTCAATATATAGGTCCCACACATATATTTGACTGTGTGGCCAGATATATTACGGCAACTCATTAAAGGCTTTTATACTTTTAATTTTAAAAATACAACCCAACTAGATAACTGTATTCCTCTTTAAAATAAGCCTGTAAGCAGGTAATGTGGCTTGATTCCACCTTTAAGGGAATCTTTAAACACCATATATTAACTCAATTCAGACAGCTGTGTTTGTTTTACTGGACAGATCAGCAGTTTCAGAAAGCAAAATAAAAATGTTTTGTCACTGGTAAGCATGTTTAATTGGGTCCTGTAAATAGGAAGTGGGATGGAGGCTATAATTGCCTGGGGTTCTTCAAAACACAGAAAACATCAGCTTTAATGCCAACACATAATTTGAGGCAAAATGGGTCTATTCATAACATCTGAAACATATCTGGTTATTTTCCCGAGAGGAGAAGCAAGAAGCTCTCCTCGGTGTATGAGCGAGGATTATATAGCAAGCAATATTCAAAGATTTATTCCTATATCTGGATAGGATCAAAACCTGCGTATATACATATATACAATTCCTTTACCGTTGCACCTTTGCCCTTCATTGATCCCTCTTCACATCATTCTCATCGCTCCTTTTATTACCTTCCCTCTTCTTTCTCAATCCTGCGCATGCTCTGTCTCCCTTCCACCCACACACACACACACACACACACACACACAAACCCTCTTTCTACTTGGCCTCATTTTTACCCCAAGATCAGCCAAACCCAACAACCTCTAACTGGGATCGTCCCGTTTCACATTCCTCCAGCTCACTATCTGATAATCAATGCGAGCGAGTACTCTGCATGTCTCTGAGAACTGATAATGCTGCCCCTACATCCTGCTAATGACCCTTTTATTCAATGTAGAACAGTCTAACAGTATAGCATGTGCTGTCTGCGAATGATGATTGGTAATATAAAGAGTTTTCCAATTTTGAAAATCGAATAACTGTTGTAAAGTCTTTATTCAAGCTAATATTACACAGCTAATGCCTCTCAACATTGAGGATTTGCTGCTCTCTGTTGTCTTATCTGGCAGAAAATGGAATACTTTGGGGTTTCGGATTGTTTGTCTCACAAATAAGCAATCTGAAGTTGCCATCTCAGGATTTAAGAAATGGTAATAAGCAATTTACACAATATCTTGACAATGACAGCAGATTATAAAAATAATCGCTACTCTACTTGCAGTCAGAAAGTAGATATTGAGCCACAAGGTGAGAACACAGTCTACACATGCTCAGAAAACCAGGACTTTGACCGATGGAGCATATTCTCAATGTATAAACAATATGAATCATAATGTCCTGATGGGGAAAAAGCCTCAGTTAAACATTAACACTTAGGATAGGATACAACACCACAACCTGGACAATGCTATATGCGATATGATATGAAATGATCAGAAATACACTGTAATAATTGTAGAGAAGGAGAATATACTAAAAACGCAAAAGGTACTGTAGGTATTATGAAGAGTGTCTTGGTATTAAAAGAGTTTTATAGACATCTGAGATGAGAGAGTGTACCAGAAACAGTCCGAACATCCACAAGGAGAGGAAACACTTCTCCATCAACAAAGCAACAGACAGTAGTAATGATGCCTCAGGGTCAATAACACATCACAAGCGATCATATCCAAAACATTATCTAACGGAAATATCCATTCTTGGATGCACAAACGGCTGCCTTTGCCAAAACAAACATCTTGTGGTTCCTTCTGCTCCCTGCCCAGCTAAACTTCAACAGTGTGAATTATTCAAACAAACACCAGTTTCACAGGAAATACATGCAGTAAAGTTGTACGGTCGCATAGAAACAATTCTAAAAAATGCATGAAATTTACATAAAATCCGTCAGGAGCTGCACCCAACAAATCAACTTTACTACCAGAGCATCTCTCACAGGCTTTATTGATGTCTCCTTCACTCTCTTCTGTAAGTTTTGTTGCACTTTTAAGAGTTGACTAGAGTGATGATTCTTTTGAGCATGTCGAGTTAATTCATTAAGCAGTTTCTCTGCATTGCTCCACTAAACCTGAGGAGAGGTCTAATCAGACAAAAACGCAATCGCCAGAATTTATATTGCATATATATACGTCTCAGCAAAACCATATGCTGCAACTTTATATTCCTAAGGTACAATTTGATGTTGTGACTCCACTGTGCTTATGGCCTGGTCATGGGTTTAGGCACAAAAAACTCTTGGTTATGGTGAGGAAAAGATCATGTTTTGGTTGGACATAGTCGGAAATGCCCCGAAGTCTTGTTGAAAACACACAGTTTGGTCACTCACATGTGCAATGACATTTAAAATGGATGATATTAAGAGTTAGGTATTATATTTTCAATATTATATTTTCCTTAGTGGAGTGTTCCTTTAGTGCAGTTGTATAAAGAGATGGTTGGATGGGTCACAAAGAGGACATTTCAAAACCAAGTCTCTATAATAAATTGAATAATCGTAACTGAAGTTACATAAGTGACGTGAGTAGTAGTTTTCCTAAACCTAACCAACTAGCTTTTGTGCCTAAACCTAACCAAACTGCAACCAATTCAAGTGAGAAGCAGTCCAAAATCTTATCATATTATAGATACGGAATGTGAAGTATTTGGGTGCAAGCTTTACTTTGCAAATCTAACTGGACATTGCATATATATTTTTACGAATTTGACCTCGATATGCAAAACTGACAGTAGAGGAGTAGGTGGAATATCATAGTGCGAAGGTTAAGGTAACTGACCAGAAGCCCACAACAGACAAACCAAACACTAAGTCGCACTTTTTAGCAGCCACTGTAGTTACAAAATACATTTAGTCAGATGAGGTTTATTTAGTTGATTGCAATCTCCACCTTTAAATTAGTCAAAGTCTTGTTCATCGGTGTCTGAAGAATTCCAGTCATATCTTGAGAGGACAGACTAGTCTAAACATAGACTTTACTTAGGTGGACAACCGTCCAGGTATATATGGTGTTGTTTTGTTAAAGATTGTAAGTGCACCTTGTTGTTGCTACATCATTCTGTATCACATTGGTTTTGGTAGTTTCAATAGTTGAATTATGAACTCCATGTGAAAATGGTATCGGGGTGACAAAAACCAAAACAGCAACAAATGAGCAACTTTATAAAACTACTACTCCTGCTGACAGAGGAAGTCCACAGAGCAGACATGTACTGGGGAGGGAAACAGAAACGTGTGTGCATTAAGGTGGATAATTAAAGCAACACTCTGTAGGCAGACTTCTAAAGCAATTCTCAAAAAATGTCTTTTCTCAGGTCTCATCTTTCACATGTTGCCTCCTGTTAGCTACTGTGCTCTTCAGAGCCTGACTGAAACCTGCTTGACTTTGCTTTAAGGGATAAGCAAAACAAAGTTCCAGCATATTTCATTTTGGTTTCAGTTTCTGAATTTCTGCTATAATGATTCAATGCGAGGCTGCCAGAAGGCTGCATCGTGTGTGTGTGTGTGTGTGTGTGTGTGTGTGTGTGTGTGTGTGTGTGAGGGAGGAGACAATAAGTTTCATCAAAGTCGTTGACATTCGTGTACTGGCCCTCTGCCCGTCCTCAAATAGGTCAGGAGATGTTACACATTTCTCCATAAAGAATGTGTCGAGCTCTTAGAGGAGAGAAGGAGCTGGCAGAAATATTGCAAGACACGAAGCTGCGCACATGTCAGCCTATTATTAGCATGCATGTGCCCAGGCTGTTCTGGGAAAGCGAAATCTGTCCTATTGTCTTGACTTGATACAACATCCATTGTAGAGACCCAAACAGACAGGATGGACTCTGTGACATCAGCGAAGAAGAATGTAAAATCTCAAACTTTTCCTCCCTCGTGTGCTTCACACAGACCTCAGGCAACAGTCACCTACTGTAAAACAAACGCTAAACACACTCAGACACAATCTGAATACATGCTGCTGGTAAGCCTGGTGTAACAAGAGGAGCAACACTGACTAAGCAAAGACACAGTGCACTTAAAACCGCGGATTAAGGCTTCAGACTCCCCAGACTAATTACACCTTGCAGGAATGTGATTAGCGGGAGCAGTCGCAGTAAGCAGGGCACAGACGCAGACATGGAGGAGTTGGAGTACGAGCACGAGCTCCGCAGCCGAACAAAATCAACAAAAAGATGCTTCTAGATAACACACGCAGGCACGTCTGGCACAGAACGCTAAGCCTACTTACTGTACCGGCCGATGGACATGTAATAGAAACCGTCATGTGGCTGAATGAGAGAGTGCGCATTAGCATTTGATCCAGATAATGATCTAAAATGTCCCAGTAATGGCAGCGAAGAAGAAACACAGCTCCTCCAGAGAGAGACAGAGAGAGGGAGAGCTCGCTCACTCTTTGACTTTGAACTTCTATTCTGATCATTCTTCATCACATTGTCGCCACATTAGTAATTAAAGGGACATCTCGGAAGAATGGATGGAGCGAGAGGACGATAATAAAGTTGTGTATCACAAAAGGGAGGAAAATTAAAGGAGCAGTCCGTCAGAAATTTGAATCGGAAGAGAAAGGTCTCTTAAATTAAATAATCAAACTCTCTTTGTTTTCATAACTGAATAAACAAAGTGATCCTAAACAACAACACAGTCTGATGCTGTTTAACTTTGTGTATATGTGGCAGACCCTGCCACCTTTCTAGCTTCAAACAATGGTCTGGGGACCTTATTTTCCTCTGAGGACAGCTTGTTTATTCAGTTATAGGACAAATAAATATTTCTGAGTTTTAATTATTACCTCACTGATATTTGTAAATATTAAAATTGAGTGTCCGCCTTTAAGAATAATAAAAATGTGCTTCTATGACAAATAACAACTTCTGTAGGCTACACCGAACATCACTAGAGATTTTTATCAGTTTTAACTTCAAAGTCTGACACACCGAGCATCATTATTCATTGACTTAATATGAATAATATTTATAATAATAGAAAAATACATATAACTGGCAGCTATTTCATTTTGTATCCATGACTCAAGTGAAATGCTATCTTTTTAAAATCAAAGACCAACCCTCTGCAGAAACATCACGTTTAAATAAATAAATAAATAAATAAATAAATAAATAAATACAAAGACAACATGCATCTGTTTAAAGTTTGATAAGGTACCATATGTAACTCTGCACCCTCTCCTCCTCCTCCTGGACATCCTACGCATTTGTAAGTGCAGAGGTGTCGGTGGCCCTTAGTAGTCAAGCAGGTCTGAGATCAGCATGTACTCTGAAAAGCAGATTGAGCCAAAAGTAGCTGCATCACCGGAGACTCAGACGGGTTTAACTGCAGCAGGACAGGAAGCAGGGATCACAGCCCCACAGCAAACCCGGGACACCCGACGAGCTGCGGACGAGCGCACGGAAACCAGGAAGGACAGATTTGTATCTGCGGATACGCGAATTTACAAACACTGCAGAAATTCTGTTTTGTTTTGTTTTTTTTTCTTAAAAAAAGTAAAAGCATCACATCGCACAGAGAGAGACAGAGACGCCACATTGCACACACCACGTCGGGCAGAGAGGACATCGTCGCTGTGCCTACCTCTGTCAGTGTCTCCATCCCACTCACACTTGTGGTCCTGATGATACGCCGCCGCTGCGCTCCAGCATCCTTAAAGCACTGTTATTTCCACCAGGAGGGGGAAACATGATGGCAGTGCTGCTTGGGCTGACGCACCGCCTGACGAGCTGGAGCTGGCCAATCAGAGCGAAATCCGATATACTCCAGACCAATCAGCGCAAAAGGGAGGGTAAAAGAGGCGTGCACGCGGGCGGTAGTAGCAAGCTAGATTGACGCTGTGAGAGAATTTCCAGTTAACTCCTGCAAACACACTGAGCACCTGTACTGCCCCAACATCCACACATGAAGTAGTTGTTTAGTGTTATTTGTTTGTTATTTTAATGTCTTTGAATTAATTCACACTATAGTGTATTTTGAGAGCATCTCCACTATGAGTAGATTCAGGATTTTAAAGGTTGAGATGAGGTGCTGAAAAGCTTATTTTCAATCAGGAACATTTCAAAGACTATTAGTCAAGACAAGAATTAGAAAAGGAAAAATGAAAAAAATGGCAATTTGCCCATGGAGGGGCCAAAACTAATGGTGGGCCACCCACGGCACAAAAAGCATTGATGAAAACTGAAGAAAAGAGTTACCGCATCATAAATATGAGATAAATGTAGACTTTTATCTCACTTTTGACTTTAGTTTTTTTATATTTTATAATTGTGTGTTGTAATCTCTTAATTTCAGCATGTTATCTCGTAATTATGACTTTTTATCTCATAAATATTACTTTAATCTAAATTTTTGATATTTTTGATCCAATAATTATGACTTTTATCCCACGATTTTGAATTCTCATGGGAATATTTTCCATTCATGGAATATCTTTTTCACCAAGCTTAGTTTTCATCGTATTTTTTTTATTTATATGTTTTATCCTAAACTGGCTGAAATGAGCCTCCATTCAAATACCTACTGTATCATTAAGATACTGGGATCCAAAGTTCTCTTAATTGAATGACTTGATTAAGAAAAAAAAAGTGCCTTCTTATTAGAGATGCTTCATACGAAGAGAGCATTTTTATTCCTGAAGAACTTAAACAGAATAAACAACATGTTTTTTAAATGTTTTCGGCTCACTCAAGATAAATTGAACCTTGTGTCAGGCCAACTGTGGGTAGTCGTGTCCCAGAGCATGGAGGACCTCTTAAAGCTTGCAGACATATCCCCATTATTAATAGACTTAAGATGTGCTATAATGCTGATTAGTAATTAAGAAAATGAAAAGACTATGAGTAGGGACAATAAATAGAAAAATAAATACAATGAAAACTTTGTTAAAGATAGAAAAAATATAGATATAGTTTATCCTTAAGATTGCAGAGCCTTTGAAGGCCTGTAGACAAATCTCTCTATTAATAGATTCAAGATTTTAAAATTTGATACTGTGCAAAAAATCTAATTTTGATTCAAAAAGGTAAGTATATATAGAGATAAGTAAATAAAAATTTATTGCTAAAAATGTACAGTATGTTGGCCCAATGTTCAAAAATGAATATGTAGGCCACTTACTCTAGGTCACGAGGCAAACACACTGCATAAAAGCCTGTTTCAGCGTCCCTTCTAGCCTATTCAGAGCCTGAACTTTCTTTTAATACACCTCATCTCATGTTAGGACACCAAAATAAAAGTATTGCAGTTTTATGGTGGTCAAAGGCAGCAACCAGTGTGCTGAGCTCGTGCACGTCCACACTGAGGGGCAGTAAGAGGATGAGTAACCACATTTGGTCACAAGCTTATTTTAGACGTGCTGTAAAATTCATCTAAGACGTGCTGAATCCTCTGCTGCTGTACCACACTGCATGTAGTTCACACTGTCCATCATCTGCCTTTCTTTAAAATATTCATCATCCATTTCCTTCACTACATGGACATGGTTTCCTAGTCTACCTGTGCTGTGAGATCCAGGAGGAGGATATCTTCTAAAGGAGATTATAGTGACGGAGATCTGCTGACCTGCCCCTGTCTCCTGTAGGCTGCTTTAACCAGACACACACATGACAAGCTCAGTACTTCCTCTTTGTGTTTGAGGCTCACATTTCACTTTCAAACAGACACACGAGACAGTTAAATTAAATATTTTATTGCCATTAGATCAGCAATAAAGTAAGTGAACCAGCCTGACGGCATGACAGAATCAGGAATTGTCTTGTACAAAGCAAGGTATAATCGTCTAAGCTAAAAAAAAAAGTTCTTCATTCAAAAATATTTGTCGTTCAAAATAGGATACAAATGTCCAAAACAAACATGATTATCACCAGTTCGCCTGTTTATATTATATACTTTCAATATTATAAACAAAATCATCCCAAGATGCGTTTATTTCGTAGTCTGCACACCAGGTGCTAAAAAAAGGCAAATGCAAAAAAAAAAAAAAAAATGTTGATATGTTGAAAGATAAAAGCCCTGATAGAATAATACAACAGCAGAGTCCATAGACTGAAACTATTTCCATGAACCGATTGCAAAACAGGAAGTGAATTGTACAATAAACTAATTAATTTTAGAATAAAACAAAAGGGATGAAAGAAACACTGTGCCAGATTACATTTGAAAATGCCACTTTTTTTTTTCAGGAGCTGTGGGGGTTATAAGGTTTGGACTAAACCTGACTAAACTTATGACTCATCCATTATAAATTCCCCTCAGAAATATAGATTAAAACCAACATTAAGATTTATTTGCAGCCGCAGCTCAATGTAACAATTTGTGGTTATTTACATGTATTTATCACTTTTTTATTGGCCATATGTGAGTGTATTGTAGCGGGATATGAAAAATGAGCCCTTCCCCGTCTCTCTCTGTTGTCTAAACAAGCCTGTGGATGATTTGTCTAAGTTGTTTAATGCTGCTCGACTGTGGAGTCCGCTAACAAGCTAAGGACCGGCTTCTAGCAAAACATCGAAGTTCAACGGAGCCCCTTTAAGTCTGTGCTGATGCCGTTTGTAGTAATAATGTGTTTAAAGGAGTTTATTGTAGAAGGCCAGAATTCAAACGTGGGCCGCAGAATATCATCAGAGATCAACTGCTGCTCTTTGCCAGCTATCATTGGCTGTCGCTAGCTACTGTTAGCTATTTAGCTCATGGCTCAGAAGGTATACGGTTGTATTTTTCCGTTTAGTAAGAAAAATACAAGTAAGTGTATTTCATTTATTCTATCTATTTTCTTTATTTATTACACTGACAGCCGGCATCTGCTAGCTGAATCTACAGGGTCTCAGACTATCACGTCTTGGTGGTACAAAGCGGTACGAGACAGGACATGCCAGGGCTAGCTGGTTAGCATGCTAACGTCAGCACAAATCTCTGCGACAAACTATATAGACGTTTTTGACATGAGGTTAACATGTTGTTTCTTCACACTACACTAAAATTCTGGCCATATCTTACAAATTGTTCCTTTAACTACCAGGTAGATAACAAATTAAAACTGATCATCACAACTTTGGTTTGATCTTGTGCTAGTGTGACCGCGAACGTCAGAAAAAACTAAACAAAATTAAGAGCAGTGAATGAAAACCTACGCATGGAACAAGCCGGTCAGTTCTAGGCACACTAGCTTCACGTCTACATCCACTTTACACACTTTTTTTTCACATCTATCTCTCTAGTACCTGCTAACTTCCTTACTCGCAGCTAATCACAGCTACAACCTGCTTTTCCACTTCCATTTACGAGAATAAACACACGTTTCCTTTCATATCCTTACTTTTCACGTTCCCTTTTAAATCACTTGACTGCATGACCTTCATCCAAACACTTCCTTCACTGTGCCAACAGGACAGTTCTCTCCTAGCTTCTTACGTACCATTCCATCTGTTTTTGCTCCTTCTCTGTTTTTATTTGACTAATCTGTAGTTTGGTGACATGATTTCAAAGGACACTTTTGGGAACAGCCTTTCTGTGCTGGTGTATGGGTGACTTGGGGGAGTTGTCTGGAGGGGGCCACTGTGGCTTAGACAGCTGGATGTCTTCCTCTATTTTAAAAGCTTTCTTCGGGGGATCCGTCTGCGGGGGCCAAACAACGGATATTTTGTTGGAGTGTGGTTTGCTTTCATCGCACGTCTTTTCGACCGAACTTAGGCTGATCATGGAATATCTATATTCAAGCTTTTCGTCTGAGGGGATAGGTCCGCCACTTCCTGCGGGAGGATTCTGTCCAAGTCCATTATCGTAGCTCCCTTTGGACTTGAGAAGTTGTTTGTAATGTGGAGGACAGTAAAAATGTCCGTGGAGAGAGACATAATTCCCAAGGCTGCAAGAGAGAAGAGTATTCCTTATCTTAGAGGTGCGCTCCTTCACAATCAGATAATGGTTACCTCATTTCTTTCTTTTTTCTTTTTTTTACCTCCACCAAGGAGAATATGTTTTCATCCATGTGGAAAAGATTTTTTTCCCCCCTTTTACAACTTTAATTGTGTGAATTTCTCAGGCAGCAATGCAAGGATCTTGATGGAAAAATTGTAGTATAGTATAGTGTTTATAGTAACACAGTGCCATCAAGTTTAATGTTGGATTTGGCTTGATTGAATTATAGGGGTCTATTGGTCCTTGGCGGAGGTATGCGCTCTACTGAGAGCCTTTCTCTTAAGTTATGTTCTCCTTTAAGCACGGCAGTGTTCAACAATGCGTATGATGAGTGTTTATTTGAATGTAAGCCATATTTACCTTAGTTTGTTTCTGCAGTGTTCACAGCAGAAACAGGATTTATGGTACTTTTTTTTGTCTACTATCAGAGCATCCATCGGATAAGCTCTCCTCCGACACACCGTGCACAGCTCCGACTTCGGAACTCGAGCCTGTTAAAAAGAGATAAAATGCAAATGATTTGATTATTTATTTTTTTTTTAATTTTCCCCAGGTGAACAGAACCTCCTTTGGGCTGCCTCACAATGCAACAGCTTTTTCTCACATTTTTTTTTATCATGGTGAATCTTGTCAGAACACTGCAGCAAAATAGATTAAGTTCCTAGTGCACAACTTGTTACATGCTCATTCATTTGGCGTTTGTTTAAATAACACATTTATCGCAGTCGTGAGAGCAGATGATTCAGTGTATGGTTTCATCAGTATTCTGTTTTATTCTCTCATCTACCTACACACACACTCAAGCATGCATCTCTCAGCTGTGCTTTGTTTGTCAGCACTACAAATAAGCTCCTCGGTCGTGTGTATACTGTAATTTTCCTGCTGGAAAGGCACATTGCATGCTGGCTTTATTTTGGTCAGCTAATGGACAGCCTCTTGAAAATATAGCATGGCTGCAGTGCTTATCACGACCAATTAGGTTTAGAATGACATCATCCTCATTACAGGCAACTCGTAAAAAAACAAACAAAAAAAAACCTGCCCACAGCCGAGTGTTTTACTTTGTCTTTTCATTGTGCTGAGATCTGAATTTCTAAGTCAAAATGCTAGCACGGCTATAGCCTCATTTGTTATTCTCAATATCAAAATGCAATTAATTCAATGCATTGATCAAAAATGCTGCACCCATCCATAGTCCATGCCGTTAGTTTCTGTTGTCTTATGCGAGGTCTTTACCAGACACAATCTCCGTCTGATGTGACACGACTTGTGACGTCGTCTCCTCAGACACAGAGTAGCCGAGGCTCTTGAAAACTGTCTCGCTCTCCGACCACGTTTTGTGGAAATTGCTCAGCAACTTGTCGGTGGCGTCGGCGTCGTAGGTCTCTGTTCGGCGCGCTGCTAATGCGGCTTTTCTTTTCACTGCGTCAGCATAGGAAAAAGGAGCCGGTTGGGTCGACACGCTCTCAGAGTGCTCGGTGACGACTGTCCTTGTTCCAGTGACCTTGTTACCAAACTCATCAACATTTGAGAAATGCTCTGTGGATGACTGGGTTTCAGAGAAGGCTGGGGGTTCTGCTGGCACAGTTTCCACCTCATATTTCTGCAGAGGGAGGGGGGTGCTCCTGCGCGAGCCTCTCTTTGTCTCTTGAGGAATTTCCCGCTTTGAAGTGTCTGCTCTTGTTTCAGTCAGGCTTGACACAAGCTCCTCCTGATCCTTTTTCTCCTCACTGAATGAGGAACTTTGCTCACCCACTTCAAAAACATTTTTAATAGCCTGGATGTCAAAAGTTGGCATTTCCTGTTCCAGGATGTCTGCTTTCTCTTTGTCACAATCTGTGCTTTCAGTGTCATCATGGAGCCACTCTGAGAGCGCGATAAGCTCTTTTCTCAAATATAATTTCTCTTCTGGTGATTCGAATTTGTTTACAAGGCCCGACAAGTCTGCCTTTGGAAGCACATCCTTTTCTTTGTTCTGATTTTCTTCCTCACACTCCTCCATGTCTGGGCCCAGTCGTTCTGGGATGGCAATGGGCTCCTTTCGCACATAGGTCTTATTGATTTCAGCCTTGTGAGCCTCTTCAAAAAACTCTCTCTTCTCTCTGACAGATACAGATGATGGCTCTGAGATATCTGCTGCTTCAACAAGATCTGGGTCATTTAGACTCCAAGGCATGTGCGCCTCTGCCTCACTTTGTATTTCTGAAGTGTGTGCTTGATCTTCTACATATTCCTCCCCAGACAAAATCTTTTTGGTTTCAATCGATGTCCCGGAGACCTCCGCGAGTTGTGACTCAATTTTAATTTGCCGGTGGAATGATGCAGGCGACTCCACAATCTCCGATTTCTTCTCTGAGATTTGCTGGGGAAGCAGCGGCGGCGGGGTGACGCCACGCGAGAGCTTGGCCGTCGTGTCTTTGAGCCGAGCCAGATTTTCGGCTCTGTCAAAAGTTGGAGAGGGTGTGATTCTCGTGAGGCGCGATGTCGGGGTGTCACACCTGCGTGGCGGCGGTGTGGGAGGCGTGGGCGGCCTGTGCAGGAGGGTAGGTGAAGGGGTGACTCTCTGGGGCGAGTCGGTTCGCCGCGTGGATTCGATGGTGATGAACGTCGGCGAGGGGGAACGCATCCTGAGAGACGGCGAGGGAGCGCGGAGGTCAACAGACTTGCACTGACTCACATCTTCTTTCCTTCTCTCGTGGGAGGTCTTCTTCCTCGTTTGGTTCTCAATTTTGGCAGAGCCAATGCTGATCTTGGATATTCTCGTTGTGGCCCCGTCAGAGAGAGATTTCTCAGACACCGGCTCACACTCGTGCTTCTCCACTGTCTCATTATCCTCAAGTGTCAGTGTCGGCTCTGCTGCTTTGCTCACATGTGAGAGAATTTCAGATTTGTCTTGAGCGTCACTTTCTGCAACAGATCCCCGCATTTCGCATTTTCTTTCCAGACTCATTAGCCAATCTGGATCTGTACCGAGCAGGGTCTTTACAGATTTAGAACTGGTCTTTTCTGTAACTTGTCGTATCTCTGTGACATGAGAGATTAATTCTTGGACCTCCTGCCTCTGAGATTCCTCCCTTCTCCCTGTTGTGGACTTTGCTAGTTCAATTTGTTCTGACTCGCCTGTCACCGTAATTGGGACATCCCCACTTTCTTCCGGTGGTTCTTCTGCGCTCTGCTGCGTAACTGTCACTCCTTTCTTCTTCTGAGATCCCTTCACATGCTTTTGAACCGCTTTCTGTTGCTGGGAAACGTGCTCGTCTTTGCTTTCTGTGGTAATGACTTCTCTCTCGACTTGCTCTTCTTTTACACTTTTGTGAATCAGGGCAGTCGTTTCCTGAGTTTGGGGGGATCTCTCAGGCGTCGCTGTCTTGGTTTCTATAACTTCTCTCTTTGATTCTGGGGAAGACTCTTTAGCCTGAACTGCCTGTGCACCCCCTTTAGACTTTTTGGACCTCTTTTTCTTCTTTGTCGGAGCTGGAGGTTCTGGTTGGCTGTCAGTTACGCTAACAGTAGCAGCAGGCGGAGAGGCTGCAGCAGGAGGGGCAGTAACGCTCTTAATCCCCTGCTTTAACTCCATCTTTACTTCCTTAGATTCACAGATCACTTTCACCTCAGCAGCCTCCTTGACTTCCACACTTTTACTTTCACTGAACCTCTTTGTCTCTACTTGCTTTTCTTGCTTATTGTTCTTTTTCACCTTTTGGTTTTGTTTGCCCGTTTTTCCATTTGTGTTAGCAGCTGCCTTTTCCGTTTGCATTGTCTGATCTGAAACCTTTTCCTGGCTCTTGGAAGGAGAATGATCTGTTTTCTTCTTGTTGCCACGCTGGGGTGATCTGGACTCCTTTACATCTTTCTCTGCGGTGGCATTTAATTCGGACTCTTTACGATCTTTTGTCATCTTGTTCTCAGATTGGGCTTCGTTTTTATCTTCAGATTTGTTGGAGGCCTTTGTTGTCTGATTTTTGGAATCTCTCTTACTATCAGACGACAAGTCTTCTGGTTTTGCGACAGCACTGATGGAGGCCTGGACTTCGTTAGCCGTGATTGCCTGAGCTGACTGCGTGGACGAAACAGAAACTGTTTTCTGTGAAGTCGTGTGCATCTGCTGTCTGACTGACGACACAGATGAGGTCTTTTGAACAGAGACAACCTTAGAAGACTGCTGTTTAGCAGAAGATATAATCATTGAATCTGTGAAATTAGCGATGACATTGCTCTGGGTGGTGTTTGAGACCACATGTTTGGATAATTCACATGATTGGGAGTCTGAATGAACGTTCATTGCCGTCATTTCAGCGCTGTTGTTACTTGACTGCTGCTCGTCTTTGTTGGAAAGCATTTCAAGAGCAGCGGTGACTGAGTCATGTATGTAAATGGGTGTTGGAGTGGTTGGGGGTGTGTACTCCTCCTTCAGCTTCCTGTACCTTCCTTCTGCTTTTATCAATGGTGTGTTAAATTTACTCATTGGGCCTCTCATGGCAGGTGGAGGAGAGGGTGGAGGGGTGAATTTGACAGGGATATAAACTTTCTTTAGTGGTTGCGGTGACGCAGGTGGTGGAGGGATCTCACGCGAGACAGTTTTTGATGTATGTGACGTTGTTTTCGATGAGTTTTGGCTCGTTGATACCACCTTCTGTGATGTAACCTCCACGTGTTGCTGTGTTTTGCTGATTTCCACTTTGGCCTCCAGCTTCGGGACCGGGTGGAGAGCGGGACCTTTCACTTTCTTAACCGTCATCTTTTTGGCTTTTGCCGGCGAAGGATGAATTGCCTGCGCTGGCATGTTCTCCAGTTCCTGTTGAGATGGCGGAGGTGGGAGGAAGTCCTGCTCACCGGCGAGAGGTGGCGGTGGAGGAGGAAGGTGATCGATGTCAGAATCAAGAGGGAGAGGAGGAGGGGGAGGAGGAGGTGGAAGGTCAGTGTCTACTACTGGGAGAGGTGGGGGTGGAAGAGGCAGATCAGGCTCTGGCACTTGTTCTTTGAGAGTGTAAACATCTGTTTCTACTTTGGTTTTATTTACTTTTATTATTCCCTTCGGGCTCGACTTCAGATTACGAAACTGTGTCTTTAGCGTTTTGATGCCGTGGTTTTGGGTAATCGTTTTATGCTCCACCACAGTTGTTGACTGCTGTGCCGACTCCTCCACAGAACTTGTCTTCGTTATAACTGTTTCAGTTTCATTAGATGTAGAGTGATTTTCGTTTGAGGTTTCAACCGAATTAGCCGTTTTTATCTTCTGTATGTTCCTCTGTGCATCAACATTCAGGTTTCTGACTGGAGGACTCTGCTTGACTCGAACTCTTCGGTAAGCTGCGAGTCTGACTTTGGGAGTTTGACGCTGCGCTGTTTCCAACAAACACTTAATCTTGCCTTTCACATCTCCCTTTATCACTTCTTCTTTCTCCAGCTGGGCTTGCTCCTGTGATTCATATAATGACTTAATTGACATCTTGACGTCACCCTTCACCTCACCCTCAAGGCTTGGGCTCCTCTGCATGCTCGGTGACGGTGGAGGCTCCATTAAGAGCTGAATCGTTCCTCTGACGTCTCCCTGAACATCTGTCTCCTGCTGACACTTTTTCCTCTCGCTGGATGCATCTTGGAGACTCTGCATTGTTATGCGAATATCACCCCTCACTATTTCTTCCTTTTCCACTTCCCTCACCGCTTTCTTTGCCAGCTCCAGAGACTTCAGCGTGGCCTTCACATCTCCAGGAACTAAATCCTCAACAATGGCTTCGGCTCTGGATGTTGCTGATTTCTCAAGAGATCTCAGCGTCCCTTTGATATTTCCTGGTATGATATCTGGCTTCTCCACCTCCTTGTAGCGTTTCTGAGCCCTCTCCAGGCACCGCAGGGCTTTCGGGATGTTGCCTTTCACCACCTCCTCTTTCTCTACAACGACTGTCTGATTCGCTGATTCAGACAGTGAACTCAAAGCAGCCCTTAAATCACCTTTGACTATCTCCTCCTTTTGGAGTCCCTCCAATGAGACGGTCGGCTCCGACATGAAAACTTTCACCGTCTTGTGAACATCCCCAGGTATAACATCCTCGACTGTGCGCTCAACCTGTGTTTGGTTGCGAGAAAGGATGAGCTTCGTGCCCTTGATGTCTCCTCCGACAACCGTTTCTTTTTCCACTGTGTCTACTAGAGTCTCGTCAGAATCTAAATGGAGTTGTTTAAGGTAGTCGAGGGAGCCAGATTCGATGCATGTGGAGTAAAAGTTGACGTTTCCTTTCTCAGTGGCGTCTACCTTTATCTTCACCGCCTGATCTGACTTGTCTGAGCTGGACAGCTTTTGAAGAGCGCTCCTTATATCCCCTCGAACAATGTCCTCCTTTTCAACGTTCACATTCTCGTGTTGATTGAGGAGCGAGTACATCGTCATCTGCACGTCACCTTTCTCGTCCTCCTGGATGAGTATTCCGTGTCTTCCCGACTGATCCTCGTTGAAAAGGTTGTTTATAGCTTCCCGGATGTCACCTCGTAATATTTCCTCCCTTTCAATGCTGCTGTCTCTCTCTTGATTGAACAGCTGATGCACTGTTGAAGTGATATTACCCTTCTCTTCTGAATCTATAACTACCTGACGCTCCTGTCTTTCCTGTCTGTTCAGTAGGTTCATCATAACAGTCTGCAGATCTCCCCTGATGACTTCCTCTCGCTGAATCTCCGGAGCCTGCTTATTCATTAGCTGGTATTTTGCCATCCTGACATCGCCTATTTCATCAGCTTCAATGAGCACTCCCTTCGACTTCACCATTTTCTGACTATAAAGTTCCTCAAGAGTTCCCTTGACGCTCTTTCCCAGGATTTCTGTCTTCTCCGCCTTTGTCTCGTTAAAGTTGTCAAAAGGCGTCGTCTCAAAGAGCCACGTTGTCGTCTTTACATCCGCGTTGGAAATCTCCTCCTCCTGGGTGGCGGAGCGATGATCTTCGTCCTCGTCTACCTCTTTAAGTTGATCAAGAGGATTTTTCTCAAAGAGCCACACTGAGTGTTTAACATCTCCCTTTGCAACATCCTCCTTTTTAACTGTTTCAATCAGATTCTCAGAGCTCATGCTTCTTATTTTGTCAATGGACTGGGTTTCAAAGCGCCATTTCGCAGTCCTCACGTCACCTTTCTGTATTTCGCTCACATTGACCGTCCTAACAGAATCCTGCGACAGGGCGTCAGACTCAAAACGATCTTTGTTCATCCTCACATTGCCACCTTGAATGTCATCCACAGTTCTTGTCAAAGCCTTCTTTTCTTCAGCGATCCTGTCGAGAGGCTGTGTCTCGAATTTCCACTTGGCTGAGGTGACATCTCCCTTTTGCACATCCTGCTGTGTGACAGATTTAATTATGTACACCTCATCCGTGTCCCTTATGGCGTCAAGGGGCTTGGTTTCAAACAACCACCGGGTTCCGATGACATCTCCACGTGATACTTCCTCGCTCGTGACAGTGGTGACCTCGTGGTAAAGGCCCTCTTTGTCCTGAATGGCGTAAAGGGGCTGATTTTCGAACATCAAGGTGTAATTTCTCACATCGCCTTTCTCATCTTCATCTCGGACAATGGTTCGCATTTTCAACAGCTCAGAGTCTGTCTCCTGAATTTTATCTATGGAGTAGTTCTCAAAAATGAAACGGCCTTTATGCACATCTCCTCCTTGCACGTCGTTCACAGTGCGGCTGCTCACAGATTCCTCTGTGCTATCGTGGATTGTGTCTATGGACTGGTTTTCAAACATCCATTTGCAATTCACCACGTTTCCTTTTTGTATATCCTCAGTCTGAACTCTCTTGAGCTTTTGCATCACCTCCTCAGACGTTGAAGTCATGATATCGCACGTCTGGTTCTCAAAAATGTACTTCATCCCTGACACATCACCAGACGCGATGTCTATCTCGGTGACACGCTTGAAAGAGCCCGTCTCCTCTCCAGTGAGGTTCTCCAGATTCTCTGTCTCAAAGAGAAAACAAGCCGTTCTCACATCTTTTCCGCTGATGTCCTCTTGATTCACAGTGCAAGCTTTCAGATGGGTCTCTGTCTCATCGTGGATGGTGTCAAGTGCCTGCGTCTCGAACAGCCATGTGCAGGTTTTGACATCTCCTCTTTGCATTTCTTCAGATTCGTTTTCACCCTTTAACTCCACTCTTTCATACAGGACGTCCATTGGTTTCGTCTCAAAGAGCCACTTGCAGGTTTTCACGTCGCCCTTCACGACCTCGATATTTTGACTCGTCTCAACAACTTCTTCATCTTCCATATTGCTGAAGTACTTAATGCCATCGAGAGGCTGTGTTTCAAACAGCCACTTTGCAGTTTTAACGTCACCAGACTCTATTTCCTGTTTGGATATGCCTTTGATAATTTGGTATTTATCAATGCTTTCATCAAATTGGTCGATTGGTCGCGTTTCAAACATCCACTTGCATGTTGTAACGTCTCCTTTCACGACCTCCTCTCGGCGCACCGTCTTCACCTCATGGAAGTGCCCTGAGCGGTCTCGCATGGCGTACAGAGGGGTCGACTCAAACAGGTTTTTATTTGATATCACAGAGCCAGATGTTACTCCCTCGATGGTGATCTTTTGAGATTCATCAATCCTGTTTAATTCTGTGCTCTCAAAGATTTGCTTGTAGTTCGAGACGTCCACTTTATCAATTTCTTCCAGGTCGATCGTCCTGAGGATGTCCTTCTTTTCCTCTCTGATCTGCTCCAGGGGTTGGCTCTCAAATCGCCATTTCTGATGACGTACGTCACCCCTCTCCTCATTAAGTGCTGCTGTTTTTTTCAGCTTGCCCACCTCTGCGAGCTCTTTCAGCTCCTCTGTTGGATTTGTTTCAAAATAATGTCTGGCTGATCTCACATTACCTGCAATAATTTCCTCCTTTGTCACCGAGAGACTGTTTGACTCATCTTTTAAAGTATCCATTGGCTGCGTCTCAAACACCCAGCAGTTCTTGCGAACATCTGCCCGGCAGGTTGTGCCATCCTCCTGCGTGAGGTCGTCATGAACATTCACAGTGCGGGTAACCTCTTTCTTCTCCTCTCTTATGTGCTCAAGAGGCTGACTCTCAAAGCGCCACTTCTGGTGTCTGACATCACCTTTCGCCTCGTCATTCACTGTTGCCTTTTGAAGTTTTCCGACCTCGGGGCCAGCCTTCCTCTCCGCACGAGGGCTGCTTTCAAAAAAGTGTCTGGCAGATCTGACATTGCCCCCGATGATTTCTTCAAGAGAGTGGGGTCTCGCATTGGAGTCATCCTTCAGAGAATCCATTGGCTGGGTTCTCAAACACCAAGCAGTGCTTGCGCACATCAGCCCCGACGATCTCTTGATTCTCCAGTTTGGAGCTTTCCCACTCGTTCAGAGAATTTATGGTCTTTATCTCAAACAACCACCTGCCCCAGTCGCCTTTACTGCTGTCCTCCATTGAAAGGCTGCACACAAGTCTCAGAGGTGTAGGTTCCCTGTTTGTCATGTCCAAGGGTTGGGTATCGAAAAGCCAACGTGAAGCGATGGAGCTCTCCAATTCAGTTTCGATCTTACGCACAGACTTAATCTCCAGCATTTGGCTCGATTGTCCCATAATGATGCATTTAAACTGAGTGTCAAAAGTGGTTGTAACAGTTTTCACTTCGCCATTAATCTCCTCTAACACTGACCTCAAACTCAGCAGGTGGCTCTCATCAATGGTCTCAGTGTGCCCGAGGCTTTCCATATATTTATTGTCAATCATATAAATGGTGGCATTTCCATCCTCCTCTGTGAACACAATCTCTTTTGTTAAATCCTCCTCTTTGTGCATTTTATTCAGAGTATCCATCGATTGGGTTTCAAACAACCACGCTGCAGCACGGACATCTCCTTTATCAAATTTGTTGAATTTGTTTTTGTATTCCGTCGAGTTGATGTTGTGTGAGCTCAGCTCATCTATCGGCTTGGTCTCAAACATCCAAGCTGTGCGTCTCACATCTTTCCCAAGAATGATTTCCTGTTCCGTTATTTTGTTTGTGTCGTCTTCCTCATCAGGAATCTCATCTTTAATGGAGTCCAGTGCCTTATTTTCAAACATCCAACGTTTCGACTGCACGTCCCCTGGGAGAATCTCTTCCCACTCCCCATACTCTTCATCATTGATATTAATGGGGCTACCATCATCATCCTCATACATATACTCTTGGCTCTCGTACTGGTTGTTCTCAGTTTCAGTGTAATCACTGTAGAACTCCTTCTCGATGTTCTTACGAACCTCGGGATGAATGTGCTTGTAGAGACGCTTCAGCTCATTCATGCTCTTCTGCTTAAAGTAAGTGTCTCTGTTGACTGGGTATTTGGAAGGGTTCACTGGCTCTGGAGGCTCAGGTGAGTAGTTGTATGCTGGGATATTTTGACTGTCTGATGGCATTTGTAGTAAATCTGGAGGTGGGGGTGGAAGATAGTCAGAATCATCAGCCGGTGGGGGTGGAAAGTCCTCATAATCCATCAGTGCAGCCAGCGTGTCTTCTGTTGCCTCGGTAGTGTTCACTTCATAAGCCTCATTAGTCACTGTGTTGTTTTGTGTCACTTTTGAGGACCACTTAGCTCGATTGATGTCACGTTCAATCTTTTTGAAGAACAAAAATGACATTTGTGGGTAAATAAATCAATCAATCACATTACTCCATTATTATATGCGCATTACATTTCTTTTTGCTTGCCGTAACACTTATAGATAGTAAGTGTGAACATGATATCATGAAACACAACGTTAACCTTACAAAGCAGTCAGACGGTTTATGCCACTGTATGGATAAGTGGCTTTCTTATTATGTTCTATGCAGCCACAAATCAATAAACCATTAGGATGAGTTAAAGTCATAATCCTTAAGATTGTCATGAAGCTTTTGTTGATGGTGTTCATGGCTTGCATTATCTAAGCAGTGCAAATCCCATATATTGACATTCTGCTATTATATCTCTATATAGAAATGTCACTGTTTGTGGTGTGGTGTAGCAATTCCAACACTGATTCAAATTGCCTTCTCCCACTGTTTACTGTTCACTCTTCTGTCGGTGCATCAGAGCTGTGTTAACTTATTGCTAATGCAAATTACAGCTCACATTGAAAATATATGATGACATATGGGGGATGACTTTTACTGTGAAGAAGCCAGAAGAAATGCAGTTTATTTCTCACTGAGCTCAGCACTGACAAAACAGTCATTTCCTGTATTTTTGGATCAGATCCCAGTTTCAATTGTTTTTGACGGTTTCTTTGTCAAAACGACGTGAGCTTGGCAGCATTGTAACAAAATATACCCAGCCCAGTCACTTTAATCTGTGTACAAATCACTACTCAGACTCCTTGATTTCTTATAGTATTGGCCCTGAAAAAGCCATGTCGGTTGACCCCAGAGAACAACTTTAGACTCTTATTTTGCCTGCAAGTGATATTCTTCCCATTAAGTGCTCTGGAAAACGGATGTCAGGTGACATTGTATAAAGAGCGAGAAAGTCCAAGTCGGGTAGAAGTTGGAGTTGATCAATGGGAGAGTTTTGAAACCAAAAGTCACATCTTCTTTAAAGTTATTGGACATAAAGTAATTAAAGCGGCTGTAAGTGTCGTTTCAGCTAACCTCCTGTCTGTTTTACAGTTTGCAATCCCCTCATTCCTCTCTGCATCACCACATGAACATGCAGCTGTAATCCCCCAACAGGACAGCAAAGAGGCAGCAGTTCTCTGTCCTGATTGGATAAAGTCAGCAGGGATATAAGAAATGTTCTTTTCTCTTTTACTGCTTGAGCAGCAGGAAGAGAGACATGGGCCACTGACCAAACACTCCAGAACAGAGATTACTGTTGGTATATAGAGCTATTTCGCACTTATTTTAGGAAGACAAATCACTTACAGCAGCTTTGACCTATTTCACACATGTTAAATCACATTTTCCTTCTCTTAACCCAGTAGTTTCACGCCTAAACCAAACAAAACTGTTACGGTTATGTGGTCATTTTGTGACAATTAGGATGGAGGTCACTTGGTGTTGCATCTGAGTCCCAACCCCCATGATACCTTGTGCAAATTTTATGTGCAACTTCCACTGGATCCCGTCACTTAACCAGAACTGGCGTTTTCCACGGAAACGTGATGCTTATCCTTTTTATTAGAGCAACGGATGCAGCATATCATTCATTCATGAAGATAAAAGGTTAACAACTTTATGGGGTGAATACTACTTACACTATTATTGTTTCTTAGTCTACTTAGCAATAGCTTCTAAAGCCCTGAAAGTGTCTCCTGTGTCCATTTTAATATGATTTGTATTGCTTTTGCTAGTTCCACCAAGCGCCCACAGTATCATCTATAACCATTTCACCTCCCCAGTGACCTCCCCAGGAAACTTGTGGATTAATTAAAGGGAAGGATTTGGATTGATCACCTGCATGCAAGTAGGCAGTATTTGTGCGAAATTCGATGAGAATGGGTTAATAAACCCATTTGTCCACCAATTGTAGAAGAGGGCGCTCAAGGAGTATTTGCTGTAGTATTTAATCACACATGCAATTGAATCAACCAGGATTAAAATCTTAAGGATTACAACTTTAACAAATAACCTGTATTTACCTTATCAAATTAAACCTAATACAGTTTTAAATATCCAAAATTAAACATCCCTTTATTTCATAGTTTCAATACTTTTGTCCAACTTAAGTGAAATGTAGATGCTTACCCTCACTGGTTTTTGTGGAGCAGCCTCCTCTATTGTTCTTTCAAAGCGATCCCTCAGTTCTTTTGTAGTGTACCTGGGAAACTCTTCCTCTTCTAAAAGTCGACACAGACAGAAGTACAAAGGCAGGCCTCAGTGTCGGTGTGCATGGGAGAGAATATAAATATGTGAACAATGTCTTACCTGTTTCATTCTGATGGTTTTCAAAACTTGATTCCAGGTTACTGTCGCTGTATGACATCTATGTATTTGAGAATGAGAAACAGCAGCAATATATTAATACAATAGACATTAAACTTATGTTTTTAATCTCAGTCCAGTCTGACAGAGACTGTTACACAAACATTTAATACACAGATCTGACTGATCGCAATCAGTTGTGGCTTTTCCTCAATAGGCTGAGTAAAGTGTTAAGGTCATTAGCGAGGCCTCGTCTCACTGCCTGCAGGAACACAGACTTCAGAAAATGTTCAATACCGTCGCTTCTTGGTTGAAATGTAGCTGCTGACTGCCTGGGAGGACCTGTCTGCTGCTGCTCGACACCGTCACCTCTGAGTTTGATGTTTCCTGTGAAGATGAAGACAGTGGTTACAGAGCACTGTGAGAAATTTGCGCCTGCCACGCCTGCAAACAGAACAACTCTCTCTGTCTTTTTTCAACTCATCGCCAGTCTTCTCACAGCCACGGATGTGAACTGATTCCACTACAATTTACTCCACCAGCCAAAGCTTAATGGCACACAACTGAACACCATGCAGAGAAGACGTTGGACCAGATTGCTCGACGCAGTTTGAAATGACTAATCACAGATGGAGGGCTCACTCACACCGCACTGATGCAAAGACATTTCCTACCATAGCTTTGTTAAGTTTAAACTGAATTCAGCGGCAATATAAGCGCTGAGAAAGCACCCTGGAGGTTTTCATGAAAGATGTTAGATGTGTCAAGCAACGTCTCGAACCTAAACCCACACACTTTTCTCTGGTATTGGTGCAGCAAGTGTTAAATTTCGGCATAAACGTTCATACATTTACTTGCAAAGCTCCTCGTGCAGTGAAGCAGATGGAAAGCTAAATGTGAGGCCGTCATACTACCACGGTCATCTCTCTCATGCGCTTCGCCTGTACAGCCGTGCTCCACATGTGTACCTGCACAGTTCTGTGATGAAAATGGAACTGGGTTACATTGTGTGAGGTTGCAGCTTCCTGGGTCTCAAATTGTCTCCTCACACTGGCAAGTCCCCCAGGCAGGGAACAGACCTCCGACTCCTCCATGACCTAATGAAGCAGGAAATATCATTAGCTGCCTCCACTTCTACATGACCTGAAATCAAACTGAAGCTTAATAGGGCCATTCTTTTCTGGCATGCGTGCAGCGCAGGCCGCTGTCGAGCACGTCGCAATCGCTGCTATGCGCGGTTTGTTTTCTCTCTCTGCATAAACGCACACTCGCGTTGTTTGTTGTTTATGTTTTCATTTAAAATTCACATAAGGAATTGTGAGAGCTCTTTCAAAGCAAAGCCAGGTTGTATTAAATAATTTCTGCAGCCTTTCCTCTGTATTCTGCCCTGCGCAGAGAGGCTCATGTTTCCCTTCTATTTATATACATGTATGTAGTATACGAGCAAAACTGCCCGAACCCCCTTTGCCAGCTGTAAAACTGCCATCACCTCCACTAATACTGCATGACAACGCCAGCAATAAATGGTGACAATACCGTCTTAGAGCGACTCTGCTACTGTGCAAACCTGGATCTCTGCAGCTAAATACTGCAGTAACGCTCATATAAAGGTACTTGTAATGAGATTATATAAGCGTTAAAGGTGCAATATGTAAGGTTTAACACTTAAAAACATGTAAACATTTAATCATCATTATGTAACTTTTATACTTTATAATATCAACTTTAAAAATCATGCTGATGGTTCAGTGTTTTGTAACAGGGTGAATGGTGTCTCAGTCTCTATACCCTGTGTCTGCACTACGTAACTTCAGTGAGAAGGTCGAATCACAGCGTTACATACATCTTACGCATACAAGTTTTAAACACATAACATTGTTATGACGCGATGAGTTTTGTTTGTAGTTAGACACAAGACACTGTGCCACCAAGAGGCTGTTACTTTAAGGTAAAAAGTAACATAATGTTGCTTTAAAGTAAATAATTTTTTTCATAATGCACCTATTAATTGTTTTGTTTTTTCAATCGCCCAACTATACACAATACAACAGAAAAGCAAGCAAACTTGGCTCATGATTGCATTAATGCTCTTTCAGCACAGGCAGCTCTGGCAGGTACATGTCGTATAGCTGAAACAATACGTGTCCATGCGCAGGCTTAACTACCCCGCTGGGGATGTTGTGGTCCGCCCGGTTGGAGACAGCTGCCTGGTACATGGCCCCTACAGTTGGTCAGTGGGATGACCTCTGAGTCCACAGAGTGAATCCGGTTCCTCTGGTTACAAATCTCTTTCAGGAAGTCCTGTCCTGGTTTCAAACCTGCGCTGCCAGCAGCTACGGCACAAATAATAAGCCAATAAATATAAGCGTTAAATTCTACTTACTGTGCATGTTGTATTGTGTGTCATTAACTATTAAAAGTACACAATACCTCTGGGTGCTAACACATGCAATTAAAGCACCGCTTCAGGTGATGGATCTCTTTATGATTCTGGCTGTTTTGTTTTAAAACAGCACAGAGAGGGGACTTATATGAGCCTGATTTAATATGTTAGTATACTACAGATAAAATGGCTCACATGGCAATAATTATATTTTTGTGTGTTAATCATAAACTTTAAAGTAAATCCACATATAACCAACAGTCTGCTACTACAACAGCTAGTTTTTTAAATCAATTTGATGGTATTTATTCCATTTGTAAATATGCTGATGAAGACAACATAAGCTGAGCTAATGTGAAATAATGCTTTAATAGTTTTCACTATCTTGGTTAAAAAATGTATTGTGAGTGATTTTGACTTGGTTTGCCTCCTAAGTGGGAACAATTACATCAAAACCCAACTGAGCAAAACAATCCTTCTCTGTTTCAGTGATCTCCTTTGAGTAAAGGTTAGATGGCACCTTTAAATTGCCAACCAGGCTGAAAGAAAATGTATGCAGATCTTAATTTACATAAATTGTACCTTGTACCCCCCCCCCCCCCCACCGACTCATTTGGATAAACAAATGACGTAACTGTTACATGATTATCATTTTGCTGGATAGTCATATGAAATTGGTCAGTCATGTATTCATTGGAAAAGTACATTGAATTTTAAAGGTGCACTATGTAGTTTGGCTGAAGAAATTCTAATAAGAAGAGAACTATGTTCACTGACTGATGTTTTTTTTATGCCTAAACAAACTAAATGAACAAAATCTGTTTGTTTTAAGGACTGAATAAACTGAATGAACAAACTTGCATTAAAGGAAAACACAATTTCATACCGTTTTTTATTTGTTTATATGTGGCGGACCCTGCCACCTTTCTAGGTTCAAACAGTGTTCTGGGGACCTTATTTTCCTCTGAGAATAACTTGTTTATTCTGTTATGGAAAGAAATATATTTCTGAGTTCATATTATTACTGTATTTATATGGTAAATGCTAAAATGCTGAGCTTGAATTTCCTCTCCAAAACCACATATTGCCCCCTTTATTATGTCTTTACTCTGATTGTGGTATTTAAATGAAAGATCCCCCCTGACTTTCGATGAGGGAAACCACTGAAATACTTTTTTCCTGCATATTGCCGCTAACGTTGTGCACGTTTGGATGTTTTAGATTTTTAAAAATGTAAATTTAAGTTGAACATTATTTAATGTTGAGTATTGATTTTCTTTCCTCTCATCTGGACCCCCTAGTGGCATGGAGGCCCTCAGCATGTGTCTAGAATTCCTGTGCCTAGATCCAGCCCAGGAATCCATGAAGTGTTTTTAATAGTCATTAAGATGATTCCTTTTAATTTTTAGACATGATTATAATATAAGAGTTTATTTATAATAACCAACAGAGGCGAAGGAGCATAATTGTTACCCGGTAGGATGCTGCAATCTGCTTAACAGACAGTTAACAAGATTACTAGTTGTTAACATCCACTGACTCCTAATACTACCCCGCCATTTGCTGACACAACATTTTCGTCTGGAGAATTCACATCTCGGTTCTTGTGGATATGAAATGTGCTGATGCAAATGAGATGAATGAAATATGACTACAGACTGTTTTCCAATGTTCAAAAAAAGCACAGCATCCGACCATCTATTACTCTGAAGGCAAACGGCATATTGAAAATCTTAATCTCAGCTCCGCTCTGTGGTGAATTAGCACAACGCGGAGCCATGTGTGTACCCAGCTCATTGTAATATCTAGAATAATGCAAGCTACAGCTGCCAGACTGGCGATGTGAGATGATATTTCATACCTGTAATAATATTTCTGTCGGCAAAGCACAGATTTAATCACTACATCATTTTTCAAAGTATTGAAAACTCAATGAAATACAGAGTCAATGAAACAGGAAATCAGAGCAAAACACAGCAGTTTTTTTTAATCAATTCTTTGGGTTAAAAGCAATAAGCTATTTAAAAAACAGACTGCATTTGCATTTTTTTTTTAGTGCTTTGAATTGATCTTAGCTGCTTTCCATTGGCCATTTCTGATCTGTAGCTTACCAGTCTGGGACGATCTATTTTAGCCCTGGAGGAATGGTGGGTATGTGTGTGTAAACCAATCAGTCCGTTAAAGCAAATAAGAGACATAGATTACACGACTCTCAAAATTCATCGTAGCATCACAGCAGTTCCTGAAACTGTCACTAAATATAATCTATAGGATTCATGTATACAGACACATTCTTTTGGTTTTATTGACTCTTTGCATGACCATTTTGCATCTGTGCTTCATTCATTTGATTAACTGATCACTACATTAAAGGTCCAATTTGTCCAAGTTTATAAATGAGTCTCATTCCCAATTCATCAAATGATGACGCTTTGAGTTGGTAGGCAGCGCCAGCCATCAACCTAAAAACGTATGTATTTGACGAGTTCACAACTAAACAATCAACTATCTTACAACCTGAACCTTAAATGAAAAGTGCTGGAGTCAGAGGGAGTTAATTAAATCTCTAGGGAAAAAAATGGACACCCACTGCTGTGATACTAGACTACAGGTAGTTAATGACAGCACATCTTTTAGTCAACCTTTTAGTTCAAATCTCGACTTGAGCAGTGAAACTTTATATTGCAGAATAACCCAGTTAAGGTCTTCAGGGCACTGACTCATAGACCGTAAATTATTGAGGTAGGAACTAAAATTTGGAGCCAAAAAAAATCTGTCAACAGTCTGAGGCTATCTGATGACACGTTAGGTCGGGCTGAGAGCTCAAATGACAAGAAAGTGAAGTAATCTCGGCGCCATGTACTTGCAAAAATAAATCAAGCCTATTTTAAAACTGAACCACGAAGGCTCGTGTTTCTCAGTGAAATATAGAGGAAAGCTGGAGGGTCAAGACTTTCCTTTCCATAAGGCTTTGAGATTGCCGGCGTTGAAAACCTTGTGTTTGTGCCTTTATTTGTGGTATTGCTAATTTCAAGGTTTGCCCGGTGACGAGGAAGTAGGGCGACATAACACCTAGAGGTGCTAGCCTTGGCGCAAACAGCTCAGCAGCTCCATATATTTGGAATTAGTAACAGAATAAATATAATCTCTCCTCAAGCTAAAAATCCAGAGTTAATTTAGTGCTTTAGTCACGGTTTATTTTGCCGTGGGCTGGACGTAAGAGTTATATTTTGCCTCTGCTCCCATATTTCGAGTAGAAGTGCATGAAGCACGAGGACAATGGGGATGAATCAAGAATCCAGCGCCAGCTTTTCACATGTGTCTTGGGCAGATATCAAAAACAGATTTCATAATAGATTACCTTTTCTGCATGTGAAATTATTAGCAAAACATTTTAAAAATGCCGAAAACATTCACTTATGTGTACAAACTTCCACTCAACACAAGACAAGACAAAGTGCTCATCACCTACCAGGTACGAAGGATGATGAATTACAAAAAATATGAACTCAGCAGGTAGAAATCCCACACCAAGGCCAGCACACCCCCGACCTGCAGGGTCTCTCCAAGCCAAAAGCAAAATCCAAGTCAGCGCTAGAGACCAGCTCCGGTACTATGTGCTCACCTCTGTCCAACGAGCAGACAGTGACAGCTGATTTTATTTTAGACCCTCCGCCCACTTCCAAAAGATGGGCCTGGGGTGTTTTTTTAGAGCCTCAGAGGCCTCCATGCCTCCAATGTCAAGTCCCCAGAAAATCCACATGGAAGTACTTCCTGTGACTCCACTGCAGACTCTTGTGTAAATCAGGCCAGCCAGGTTTCATCATCAGAGTGCACTGCATACTCCAGCAGCTGTTGCCGCCTGTCATGATATGCCAAACTATGCGCGTACAAATCCACAACAAATATCCTGAGAGTTTCTCGTAATTCACAGTTTCTGATAATCCCAGAGCAGCCGGTAGTGGATGTCGGACAGGTGCGAAATCAGGTGATGGTAAATGGTGGTGAAATGTGTTGGCCATGAGCTGAGCTTTGCAGTTGGACCGAAATGGGGTCAGTGATGTCATGCTATTTGTTGAGAAGAGAAGGGTTAAAGGGGTTGTAAATATGACAGGAGACACCTCTGAGGTGTCGAGAAGGCAGCCAGCTCATCTTGTTTGGCCCAGCTGGAGACAGTGGCGCCAGCCTGACCCTGGTATCTCACGGAAGCAGGGGCCGGTGTTTGGAGAGCAGACATGTCTGCCAGGCATCTGCACGACCCCCGTTCGTCCACAGCATGTGTAACTCATACCTGCTTTTCCATACACCACCTGTTTTAAAGAGACACTCTGGGATTCCTGCTCCCGCCAAACCACACCAGACTAAAATTCTAAAGAGCCCGTGCACCTGTTTTCCTGATCATTTCAAATGTGAGTTAATGCGATTCTGGCATTACACTGGAAAGCGTGGTGCTCGCTGTAATGGAAGTCACATCACTTTCCTGCCAAATCTTAACGAGGAAGAAAAAAATATCTGAATATTTGTGTCAGTGTTTGAGGTCTCATGTTCTTTTCATGATGACCCTGCTTTATTCAGCTTGGAGCTAGTCCGCTGTGATCCACAGCAGAGTTAAGCCAAGCAGTGAGGGTAAAAGGAAAGGAGAGATATTTAATTCTCTCCCCGTCTCTTTCTCTCTCACAGACACAGGAGATAAGAAGTGATTTCCATGTGATACTTTACATATTTGCAGATGAAGAAGAACAGTCCAGTCTGAGGAGCATGAAGCTACATTTTTTAGTGACAGCATCTTTCGTCACCTATTCGACTGTAGAGATGTTCAATTCTATTTGGAGTTCCTTCAGAATTAAAAAGAAAAATCAGTATTGTCACAGTTTTGAGCCCTGCAGTAAGTTCTTCGGTTGGAAAAACATAGTAATTATGTGGATTTAGAAAGCAGAGTGTTCCAGAGAAAATTCTGAATTAATGATGAAGCTTTTCATGTGGACGGCACAGGATGTTGTTTGATATTTTTCTTATTTTTCAACAAATCCGATGAACAGGGCAAAACCAGCAACGAATACATATCTGACCAAGAAGACTGTACGATCGTATATAGCCATCTTTCTGTTGTCATTGGAACATAATAATTAACGTTGCTCCATGGATCACTGCAACTGACCACTCACATTTTTGTCTTTGTAACTCTGAGAAAAAAAGTGGGTGAACACAAGTTTAAAGGTGACATTTGTAAGAATTAACCACCTCCTGAATAAATGCCACACACAAATAAGGGGCAGCATATCACCCCGAGTAAGTGCTAACTGCAGAAAACTGTAAATGCCGCTAGCTAGTTAGCTCAGTAAGCCGAGCAGCTAGCGGTCCGGACTGGGAGCTAGGAGTGGTATTGCGGGAAAGGACAGGCTTGGGCTAGCTAATTAGCAGGGTTACTTTAATTTCATCATGTATTTATTTTATGGAATATTTAACAGCGACAGCACACAGTTAAAAGTAATTGCACCAAAGTTAGCTAGCAGCTAATTTGCATCTGCTGTCCCAGCAAGTACACGATGTACAACAATACAATACATAAAGGCCCATCAGTAGAAATGTCTTTAATGCAATACGTAGATGTATTATTATATAATTTTTAAAATGTTCTTTTTACATATTGCATCTTTAACGTGTAGCCCGGTGGCGCAGTGGTTGGTGCTGTTTGCCGTGGGGCAGGGCCTTTCCATGCAGAGTGTGGGTTTTCTCCGGGTGCTCCTGCTTCCTCCCACAATCCAAAAAGTTTTGGTTAATCGGTTATTCTAAATTGTCTGTCAGTGTGAATGTGAGCGCAAATGTTTTTTTTCCCCTCTATGTCGGCCCTGTGATAGAGTAATGAGTTATGCAGGGTGCACTCAGTCGCTCACCCAATGTCAGCTGGGATCAGCTCCAGCTTTAACCCAAACCATGCAATCCTAAACCTAACCAAACAACGACAGTAACTTGAAAGAAGCTTAAAAATAATGAGTGAACTTGCCGATATACACAGTCACTTCGCTCCATAGTACAGTATATTTGGACAGTTTTGTATTAATCTTGCCAATTTATTCCAGCACACTGGACTTGAAATAAATCAATTTCAGCTTAATGTGCTGACTTGCAGTTGTGTTTGAGGAATGGTAGTGTCGGAATCATCTACCTGCCGGGTATGTAGATGTAGCTGTTTTTTCAGTCTGCATGCTTTTGGAAAGCGAGGCAGGAAACTGACAAAGCTACATTTGCTGTTTGCCCAAATAACTCAAATCTGAAAGTGTAGCCTGGTTTTTATCTTCTTCTCTAGTACAGTGTTCTGGGGACAGAGCCGCTCTCCAAGTACTTGACCACTGCATGGCCAGGGCTGAAAATAACATTCAATATTGGTCAATACTGGCTATAAAGTTGCATTTCAACTAAGCAGTCCAGTTGAGCTGAGTTGAGTTTGTGATACATTAGCATTAGCATATTTCTGCGGCTCCATTACCATCAAAAGTTCTTATGCTAACCGTCATCTCTCTGTAAAGGCACCTAGCACTGAACACTGATTGGTCAGTCAGAAAAACTCATTTGTGCATTAATGTAGGATTTCCCCAACTCGCTAATGTTTGCTCTCAAGAGTTAAGACCAGTTTCCTCTTTTGTTTCCCAAATACTGGGACAATGAAAGGATTACCCCCAAAGACCTTGTAAACAACCCCCCTACATTTGAGAGTCCTGAACATGGTGGAAACACAAAACCGATATTGGGTTCACTAGAGGAAAGTACTTTGTTGGAAAAGCAGCTTTAGTATACTGAATGTCAGTTCGATGGGAAAGTAAAATAGATTTTTGATTCATGACATCAAAACAAAGCTTGGGGATGTTTCCCAGGAATGTGACAAACGAATTACAATGAATAACATAAAAAAAAAAGAATAACTGACAGTGAATAATTTACAAAGAACAATAACAAAAAGAATCCCCTTTCAATAAACACAGTCAGGCTGGCTGAGTAAAACGCTCTTTGCTTTCTCAACAACTTTCACCAACATGCCCTTAGGCAAGGCACCAAACCCCACGGCTGGTCCCTCACGAGAAAATGGCCCGTTGCCAGCCAACACAAGTGTTTGCTGGAGAGTCTTACAGTGTGAATTTGTAAACCTCACTACTCTCGCAGCTACTCTCTGTCCAGACTGTTGCTGCAAATATCTGTGAGCTCTTTGTCACAGCGCCTGATTAAATAAGAGTGAAGCCCAGAGAGGACGCCTCTGAGCTATTTACATCACAACGTTTAATTAGATTTCTGTAAAAAGTGAGGAAATGTCACATTCACAAAGGCTGCCAAACACACCCTGTGATAAAACATCAAGAAAATACAGGGGATTAAAATGACATGATATCACTCTCTCATGATAACACCTTTATGTAACTCGTAACAGCATAACTTGAAAGTGCAATATGTAAGAATTTCATTTACAAAATGCACCAAAATTATGTGAAGAAGTAACAGTTTTGACATCATGTCAAAGACATTTATCTATTGTGCTGAAGAGCCATCTGCCACAGTTAGCATGATAACCAGCTAACCCAGCTGAAAACCTCTTTCTCTCAACCCTCTAAAGCTCCCATGCTAGCATTAAACACCATAACCCCTCTGGAAGTCCTGCTAGCTGCATGGCTAACTAAGCTAACAAGCTAACATTCACAGCAGTAATGGATGTAAAAACGGAATACAGTCAGCAGCAGTTAGCAGTTATTTTGGTGATATGCTCCTCCTATTTGTTGCTGGTATGAGTTCAAGGTGGCCAATTATTACATATTGCACCTTCAGGGCCAAATATGTAAAATATAATATGATGGCTGCTAAATAACCTGACCTTTCCTGTGTGATATTTATGGTTGCAATCGTTCTCTTTGTTTAATGAATGTAAACAAAGAATAATTGTTTTTAATGCTAATATTCACAACATTAAATTGCAATGCATATGTTCACATCCACAGCACTCTTCTTAGAAATGCCAATTACAAATATGCTAATTAACAGCTCTGTCATCTTTATCACAAATATGTGATAACAACAATTCTATTAAAGCTGCAATAATTGTAAATCATTACAGTCACTGGACGTCTCTTCTTGTTTTCCCACCTCTCTGATGGAATATAAAGGGATTTTATTCACATTTCATCTGAACTGTGTGGTTTCATCCAGAGCTCGAGAAGCTTGAGTGGCCAATATTCCACAATTCCTGTGAATTCTCTCGAAATATTGCCAACAGTGCATTCATTTCAATCCTCTCCCCAGTCAGGGCTTGGTGTAGCTCACATAAGTGAGCACTGCATGCGGACCACAGGCGGATAGCACCATGGGGTGCATGACAATGAGCCACAACTCTGCCAGATGCCATTAGAAGCGAGACGATGAATCACAAGGATTCTTCACACACTCGCGAAAGAAATTGTTTTATTTGGGGCAGACTTTGTTCTTTTATGTCCTTTAACTGGATCCACATTAAGAGTGAAACTACCCGATAAACCACAAAATCAGGAATTATTAACTGCCTTCACTGCTGCTATGAGGCTCAAAGTACACAAGCTCCTCTTTTCATGTGATTTCTCTCACACTGACGTCTCAAAATCAATTTCTTATTGCTCTGGCTTTGGATCATCTCAAGTGGAGGAGTGCAATGTGTTATGCATGAAGCGAGATGACGAGCGCAGATCTACGGTAAAGCCCTGCATGCCTAACAGATAATGTCAGGTGTGAGTGGCCAGTGATATGCAGTATTTTAAGAAGAGGTATGAGGCAGCTCCAAAGTGTCTGTACACTGTGGCGTTACATAGAGACACAGCGTCTTTAAGCTCCACATAGTCGCTGCTCTGTGTGTGGTGCTCGCCGCTACACACAGAAAGTGTCACTTTGTGCTCCTGACTATAGGCCACCTGGTAGAACTGAAGGGAGCGACACACAGCCAATCAAAGACAAGTCTGCTAGCCCATGGAAATGAAGGTTTTAAGTTTATGAACTGAAGAAGGGAACAGTCTGTGTTTTCAATGACTAAATTCCAGTGATGAACAAACTGAATGAAGGAGTGCTATTTTAGAGAACAGCAAGGGGAGATAATGTAATGGATGGTGACGCTGATTGGAACTAACTCTATTAGTGCAGAGAGAGAAAGCCAAATATGACAGGAAACTATTTGTTCATTATCAGGAAGGCCATTATCTTTGACAAGCTGGTCTCCTGTGGTCCACAAAAAGCACTACAAGTTCTAATTAATACCAGGCACAGAGTGCACCCACAAACCTCACGGTGCACCCACAAACTTCACAGTACATCCACAAACTTCACAGACTGATGGATAAAACTCATAAAAGGACAATGAAAAACTGGCATGAAACAAAATGTAACTTTCTAAAACCAGTTAATATCCTTCATTGTCATATTTCAGACCATACTTCCTGTCTTGAACTAAGGAGTGTTCAAGGCAGGCATGCTATACCATTATTCCACCTCACCATCCTGTTTGAAAGGTACAAAGACAGAACGCTTCCCCTCTGAGCCGTGTAAGCCATATAAACTGGTGAACAGGATGGGACCGGTGTTTAAAGTTTTTATCATCTGTGTGCGACCAACATCTAGAGATTTAAAAAGCAGCTAGCAGCTAAATCAAAGAAGAGCACAGACAACATGGTCCAGTTGGCTCGCCTATCCTGCATCCATCTGGAGCGCTGGTTGTGCATATCCTCAGAAAAAAAAAAAGAAAAGTCAGATGAGTATATCTCGCTTAAAAATCCAGCCCAGTCTCACACTAAAGAGTGACCCACCGGTCCATTAGAGGTCAGCATGTGAGGGTGACGTTGGGCAGGTGGACAATGGGGACTTCTGCTCAGGCAAAGCATTAGAGTCACCAGGCAGACAGCCGGTGCTGACTGTTGAGAGGAAATTGTTAGGAAGTAGCGGTAAGCTAAGTAGATTGGGTGCCTTTATTTGGAAAATGTAATCAGACACAGCTTGTTAGTTATTGCTGACTTGACAACAGATTTCACGGATAGGCGGGGCCAAACGCATAAGAAACACGGTAGACCAGGGCACCTTTTAAACGGTTTGGCATGATACCAGGTTGAAAAGTCAGGTGACCAAAGCCATTAGGGTTCTTGTTTTGGGAATCATGAATATTCATAGAGTATTTTGTGACAATCCACCCAATATGTTGAGTTATTTCACAGAATAGGGGAAAACAGTTCCCTGCAGGTACAATACATTTAATTAGAGGTAAAGTTAGAGGATGTATATAGTCAGCAGGATTCATCCTCTGGGCACCATGAATGTCTGTACCAGATCATTTAGCAACCAATCCAATAATTGTTAAGATATATCAGCCCAAAGTGGTGGATCAACTTCATACAATGAGGCAACATTAAATCAATATATGTGAGGTCATGCATGTGGGCAAAATAAAACCAAAAGGTTCATCGATATGAAGTCCACAACAGTTTGACGTTTGCCTCACTACCACTACTATTACTGCCAGTGTATTATTTGGTGTGAAACACACAAACTGGAAAACCTCAGCTTAAAGTTTTCATTTAGTGATATTAACAACGAAGGCTTGAAATGTCCCAAAGCAGCGACAATGTGAGAGTTTCAAAACCCATTTTCTATCAAAAACACCAACATATTTTCAGAGTGCTCTGAAAGCTGAGGGCACTCATCTGTGAGATTTGTGATTTTCATACCTGCAGGTTTGTCTGCAACAATCACAGAGAGAGTCTCATACATTACATTAAGGGTGTGATGTGTTTTAACTCTTGCATTTTCATATGAAAGCTTTTTCCAAAACATCCCCGACAGAGCATCCTTCCTGCCATTCACCCACTAATGATATAATAGATAATATATGCACACTGCTTTAGCTTTATATATGTAAATGCTCTCAGGGCGCAGAGTGAGGATATACCACTTAGCTACTAATCGGCACCACAGGGGCCATGAATAAGCCCCCAAAGGTGCTTCTCCGGCTGCTCCTTTGGAAAATTACGTAGAACAAGTCTGAAATTGAGGCAGTGCTGCCCTTCTGCTTGGAATCTGCAGCGGGGAATCTTCTCACACAAAGCTCAGCCCTCACATCAAAACACTTAAAGGGCTGAAATCAAATTCTTATAAGAGAGAAAATGCCAAACCAGGCATCAGAGAGACAAAAAGCTAAAGCGAAGGCAGCGATCCTCAGGAGGCTTCTTCCAGCAGATCAAAATATGTCTTTCCTAACTGTCTTCAAAATATCCATGCTCACTTTCAAACTGACACTGTGATCTCATATTTCCCCCACCTCCACTCACACAAAATAATGCAGGTGTTGTTGCTTGGGGCGTGAATATAGAAAAACCTTTATGCTAATGTGCTTATTTTTTTGACATTTTAGCGCTGCGCTGCACAGATAAGGTAGACCTGAAGTAGATTACAGCATTTAGAAGGCAGTTAAAGCGTCCCGGACTCTATGTTTGTCTCTGATATATTTAGGGTGGTGTTGGGTCACTGGCTGCTGTGGAAAGGTGCTTTCCAACACTGAATATTAACAGCACACACACACATACACACGTACACACACACACACACAGACACACACACTCACACACGCACACACAGACACACACACTCACACACGCACACACACACACACACACTGAATGTGAAACATGACAAAAACTGAAAGCAAGTTTATCATTAAATCCACTATAAGTACTGTATCTACACAACCTAATCACAGTATTTAACTCATGTCATGTTAACCTTATAGAGCTCTTCAGGAAGGAGTCTTAACACTAAGAAACAGGTTCACATTTTTGCTTGTTCTTGTCTCGAAGTTGATGGTTTTCTGAATGCAGAAGTGGAAATCCAATATCAACTTTCGCGGGGGACAACTACATGAAAATTTCTCAAGAGCAATTGTTGGTGTCCTCATCCCTGAGGAGGACACCAACAGCAGTGCTGTAACTCTCTGTCACCCTGCCAGCTAAGCAAAACCACACTGCTTTTCCAGCTTCTTTCACTGACTCATATTCAAACAACTGCAAACGTCAGCTAACCGCTAGCTAACACGACGAGTGACCGTGATTCAGGTCAGAGAAAATGAGGACTGGTGATGATTATAAATGTGTTTTTTTTATTGTATTTAGTGGCATAAAGTAATTAGTGTCATGTACTGTAGGCCTACTTGCATCATATGTAACACCACTGCCGAGGCCTTAAGGAGCACAAATGCTTTTATTGAGTGTTATTAATATTATTGCAATGACACGTTTGTGTTTACAGTGATAAATACAGTGATTCATACAGTTTCCCAGGATGGGGGGTTTGTATCCCCCGTCCCCTTGTTATTTATGCCAATGTTTCAGTGGGTTTTTGGTTGGATCCCTAAAATAAACCTGTGGTTTCCCATGGTCTTTTTTTTTAGGGAACCAGACAGAAGCTAACTTCTAGGATTGGGCTGATTTGATGATATTAAGCATTATATAAGACCGGACCAGTATTACCAGAAATGTCACTGTGAGCTGTTGTGCATGACGCTCCCCAGTGGAACATAATGACAGACCATGAATGACAGCATTACCACAGTCCATCATGTCAACTGTGACACATTGTGTTTCAACAATAATTCAGCTTTGTTCATTCAACGTTACTTATTTTAAACCTACACAACCTTATTTACTGGTTAACCTACGATAATACAACATCTATACAAAACTCAGCTGTAATATCCGTAATGTGTTGCAGTGACTGTCAGCCATCAGAAACGACCAGGCTAGCCATTTCCTGCTTTGAGTCCCTATGCTAACATAAACTGATTACCTTCTGATTCCAACCTTGTACAACACTGACATGAGAGCGGTGAGATCGAACTTGGTTCTCACTGAACTTATTCGAAAGTGCATATTTTTTGCAATGGTTTTACAAAAAGGACGCAAATAGCAAAGAAGTGAGCGTTGATGATCATTAGCTGTAATTAAATAAAATCAAAGGGAGGCAACAAACTTGAAATCCTTGGGTAAATACAAAATGTAAAGACAAATACAAAGCTAAATACACAAGACTAATTAACTAATGAAACACAGGTGAACAGGAAAGGGGGCGGGAAAGAGACAAAGACAGGAAGTGGCAAGTTAAATATAACACATTATTAGAGAATCTTCTAAATAAAATAGTAACTGAACTAAAACCTCTGAGCATGACAACTTCAATATCAAACTTCTAATTCAAACTTTTAAATTATGTTTCAAATAAAACATCTTCTCTGGATGCTATCACACTGCAGGAGTGCACACATTGTATCATCGAAATAGAACAGAATTATCCATGGGTGTACAGTTTTGTCCCTGCAGACTTGCAGTTGTTATTGCTTACTGTACGTTACAGAGCCACACTGAGCTGTGAGTGTTTGGGCATCAGAAGCGTCTTGAAGACAGAGGGATTTCGGTGAAGGCTCCAATCTCTCACTTCCAGCTGTCCAAAGCTGGCCCCTTTCAGAAAAGCCTCATTGGACAATGCTGATGAGCAGCATGGAAGCAGCTCATGTGTATCTGATTTATACTGCCGATCTCTCTCCTCCTTCATGTAGTCGTCATTTCCTGCATAACTGGCTCTTTAAGTATTCTTTGTGCATTTGGCTTTCTGTTTTGCGTATGCCATTTCTTCAACTGTATGAAATTTCTTTTATTATAAAGTCAAATATTTCTCTGGCTAATGATGATAAAAAGGTTTCTAACGCATCAAATACGATAAGTTATTGAGCAGAAAAATATCCATCAACACTGCACTTAAATGTGTATCTGCGTTGCGGTGTCCAAATTGCCAATTAACAGAGGGATGTAGAAAATGCATCACTGCGCTTTACCTCAGGTGGCTGCTGAGGAAAGAAAAAACACACATTTAACTAACACATCAAACTGCAAAAAAAGCAGATTTCACACGATGTAAATGCTGCTGTTAGTCAGTCTGTCTCAACATGTCTCACACAATGAGGAATTCATTAACAAATGCTGTGGAGAGACTGAAATGTCTGTAAAATAAACAGACATTTTATTAGGCTGAGGTCTTCGATGCACAGAGGCAAATAATCAATTCTGCCTGCCCGCACATACACACATACAGGTACTTTTGTTTCCTCAAGCCCCCAGTCAGCTGCCAGAGCTCCCACTACCGAGAACAAAAAGCAGGCAGCACTTTGTTTCAGACGCTCAGTGGGGAGGGAGCTGCTTCTGCTCACAGCGCACTGTTTGTGTATTTGTGAGTGTGTGCGTCCTCATGTTCGTGCATCCATGGGTGTTTGTGTGTGATGGTAATTGGGTGTATGCTAATAAAGCTGTGTGGTTGATCTTTCCTCATGACTGGAGTGAGGAGCAGGCAGCACGGGGAGAGCTTTGAGTTGGTTGACTACACTGCGACAAAAACACACACACACACACACACACGTACGTACACATTAATGCAACACTGCACTCACTGTGGTTCTGCAACTCTTCAAGATATACTTCAGGGGCTCTCAGGCCAGCGCAGCAGGTCCAGCGCTAGGCTTTTTGGGGGACTGCCAATCAATACGACATCAGCTTTGGAGAGCAATATCCATTAACTGAGAAGCCCGCCACTGAATAACAATTATAAACAATCACTCAGCTGTACGGCAGAGGCAAGGTCCTACAATAACATTCAGAAGTCATCAGTGCCACACAGAGATTTTTTTCAGGTCTGAAGTCATGAGATCAAAAGGTTAGCATATAAATAAAGCAAATTATATGTTATTCACATTTTCTACTCATTCAAAGGCCTGTCACAATAATTACATTATCAACTAAACCTACATATATTGCGACTTACAGTAATTCATACATTTATACACTGATGGCGGTGGCTGCCATACAAGGTGCCAACCAACACAACAGGAGCAGTTTGGATTCAGTATCTTGCCCGAGGAAACTTTGACATGCAGACAAGGGGGAATCAAACCAGCGACCTTCCAATAACAAGACGCTGGCTCTACCCCTGAGTCACAGCCACCCTATCTTTTAGTTAGATGTACATAACTTTGATCATTTTTGCTAATATCGATATTGGCCATTGCATTCGCATGTATTATTTTAAGGATAACGGAATGTTAGACGAAGCTGCCTGTCATCTCATGAATAGCTGGTTATTAAGTTGCATTGTGGGTAATGAAGGCACCAGGTTTTGAAAAGCACTTATTATCATTATGGACGGTTTATAAAACAAATGATCAAAATCGACACAGGACAACCAGAGGTATCGCGTTTTTGTAATTCCACTCATTCTTCTTCCATTTGAAAACCAAATACCGACATTACCCACGATGCAATTTAGCCGCTGAGGGACATCACTGGAGGCAATTTATCAGATTACATACAGCTTGTAAAGAAACTTTAATGTGTAAAAGTGATGTAGTTAACTTTTGACAGCCCAAGAGTCCATTTTATTTCTTGTTTGAGCTGTGTGATTTTCTTTTAAGCTGTGACATCGAGCTTATATTTTGGTGGATTCTGCCATGATTAATAACTGTAGTAAGACGATGGTGAAACAAAGTCAACCATTATTTAGCGCCATACAACCAGACTACAGAGCAGCGTCTTTCCTCAGGCTGTGACGCAACCTCAAGTCAGATCTGACTTAGTGACAGGTGACCTGGACACCTAACTCCGGCCCGTTGTCTCACTGATGGTCTCATTTGCTTATGCAGGTCACGCAGAAGCATCAGTATTAAATTGAGACTGTTTTATAGCCAGTTAAAAGCTCCTTGTAGTACTTTTAATTTTTTTTAGTTATTTCGGATATCTTAATATTTGTTTCATATTTCAATTCCAATGTCGGAATCCTCTTGTCTGAAAGGGTATACTTGCATATTTATGCTATCATATCATCATCATCTGATATTACTATCTATTTATCAGCGGTATTAAAATTAGAAAAATAGCATTTATTGCAATTTCTTCCTGGGCAATATATCATCCAACGGAGTGGTTATCGTATCATTCTTTCTTAAAAAACTGCCGTGATTATTCACATTCACATTCTGCCTAAAATACGACCGGAATTCACAGTTCAGAGGAAGGCAAAATATAATTTGCCTCATTCAGACGGTCTTAGAATGAATAATAAACACTTATTATGAATTCAATCATGACATTTTTCTTGCTCTGGTGTCAGCCTTCCTTCACATTTTTTCATTTTTCACAGATCAGCTCTTCATACCAGCAGCCTTTCAATGGCAGCAAGATATTACTGTAAAAGGACGCTTCTTTGAAGTTATTAAAATCTTGATCGTGTGTCAACCTCCATTAAACATGTTAGATTAAAAGAAAGGAGAGGAAAGCACACACACACACATGCACACACATGCACACACAAACCGAATACATCAGCCCTGTGGTGAAGAGCCTTGGCCCCTTCTCCACCCCTCCCCCGCTTCCTCCCCTGCTGAACTTTAATATGTGACTGAAATGCATCGAGGCATTTTAAATATTTCAACATGTTTGCCGAATTGGGGAAATCAGAGTGACCTCCATCCATAAACCAGAGAAAAACCTTCAATAACCACTAGTCATGTTTTCCACTTTCTATTTTCCAAGGAAATACTGGCAATAATGTTTAAAAAAAAATCAGTAACCCAAAGTAAAACTCTCAACCTTTCATTCTAGAAGGTACAGCAAATATTTAACACCACTTCACTCCATCTGTGTGTTCATGATTGACACCAGATAACACCAAAAAAGAAAAACAGAAGGAAAGTGCAAACCAATCTTCACTTTAATTAGATCCATGATATCCAAAGGAGGATTAAAAAGCAGTGACAATTAAGTCTCCTGAATTTTTTGTAGGATTTCTGATTAAAGTGACAAAATACTAAGGTGACTCTAAAGAGGGATTTTTACTCTATATGCTGTTCTGCTCCACACATCCCTCCACAATTTGTTCAATTGAACTTTTATGCTGCGGGACAAAATCTGTAGAAACAAATATTACAACTTCATTGAATATGGGTCATTCCTGCAGAGGAGGAACATCATTAAACTGGAATGGCAGGTACGTGTGTCCCTATGATCATCGTGTGCGAGCGGCTCCTCACTGCCTCTACCCACCACTGTCTGTCAATTATGGTGTCAGATTTCTGTAAAACAATAACGCTTTTACCCTGATCTCACAGGACTTTGTTGAGGCTCTGTAAAATCCAACCAGCTGCAGGAAACATGGACAAGATAACAGTGCCCAGAAGTTTCTGTCAAATCCTGCCTGAGAAACACAGCAATCAAGGCATTTTAATGTCGACACATAGAGGAAAAAGCTCCTCAAAAAAATCTCCTAATAACCTAAATTCACCTGTAAATGTTCAGATGCCCTTTGTGTGGGAGATAAGCTGCTGAGACAAAGAAATAATCAGTGTGCAGAAAAACCCACGACATCAGCAACATTCATAGCAACAGGCCGTATATATTTAGCCTCTGCTTGTCCTATGACATAGTCATTCCTGACATCCAATCTCGGCACCAAAAGACATGACGGAAATTCAAAAAGAACCTAAAAATAACTGTCTCAAGTGACAAAAGACTGAGCACAGTCACTCAAAGATGGGTGACCCACACTGCTGTCAGTGAAACATTCAGTGTTGTCAAATGCGTCCCAATGTTAACATTTGACTCTATCTCTATGAGTCTGACTGAGGAGACGGCACATCCATATGTAACGTAATGAAACACTCGAGTGGGTTGAATGGCAAGAAAAGCCACTCCATTGTTAAGGAAGTATTCAGATCCTTTACCTTAGTAAAAGTATTAGACAACACTGTCAAAACGTCCTGTACTGAAGTATTACATGAGTAAAAATATGTAATCAGGAAAAAGTAGTATTTACATTTTTAAAAGTAAAAAGTACTTAACGGCATGAAAATGGCCCCTTTGTCTGTTAAACTACTACATGTTATCTCATTATACAATTATGACTAATGCATTAATAAAAAAGCAGGATACGACTGCAGCTAATGAATATTTTCATTATGGACTGGATGGAAGACTCATAATTCTCCATTAATCTACTGATTTTCTGGTTTGTTCTGGTCTATTTTGTCCCACTTATGGTACAAAATTCTAAATGATTAAATATTAATTTAAATGGATAAAATAATTAAAAAGGAAAAGCAGAGAACCCTGACATTTGTGAAGCTGAAAACATGAAATTATTCAGGTTCCAGTAGCTTCTAGTAACAAGAACATTGACTTCAACAATTATCAAAATACACTGTACAATCTGACAAAGCCACTTACTTAAAAAAATCAGGAAACAGTGAAGTAGACTAATAATTTTGAGTTAAAACGTCTTAGCTTGTACAACTTAAATGTAATTGTCTAACCCTAACCCTACTCTAATTCTGTGGTAATCGGTTTCTTTTTTTAAATAAAGTTAAAGCTGCAATCGGGAGTTTTGAGAAAAAAGTGGACTTAGCCAGAATATTTGAATGACCACAGCTCCCAGGGCCCTCCTTCTTCCTCTCTGCTGCACTGTAGCCCTGCCTTCAAAGCCCCTCCCTGAGGAACCTGCTGTGCAAGAGCAGGCTTGCAACGACGGTAACAGAGGCCAGATAACCAAGTTGGCGCATTAAAAATAACAACAACAACATAAGCATCCCGATTGTTCTATTTCTGACCAATACAACTAAATTACAATGACTAGTGCCTCATGCCGAGTCCCTGTAGATATCCTGAGAAATAAACAATATTCCTCACATCGCGGTAGACGGACTTACCAGGTAATCATTCAGGTAAAATTCATCACCATGCTGCCTTTCTGAAGCACTAGTTATGTTATTTCTCTAAACCAATTCAACCACTTCAGAGCGTCCTGAACACAAACTAATAGAGATGTCCCGATCCGGTTTCAGACTCGATCGGAATCGGACATTACATCACGATCAGGGATTGCATATATATATGTATATTTATTCTCATTATTTTTTATCAGATCTATAATATTTCAAAACAAATGGGAAAAATAACGGCTTAGTATTTACTACCGTTATGTGGTGGTATGTCTGTCTCAACTCCACACATAAACGCATGACATCACTTTGCTGCAGTGACACTATTGGTTGAATGCCGTAAAGCGAAGCAGAACACGGCAGCAGCTTGAAGCTGGGGGCACGAATATGTTTGCGGTCTGGAGGTATTTTAAAGTGGATGACAAAAACATTGCGATTGCAAACTGTGAGATATGCAAACTTGGGATTTCAAGAGGTGGCGAGGAAAAGGCTGCATTCAACACAACAAACCTGATGCGGCACCTCCAAAACAAACACCCAACACAATACAGCAAGTATCCCCTGGCAACCCAGTCGAAGACGAGTCAGCCCACGCTGCAAGACACTTTGAAGAGGAGAGAATAAACGCCACGCAACTGCCCCCTGCAGCTCTGTGGACAGTGACATCCGCAAACATCCTTGATGAGATCAGGATCGGACTCAAACCTGACACGTTGAGATGTTGGTTTTCATCAAGAAAAACGTACATTTCCTTCTGTGAAGCCAGAGGAGGAGAGTAAGAATTAGGAGTGCAGTTCCGACAAGCACATTACTGGCCTTACTTTATAACGCTGTGGCACTTTTATTTGCTTATTTGTTTACATGCCTGCCAAGTATTTTAAGTTGAGCTGCTGTTCGTTTTTATATTAGACATTTTTATTTAATATATACTGTTGCGCTAAACTCCAATGTGAAGAATTTATTTTATTTGTTATTACTAAACTCCAATGTGAAGAATTCATTTTATTTGTTATTACTTGATTGTTCAAGCTACCTCACAGAAGTTCTCCGTTTATAAGTGAATAATAAAATAAGGTGAATTATATAAAAAATAAGGGACATCCTGGATCTGTTTCTTCGCGATTCTTCATTTTTTTTAATGTATTATAGAAGTATTGGATCAGGACTCATTATCGGCAGATACTCAAAATCAAATGACTCTGACCTGATCGGGACATCCCTACAAACTAACGTTTAACTGCCCGGTCACTTGAGAGACAATTTTGCTAACCAGTAGCCATAAAAACAAAGCTAAACACCGGAGTTAGCACAAGCTAACGAGCTAGATTAACCAACAAGCTACGTAGTTTGACTGCAACATCGTACGGTGATATTCACCATTGCGAGTGGTGTAACCGCCACCACCATAGCCCTATGGTTAAAACAAAGAATGAAACATATCGAGCAGGGGTCCTTACTTGTCCAGCAGAAAAGCGTCCAACTCTGCATTGCTCTTGAGTCCTTACAAATCCTGCAGCTCCCTCCGCCTCGGTCCAATTCTTTGTTTTTACACTGCTTTTCTTCGACCATCCATCCATTCATTGTCAACTGCTTATCTGGAGCAGGGTCGTGGCGGCAGCAGCTTCAGCAGCGAGCCCCAGACTTCCCTTTCCACGGCCATGTTGGCTAACGCTGACTGAGGAATCCCCTAGGCGCTCCCAGGCCACAGAGGAGATGTAATCCCTCCACCTGGTCCTGGGTCTAACCCTAGGTCTCCTCCCAGTTGGACCTGCCAGGAATACCTCCCTAGGAAGGCGCCCTGATGGCATCCTCATCAGATGCCCGAACCACCTCAACTGGCTTCTTTTCACACAAAGGAGCAGCAGTTTGGGCATGAACGTATCTGACCAGGTAAGAGCAGGCACTGCCCAGTACACACTGCATGAGGGAGGGGGCTGCCAGCAGCATATGCATGAGAATGATTGACACTTCTCAGACACTCTTCTTTGCTCTCATTGGTTGTATTGAGCCGGGAGCGGTGGATTCTTGCAAATCAAATTAGGGCCACTGGGTGGAGCCACAGACAGTGGATTTTTACACAGCTGACATTTATCTTATTCTACGGTCAGATCATAATAACAATTTTAGCAAATATAACAAAAAAATAGTTACAGACTACAGCTTTAAGTTGTGTCACTAATTTCTGTGCAGAGTTTGCATGTTCTGCCCGTGTCCGTGTGGGTTTTCTTCAGGTACTCCGGTTTCCTCCCACAATCCAAAGACATGCAAAAGTTAGGTTAATCAGTTACTCTAAATTGTCCGTAGGTGTGAATGCAAGCGTGAATGGTTGTTTGTCGCTATATGTCATTCCTGTGATGAACTGGCAACTTATCCAGGGTGTACCCTGCAGCTCGCCCAATGTCAGCTGGGATCGGCTCCAGCTCCCCCTGTGAACCTTTAAACCATAAGTGGTTACAGACAATGGATTAATTAATTGATTAATCAACTAATCATTTCACCTGCACTTGTATTAACTGTTGATTAGGTCCAATAAATTGAGTAAATGTACTTAGTTACAGTCCAGTACATTTATGTTTTTGTTTTACTTACTTACCAAAAAAAAACTTTCCATTCAATGTACAACAACACCTCTCTCTCTGTTTGTTTATGGTTTTGACATCAGCTATAAATTATATTTGGCTTAAAACAAAAATAAAGAACATGAAATAATAGCAATTTACCTTATCATTAAAGCCCTTATCATTAAATCCACACTCCTCTCTCTCTCCTGACTTTTTCTGGATCAGCGGTGACAACGCTGGCTTTCTTTGTCAGTGCTGAGCTCCATTCATCTTCCCCAGGTCCTCTCCTTCTTGAACTCTGTCAACCTTTTTCACACTCATCACTCAGAAATCTATTTACACGCCAATTGTTCCATTTCATTCTGGACATATCTCCGCCACACGCCACTGCGAGGCCAAGCAGCTCGACCCCTTGTTTGGGTAGTGTACATATTCAGCTGCACCTCAGCATCAGAGTGAAGCCTGCTTTGTTAGTCATGCTCTGACTTGGTATGCTGAGCCACACTGTTAAGGAACCACTCCAGCACCATATGTCTCCGAATGTTTTTGGCTAAACCGAGAAGTGGTTTTATGTTGGGTAGTAAAATGTCTGCAGAGGACAGTGATGCTGTTATCTGAATAAAATGTTTCAGAGGACATTGCCACAGGTGCTCCTGAAGTCTTTCTGCTGCCTTTTTTTAAAAACAGTAGTTGTGTTATGAAGTGTCTTTGTTAGATTCAGACAACAGGGCAGCTTTCTCACTTTAAATTCACCATGTATTATACATGCAGAGGAGAGTCTTTCTCTTTGGTTTCACACATCTGCTACAACCTGCTGATCCATTAGAAACCCGCATTAGCTGATTCGGTTTTACAGAATCAGCATCAAAGAAGTTTAAAGGGGCAAAAAATAACTAAAATTATCAACAGATAATTTAGTGGTCTGGTGGTCGCGCTCAAAACATGTTGCCATAAAAAAACACCACATAGGCCTATCACATGTGAAACACCAGAAACATGTCAAATATAACCACATGCAGACTCCAACTAGCTCAAAGCACAAAACTGAAGAGCACAGTATTAAGTGATGTCAGCCATAATCTGAGACTGCGCACAGCTCATTGAACTGTGGTAAGCTTGAGTCTCATAGGCACAAGGTTAAATTTACTATGTGCATTACAACTGATAAACAGCACTTTGGCTCCAACTAGTTAATAGGGCGGCCATGAGACACTCTGTGTTATACAAGTGAGCATCCGAGACAGAATGGCTTAAAGCTTGACTCGCTGTACCCAGTAGTACCACAAATTTAAAAAACACCCGTGAGACAGATTTTTCTCCTGACTAGACTGCCTGTATTTGGGTGATTTATGTTAACTGGATTTGTTTGCTAAACACAAGTGCCCATTATGCAAAATGTATCATGCACAATTAATCTTTGCCGCAGTGAGAGTGTCTTGCGGTAGAAGCAGATTAAATCAAAAGTCCCATCGTTTTTTAAAATAAAGTAAAAAACAAATCACCACTGAAATGGTTTCGGCTCATGAGAGATTTGTAAAGAGAGTCGGATGATTTGACTGTTTTACAAGCACGACATGTTTATTTGGTTACATTTGAAGTCATTTTATCAACAATAATTTTGAGAGTGTAATATGAGGCCGCTTTTTTTATATTTCAGTAATTAAAGTGTAATGTATTCTGTTTTCTGCCTGGAGCAACACACCACCTTCAGAGGAGAATGTCAGAGGAAAGAAAACACCCTTGCCTCCTTCATGATTTCAGTGTGGACCCACCAGCCATCTTGTGGTTCAGTACCGTCACTACAATGTCGATTGGGTGAACATGATGGTAGGAGATGAAATACAAGGGATTTAATCCTTTTCAGGGTCATGAGAAGTTTGATCCTTCCGTTCATAGTGACGACTGCTGCAAGTGTAAAACGAGGACAACAGAGAGACAGAAAGTATGTTTTCTTGTCACTGTGATGAGCCACACTTTGATTAATGTGGCTCACACACACATTAAGCTGCAGGTTTGAGGCTAACAGGAGAAATGTGCTCTCTCGCAGGGCTCAAAAGTCTGCAAATACATCAACTGTAATATCTCATTCCTGTTGTCCCCTCAAGAGAGGCTGCATGGGAATGAGCCATATGCATAAAGCCTGCCAGCTTGCTGAAACAATAATTCACTGGTTCAAGGCCCCACACAGTGTAACAGTACTTCTGCTTTCATTATTTATGTTAAAGAAATACTGGCTGTGAGATTCACTGAGAGATCTGACAAATGTCAATCCAAGCGGGTAATGTGCTACATGGCCTGTTTGACACACGCGTGCTTGTTTCTTTCAAACTAAATGAGGATTTACTCTTCAGCGCACACTCATTTGTAGCAGTCGTCATGGATACCCTGTCATTCAAATTCATCAGGGGTTCCCTGCGCTGGAATATGACATGACTGGCTCCCACACCCTGCTAATCATGCGTTTCTGTGTTCTGCCAGATTGTCTCCCTCTATTAGGATCATTCATGTTGGACTGATTGTGCTCATTGTTCTTCTCACGGTGTAAAATTAGTGAGAACAATAGCATCCAATCACAAGTTACTACTTCTCATGTTTTACAAAACCATGCCAGCAGCAGCGCATTCATCAAACTCTTGAACGCTTTGCCAGGGAGTGGATTCTGCATCAGCGCTGACTTAACGAACTCAAACCAGCCCTACGTTAATCATCAAACTCCGATGAATGGAGAAATAGCACAAAGTTACGACTGGCAACTTATTTTCATCATTCAAATGAACCATTCCCTACACTCTTTGGTCTGTGGTAGATTTAGACAAAAATCAGAACAGTTGAGGCAACATTCATTCATTTTTGTGCCACTTGGGGACAGTAAAAAAAACTGTAAAGTTAATATGGCGAACACACAAGAACATCAAAGCTACCAACCTACGCGCTAAAAATAGCAAGTCATCCTCACCATAACCTGCTCGCTAACAGTTCTAGCCTAAACGAGCTAGAAGTCGTAGACTATTTTAATGCCAGTGCATTAGTTTAGAGTCCCCCCAGTATTTTTTTGCAGGGTAATGATTGTCTCATCCAGAGTTCAGCATCGCACCAAGATTTCAAAGTCTGGCTAGACTAAACATCCAGCAGACAAGGTGGAGACATCATCCCTCACTTGCAGTTGTGTTCCTGGCTGATTTCACTCTCCTTTTAGCTCTGTTTTGGTCTCAACCATCAACCGAAAAAAATATTTTGGCTCTTTAGGTGCTGAATGTTCCACAATGTTCACCAGCTTGATGCTATCTTTACTGGTTCGCAGTTCGATGCTGAGCAGGTTGCATCTTAAAGGGGCACTATGCAACAATTTTAGTAAAAATTACCCTAATTATGCAGGCTGAAAGTCATTCTGAATGTTCTTTGACACTTTCTGGGTCATTTGGTGGTTGCTACGTCTCCCCCTAGCGCTTCTGGGCGGAGAAACAGAACATGCAACTTGCTGCCACCAGGCCGAATTCAATCTGGATGTGAGTCGGCGGAAGTATCCCACCGCCCATCGAAAATGTAGTCAGTTGTTAGACACGAGTAAACATAGGACGAGCTTTTGAGGAGTCCAAAACGGACGCCGACTTGGCCGTGTTGCTGTTGAAATTGTGAGTGGATGAACTTTGTCTTTCCAACGTGACTTGATAGTCTTTTCAACAACGTTATTGCTTGACTGTTTTATTGTGAGCCCTGTATGTGTTAAGCTTGGTTTCTTGATGGCTAGCTCGATAGTTAGCGGGTGTTTAGCGTAGCAGCCAAACACGTTTTTTTGCGTTCTGAATCCAGGTTCTCGTTGTGTATTTAGATATCTAGATCGGTCTTCGAATGTCGCATGATTTGTCGCCTATATCATGCGATATGTCCGGCTGAACATATAGCACTAAGTGCACTAATGCAGTGCCAGACATGACTTGCTGTTTAGCCGGCCGGCTTCTTTGAAAACAGATGCACATGGTAACGTAGTAGCTGCTAGGTGGGCTGGGGGAGGCTCGTCAGCAAGTCTTTACGACAGTGTATCTGCACCGAAGCTGTAGGGGGAGCCCTGTAGCGAAAAACGTATGCACAAATCTGGTGCAAAGCTAGAAAACGGCGAAGGAATCTGGTCTGGAAACTGCTACTGCATAGTCCGGCTTTAAAAGTTTATGAATGCTTTTTCAAAATGAAACCTGCTGGGTTGATATAAGTGGTGAGAGGGTCGATGGGCCTTAAAGTTGACATATGTACAAACTTAAAGGACATAACATAAAGGAAAACTACAATTATCAACAGACTGTGAAAAAATAATAGTTTTGAAGTTATAATGTCTGTGTATTGTGTTGTAGAGATATCCAAGTTAGCTTCTAACAAGTTAGCCCCCATTCAGTCCCATTCCAAAGCTCCTGTTCTAGCAGCTTAGTCCTGGTGCCCCAAGCACACATTTTGGATCACTTGATGAATGGCTAACCAAGCTAAATAGCTAACAGCAGCTATCTGATCTCCAGTTTCCTCACAAGGCAAGAAAGAGATGCCAAACCATTTTGCAGGGTGAAACTTTGTTGCATATTCGTCACTACAAGCATCCCTTTTCACATCACACTTCTGGTACATCCTCTGATAAATTGTTTACATAAAAATGTCCATTAGTGCGCTTTAAAAGGAGAATCCAATATTATTTCACAGTGCATGCTTGTGCTGCTTGTTTGGAGGACATTCACAGGCAAACTGCACATAATAAGGTTTAACAACTTTCCTACTAATGGTTGAGAGTGGCTCCCTCAGTATACCTGTTTATTTATACCCTCCCATTAATGTGAAGTGGCCACAGCCGTGAGCGCAACTTCATACAGAGACAGAGAGGAGACTCTCTTATGTAAAGTGCGACGGAGGATTGATCCGTTTGAAAAAAAATACATGGGAGGAAATCGCTTAGGTGGAAATTAGAATGTCTCTTTTCAGCTGACATGGTTTTCCTTTAAGCTGGTGACTGCATCTTGTTTTTTCTTTGATTCCCATGTCTACTCCATCTGTCACACACACACACACCATTTGGAGCATATTCTGTTAATCCACAGGTGGATTTCTCTGACATTCACAGAGTAGGTCTGCATACTGTAACATAGCATCAGGTCCGTCAAAGGCAATATACCTCCCTTCTAATGGATGTTGACGCTGCCTTAGCAACAAACCCACCAACAGCAGTCACTATAAATTTGTCACAATCGTCACTGAAGTGCATGGAGTCATTTGTGGCCTAACTTTGTAAAGCTTTGGCTGCAGGTGATAATTGCCGCTCATTCACACACACAACCTACAAATAGAACGACAATCTTACTTACATTTGCTCAAGGTGAAGTTCATAATCTTTCCTCTGAAACCTGAAGTATCTTTAATCCAGATGTGTCTGAAGTTCCTCTTCCTCTTCAGATGAATTCATCTATGAGCAGGCCAGCAGGGGGTGGAAGGCAGAGTAGTAGTGACTCGCTCCAGCTCCATCTCTTGATTGAATTTCCATTGTGGTGCAATTGTATCGCCGGGTGCTCTGACTACAGGAGGGATAGGACACAGGTCACCGCACTCCACAGGGTTCCACTTTCTTTTGCCGCCTGAGGGGGCCTCTATCAGCGGCTCCACAGAGGCAGAGAATTAACAGGTTGTGCACAAAAGCTCTCTTGAGCTCCCCTAAATAGAGACACACTTAGCGAGGCCGTTCACACATGTAAACACCGCAACAACACGTTCACACATCACAACACGGACAAGTAATTAACATGAGGATATACAAATAATCTCCCTTGAAACTGACACACAGAAGCTTTTTTTTTACTTGAAATGCTTCTTGTGGCTGTCAAGGAGGAAAAAAAAGAAAGAAATATCTATTCTGGATCTGTCCACTGTTGAATGAAGCGTTGAATGAAGGACACCGGATATCCATCGTTAACCTGAGAGGAATGCATAATTCAGAAAGGTCAGAAAGGGGAGTATCACGTACAGCCCGGTCCTTCTTGCATTCACAGCCATCAGGTTACACTGATAGGAGCCGACTGACAGCGGACCGCTTTTTCTTCACAGTAAACTTGACTTTTTAACAACGCAACAAACAGCAGCAATTTTTTTTTTTTTTTTTTTTTTTTGCTGAAATCATCCTCAGGTGAAATGTCAAAGCGTGTTTTGTTATTATCAGTTTTTTTTTTTCAGGTGCTTTTCTAGGTGCTAATGAAAGAGACTACATGGGAGCAGTGAATTCTCATTAGCACTAATGAGGAAACAGAGTCACACCAGGCATGATTATAAAATAACAGCAATTGGGGGATATAAAAACATAAGAATAATACATCCGGATGTTGAAAGGGAGGCACTTAATGTCACAACAGTTGCTGCGCTGTCAAATCTCACAATCCAATTTAATGAGTGTTTATTTTTTGGTCACATAATAAAGGCGAGTACTTCAGAGATAATTGTGCAGTTTTTCTGGTGTAGCCCTGTAATAGCTTTGTAAGTATGTGCTCCCTCTGAGCTCACTTAATCTTCTTGGTCTATGTTTTTTATTTTTATGGCTGCTACAACAATTCTTTAATTTGAAAAGATAGATTATCAGACAGCAGACAAGAAGAAAGCGGACACAGAACCTCACATGCACTGATTCAACATTCAGTCCACAGTTCCCAAAAGAAATTAAAAAGTGCGCGTACGAACAAGACTTTAATTTATAACTCATTATTTGATCCCACTAAAACCAGGACTTAGTGTTGATGTAATATTTGTAAACACATCACTAATTTCTTTACTGTATTGGTTGAATTCTTTAAAGTTGTTTTCTATTTAATTACCGTCTGCTTTGAGTAAGAATTTTCTTTGAAACTATCCTGTGGTATATGAAAGAAAAGTGAGTAAAATGTTCAACACCAGTGCTGCTCTGGGGTGCTATGTTGTTATCTGTTATGGCTCTCAGGCGCTCTCAGGCACTCTCAGGCATCCGACAAAGTCGTTTTTAATTTCAGTTTTCAATTCAGTTTAGTTTCAGTTAGGCTCCAGTTGTGTGTTTGCTTGTTTCAGTTGCGGTTTGTTTGTTTTAGTTTATTTCTATTATGGGGAATATTTGTCAGGGATAAGATTCAAGAAGTTCAGAATAAGGACTACAATACAAATTCAACACTTTGTGAAGGCAGTTTACTCAGTAAAGTCGTGTAGACTTATGCCATCTCCCACTAATGCTTGTTGTGTCGACAATTTTGGCCAATAGACAAAAGACTGAAAGTCGAGACATTTCCTCTATAATCTTATTTTATCTGACTTAGTTTTGAAGGTATGCAAAATGTTTTCACTTAGTTGTTTTGTTTTTAAAATCTAGTTCTTATATTTATGTCAATTAATTAAAATGTGTTTTTTTTATTTTTATTTTCCAACTCAGTTTTAGTTGACAATAATAATCATGGTGTTATTTGTATAAAAGGAGCTGCTTAAATGCTCTAACTGTTGACATGTTTTATCCGTGAGAATGCCTCTGTTTTTTTTTCATGCCCCTTCTATTGAGGAGAGGTTGTGTTGGAGCCTCATCTCGTTAAACACTTACTGCACTGCTTGAAATGAGTAATGTCAACAGCGTGTCTCTGTGTCAACACAATGTGACTACCCTCCTTCAGAGTACAGCAGCTGTATCTTTGCATAGCCGACACGGTGCACTGTATCGGTTTAACTTGTCTTTGTGTATAACCACATGAAGACCTGTGGTTGGACAGACACTGTTTGAGGTTTAACTACACGAATGTATTTCACCGTTAGCTCTTTAGCATCATCTACTGCTCTTCGCGGGAAGCACATGCCGCCTTCCTGATGCCTGTTCAAGAACGCCGGTGTCAGGTTATCGGGACAGGTTTGGGAAAATTCATACCTGACTGGACGCCTGTTAAACTCAAAAATAGACAATAGGCCCTTTTTTCACAGAAGATATTTTAACACGTCACAGCATAAAAAGCCCAAATGGAAATAATGAAATCAATGATGGATTAATTCCATTTAGCTGCTTCTGTTTCAGCTTCAAAATCTTCACTTTACCCCTCATGTCCAGCAATTACCAAGCACGCTAAAATAAATCATACTGAATAGAAAGGAAGAGCGTAAAATCCCTCTCCTCTAAATCTCAGCAGACTCAGAACCAGCCATCCCCACCCACACGCCTGGCTCTGTTTGGAGATGAACCTTACAAGAGGTATTTGAGTTCATCAGGGATTGTAGAACACTTGTAGTTTTGACTGATGGCCACAAGATGACGCCGTGCTTCACTGATTTGTTTTACCCCTGATTTGGACCCCCCCCAAAAAGTCACATATTGAGGACCTAGTGTTGAGTTTTTTCATTTGCACCAACATGAAAACCAACAAAGCTTTCCTGTTCCATTCAGCCCTAACTGAGCAGAGACTCGTCACATTTGGCTGATCTGACATTTAACCCAGCAGGGACTAATTAAACCTGATGTAGCAGGGCTGTTTGCCAAGACAGCTGATTCTTTTTATAAGCCTCTCAACTTCCTCACTTTCATTAGCATGTGTGGCTTGTTTCAAAACCATAACTATTAAAGTGACCACAGTAATACAATACATTAAAGAAGGATGTTATAAAATGATGGCATAGGGAAGAAGATTAAGGCCACTAGGGAAAAAATGAAATGTAACATTTCTGCATTAAAATGTCTAAAACAATTAGACTTTGATTGTGTTGAGTTGTGCTTGTTTTCGACGTTGTGCCAATGTCTGTTCCCCTGCTGATATGTGTTTTTTCTTACCATCGTCATTCTTCCTACTAGATCAGTCAGTAACAACACCTGCATACTTCTTCATACAGCTGGGTGTTTTACTTTCAGGTTTTTTGCTTTGGACAGTAGCCAGGCTGTTAGCTGTAGCCATGATGCTAAGTGCATGATATCTAGCTTGTGGGATTTTAACTCCTGGGGAAAAACAACGTACACTCATACAGGAACATTTATATGATAAAAACAGATACATTTTTTTTTTATCAGAAATGATAGATGTTTAACAATAAAGACAATAGCTTCCCCACTACTTACATCTAACTACCCACTAGGTTACTTACTACTTTTGTTTTATTTTGACTGAGAGACCCCCAGTTGCAGAAATTGCATACTGTGCATTTAAATTCAGCCATTATTCGGACTTTTTCTCTGAACTCTGATTTTATAATTTTCTGAGAAAAAAATAATTTCTGACTTCGAATGTGTTCATCTGCCCCCTTGAGTGGTTGTCATTTTGTTGCACTGGCTAACGTTGCTAAAGCTATATGAGAAAAAAGTAAGTTGACGTAAGTTTCTAATGCTAGCTAACTTTAACTCTGCTAACGTCATGCAAGATTGATGTTGCTATCGCTAGTTAGACATTTTTTCTACAGATATCAGGATCACGTAATACCAAGCTCCTGCAAAATGATTAGTTTCACTGTCATAACTTGAACCATTCAGTCGACATTCGATATTTTAACCCCATTCTACTTAGCAGATGCTAAACCGAAAGTATGCCGACCTTGTTAAGGGAAATCTCTAGTACAACGCTCTATGGGCCGCACAACCAGTAGGATCTGGGTATCACAACACAGCAACTTTTATAGGAATTAATGGAGCTCCACCTAAATATAACTTCCTTGTGTGATACCAACATTGTTATATAATCATAATAATAATATTCTAAGTCTTGTAGAACACACTCTAATCAGAAGAAAAAGATATTTATTGACTGACTTTGTTTATGCTTTAACAAACCAAGCGACCTTTAAGGACAACACAGTTTCATAATGTTTTGCTTTGTTTACATATGGCGGACCCTGCCACCTTTCTAGCTTCAAACAGTGTTCTGGGGACCTTATTTTCCTCCGAGAACAGCTTGTTTATCCAGTTATGCAAAAGATAAATATTTATGAGTTTGTGTTATTACCTCATTAATATTGTAAATATTAAAATTTTGAGTTTGAATGTCTTCTCCAAAACTAGATGGTGGCCCTTTAAGGAAAATACTTTTATTTAGCATCTTTGTACAAGCTCTGTAGATGCATATGTTAAAAAACAAACAAACAAAAAGGATTTGTTTACATAACAACTCAAATAGATTGTTCACATGTGGCCCTAATCTCCTTCCACAGCTTGCAGCAGTGGTATAAAGTATCTAAAACAACTTTAAGCCCACTGGAGACAGAAATATTACACCACAGAGCCCTGTGTGAGAATCAAAAATCAACTTTTTCAGTCAAAATCTCGTTTTTAGTCTTGAGTGAAACACCAGATCCAGTCTGTGACTCACTTTTCACCCGTGTGGCCAAGAATTCCCTTCAACAAACATACAATTAGATCACTATAAACCCACATCTGCCTATAAACCCTCATAAATATGTTAAAAAGTCATAAATGAGCCCACCTCGGTCGATCACACGGTGTGCCGGGGGCCACAGCAGCAGCTCTGCGACTCATTCCTGCCTCATGCAGCCACGATTGGACAGAGAGAGTCACGTTGTCCGCGGAGCTGTCAGTCTGATGCTGCACCATTGTTCCCCGAGCAGCCGGAAGGAGAGCCTGATCAGGCGCTCTCATATGCGACAAACAGTGCCGGTCGGTCCAAACACTGCTCGGGGAGGAGGGGGGAGAAGCCGGTCCCGGTTTTTTAATGATCGCGCAGCGGCGGTGGAAGGAGGGTTTCCGCAGTGGAGGACCGTGACATGGTTTAGGAAAGGACAGGAGAGAGAAGTCCATTGAAGAGAGGGGCGTCATTGACTGGCTGGATGATAGTAACGAAATGAATGGTGAGTAGGAACAATCTCAAATGTCACTATAGGCCTGGATTTAAAACACATGCCTATTTATGAAATAGAAAAAATACAATCCTGTTATCTTTAATGGTCATCTCTTTTCTCACGTGAATAAATTAACTGGGCATTTTTTTTTTTACATGTTTGCCTGCTTTTGTTACCTCAGTGTGTTGGGACCCATCCCTGAACGGTCCATTTGTCAAACTCTTTCCAGGCATCACATCTGAGCAGTCACTCTGCTCAGGACATCTGCTGCAACAATACATAGTCACTCAAATTTTACAATCATACTCATACCTGTAGACCATGCTTTCTTTGTTCCTCCTAAGGACCCAGGGCTGGGCAGTATACCGTATACCTTATGATCTATATCACTATTGTGATATGAGCATATATATATGTATCACCCTAAATGTTGGACATCATCGTATCATGATAAAGCATATATGTTGTGTTTCCCTAGTTTTAACGCCTAAAAATGTCCAGTTTTACAAACTTACCAGACTGTTGTACTTGTTCTGATGCTTACATTGTCCCACCTGCTCATTATATTCACATTGGTGATGATTATGTATCAAAAAAGCTCATTGTGCTTATATTTAGTGAAAGGATCGATAGTCATCCCCACAATGTCGTCGCGATATCATTATGGAGGTGTTTGCCAGAGCTTTGCATTCTGGTTGCCGTGGTGCGCCTGGCTTTGTCATTTAGGTGCACACACAATGATAAAAAGATAAGTGTTTCTTATCTAATAATGTCAATACTCGTAAACAGGAATGAGTTTGTTCAAAGGAAACTGTCTACACGCCCAGTTGGAGTTTGTTTAAAAATATTTTGTATGATACTTTATATTAAAGGTGCACAATGTAGTTTTAGGGATCACTGTTGACTGAGTTTTTAAATGCTAAAAAAACTAAATAAACAAACTCTCTCAGTGTTAATGACTGAATTAGCAAACTTGCTTAAAGGACAACACAGTTTCATACTGTTTTACTTTGTTTACATGTGGTGGACCCTGCCACCGTTCTAGCTTCAAACAGTGTTTCGGGGGACTTTATTTTCCACTGGGAACAGCTTGTTTATTCAGTTATGGCAAAGAAAAGGTAAAAAAGAGAAAAAAAATCACATTGTGAATATTCAAAATTCTGAGTTTGAATTTCTTCTCCCACCTACAGTGTCCCTTTGAAATAAACAATGGCAGATTTTTCAGTGGATGTCCAACAAAAGTAGGCGCACCCTGGAGCCCTGTGTGGTCAGAAAGACTGTGATATTTGATTTTGTCACCCAGTCCTAGCATTCATGATGTGCTTTTTTTTTTCAAAATATCCAGATATATACTGTGTGAGAAAACAGCCTAAAAATGACAATAGAACAAAATTATTTTCAGGCCCCTGTCAGATTCAGACCGTTTGTTATTGCCCAGCACAGCTCTATGAAAGACACAGAGACTAAGAGACGCCGTCCACTTTGTGTGTCACATTTGAGGTCGCACATGTGTGTCATTCAGGGCTGCTCGACTAGGAGCCAGCTGACTGTTATAAGGCCAACTGGCTGAGAGGCTCTCATGCGTCCGCGGGGACGGGAGAGAGTCTGGTTCCCTGCAGAGCCTCCTGCAGAACGGGCAGAGGAGGCAGAGAGTCTGCTCCCCTCCTGCCTCCCCCGGGGATCCCCCTCACACCGGCTATAAAAAGAAAGAGCGGCTCACAAAGAGATTCAGATTAAGCTCCTGTCAGTCATCCATACATCAGTGGTGAGGTGACAAATTTTGCCTGACAAAACCTGTGATAACGACACGTGCGTTACAAAATAAGAGCTTTGTTGTGGCACCTTGCGTTGGCTGGTACAACAAACTGCATAAAACATTATGTCAAGTCGCCCTTTTGCATGATGAATCCAGAGTCGGTTGCAGAGCGCAAAATTATTGATTTTTCTTTCCCATCTTCTCTCCACAGAGCAGAGGCGGGTCGCTCCAGTTTAATATATTTTGCTAAAGGTAAGACCACGTCTCCCTCTCGCTGTCTGAGATATCCCGTCTTCACCACACACATTAACATATTGAATTCATGCCTGCGAGATGGATGGTTCAAAGCTCGCACAACTGTTGCCACGCTGCCACAAAAGACCCTCTGATAACAAGATATGATGTGATGTTGATGCAGACAGCAGTGTTTAGTCAATACAGACAGCTGCGCTATTCTCCACTGGATTACACCCGAGAGATGCCTCTGATATCAAAATGATGAAAAGGGGACATATTCTTTCTAGAGTGCGTTCTCTTATGAGCTTGATATTTATTTTTTATTTTTTTTCCTGCACATCAGCTGACGGTGCTAGAAAAAAAAGGGTGAAATCACAGGCTTTGACATATTTACAAGATGTTTAGATATGTTATTGTAATCAAATGACGCAGAAATATCCCAGTGTGGACTGTTTTTCATTTTATTTTTTGATCAGGCTCGAACATGGCAGCATCGTTATCCCTCCCCTGCCTTCTTTACTGTACCTCTGCCAGCCTCTTTTGTCAGAGCGAAAAGGCAACAGTCCATCATTATGTGCGAAAGCATTGCACTTGAACACGCGACCGATGCGCACACAACCACACAACCATTTCCATCTTTGTGATTGAGATCTGAAAGGTGAGGACTCGTGGGGGGGAGGGGGCGGTGGGGGTGGGCGATGTGTGTGTCTGCAGGGAGCGGGGGGGCCCCTGCCTCTTCTTGTGACTGTGTGTTTTTCCCCTCCTCAATCCATCTGTCTCCTCCGTCTATCAACACCCAGTCCTCAGAGGGAGCGGAATTTAATTAGTCTACGTGGCACCGAGTTAAAGGACACTGAAACATTAAGGAGATGTATTTACTTGTGCAAAGCAGTATCATTAAGCTGGCTTATTTGAATAAGTAATTTCGGCCCATGCTGCTATTACATACTGTAGCACAGATGGCTAAAGCTTGATACCAGTGAATGTGGTCTATTAAAGATTCACAGGGAAGGTGTTGTGGCTTAACAGTGCTAAGGAGAGTCTCCCTGCAGGAGGCTGCTGTCTGTGCACACACACACACACACACACACACACACACACACACACACACACACACACACACACACACACACACACACACACACACACACATACACACACATACACACACGCACACACACGCGGGTTCACATGCACAGCTAAATCAATTTAGTTTCCTTTTTATGTGGGAGCAACAAGAATTCATTGTTTTAATCTCGACCAGAAGTCATGTTAAGGGTCAGCCTGTAAATTGAAGACGAGCTGGGTCGTACTCTTGATTAAAGGTGTGATATGTAAGAACTTTTGTTTAAAACATTCACAAATTGATGGATATCTGGAAGAGGATGTGAAGAAATAATGCCGGAGTCGTCTATGATACCTATTGAAGAACCAGCTAGCCCCTAGCCGCTTTGCACCTCAAGACTCCCATAGTAAACAACAGCACACTTAATTGAGCTAACTAGTTAACGCCAGCGAGAATACTCTCATAATATGCTGCCCCCTGTTTGCTGGAGTTTTAAGTGTTATTGTTCTAGAACAGATCCAATGGATTGCTTGACATGGATAAGATAAGTCAAGTCAAACACTGAAAACCTTCCAAACATACACAGAATGTAGCTCCACAAAGCGCACAGAATATTTCTGCCCTTTGAGAAAAACCATCCCTCTTTCCCTTCACAACGGGCTACAATAATACAATTCAAATTCAGACTCAGAATTTTAGTATTTACGATATCAATAAGGTAATAATACAAACTCTGAAATATTTATCTTTTCCTTAACTGAATAAACAAGCTGTTCTCAGAGGAAAACAAGCTCCCCAGAACACTGTTTGAAGCTAGAAAGCTGGCAGGGTCCGCCACATATAAATAAAGTAAAACAGTATGAAACTGTGTTGTCCTTTACGGTCAGTTTGTTTATTCAGGTTCCTCAGCAATGGAAACAAAAAAAAATGTTTGTTTATTTAGTACTTTTTCTTTCAATTCAAAATTCTTCACCCAAACTACAAAGTGCACCTTTAAAATGTAAAAAAAAACAAAAAAAAACCATCTAAATATAAAAAGAAGAGAAGGACTCATACATATTTATGTTGATACAGCTCATTCATAATTTTATGTACCTGCATTCAAAGCAGTCAATCCTAGTTTTACTCCTGATACCATGAATAAATAGTGTCCATGTGTTCCAGAAATGAGCAGATTCTTCAACATCTAGTTTTGGGGGATTTTACCAATTAAGACTAGAGCTTTGGCTGCTGATTATTTGATAGACACTTTATTGTTGTTATCCACAACCCAAATATATTCAGTTTACTGTCACAGAGGAGGAGAGAAATCAGAAAATATTAACTTTTTTGACTTTTTTTCTTGAAAAACTTACTGAAACCCATTAACTGATGATCAGATTAGCTGGTGATAAGTTTAATAGTTGACAGATAATCAATTATTTGATTGATCTTCTTGATTCAATAAACTCAGGCAGGTCCAGTTACCTTCATATAGCACTCAGATGTACCATGAACATTCTGCGTTTTGTTGTCTCAGTACTTGTGTGCAGTGACGATACATTTTTAATCTAATCTTATTCTAATACAGTATTTGTAGGCCAGTCAACATTCTGTGACTCTGTACGGATCGCAGTCCTGATCAGTCGAAATGTTCCGCGTCACAAACACAATTTATCTCCTTACTAAACACCCACCGGCTTTCCCAGCGCTCATGTTTTCCATTAATTGTCACTGTGCATGTTTGTATTTGTCATTTTCTTTTTCCCAGACACAGAATTCAAATCTCCGGCATCAATAAAGTATACAGCAGGATTGTTGTGTGAGCTAATATAGACCTTTTAGATTACGGAGCAGCTTTGTGAGTCTCAGCAGGGTTCATGGTTCCAATTTAGAGGCTTTTGATGTGACTCTTTTTGTGTGTTTGGCTCCTTCCTGGCTGAGCTCTGGGCTTTCACAGTTCAGGATTGTGCTCACTTGAGATGTTGCCATGACACCTATTTGAAATCTTTTGTCTGTTGCCAGCTAATTAAGTGTTAAGAAAAAAAAAGACGAGTTTTATCTGTCAGCACATGTTATGCTGCTGCATTAATGCTTCAAACAGCCCGTGTCAGCTCAGACATAACTACAGCATATGAAGTGATGCTGTCGTTATTTGGTTTTTTTTTTTGCATACATTCTGTGATCAGTGCGGATTAAACATTCACTTTGATGAACAATTGCTGACTCATTTAGATCAAATCATTTAAGATGAGCTCAGGAATGCCCATTTGTTTCCACTGCACAGCACATTAGGGCTGCGGGTGATGATTATTTTCCTCGTCGATTAATATGTCTGCTGCTTTCTCGTTCAGCTGATTCGTTGTTTGGTTTGTAAAATGTGAAAATGTTGACGAGTGTTTCCAGAAGATGAAGTCCTCAAATGTCTCATGATGTAAGTGCTCTTATGTGACTGTGAATTGACTTCTTCATGCTGCCATTTCGACCAGGTGTATGTCGTAAAAGAGATAAGATAGACTCGATGGTTGAATAAGAGAAATAAACAAGATACAATGTCTGATTTTAAAATTTTAAAGGTTTTACTCAATTAGCTTCTCCATATGAGTGACGGGGTCCTGAATTAACCTTTTCAGTCGTGGTTAAAATGATTTTTGTTGTTGCATTTTTTATTATTAAGTGATGCAGAACATAATAAATGGCAGACATGACAGCAACAACACTCTGTGGGAAAAACAGACATTAAGTGCAAACAATGGCAACAGCAGAACGAGACAGTACAAGCAAACAAAAATAACAGAAGTGGCAGACTTTTTTTTTTTTTTTACGGTTTGGTTTGCATTTGAGTGATTTATGTTTTTCCAGCTTTCTCCCTGGTTTGAAGCTTGCCAGGCTCAGTCGGAAAAACACGATGCCACATACTTTTCACAAATCAGCTTTCAACACTGACCATTTCAAACAGAATCTGATGACAGTTGGTGGGTTGGTTTTTGTTTTTGACGGTCAAATTTCGTAGCAAGTTATATCTTAAGATGATTTGTCTAACTTTAAACTGATTTGTTGCTCATTTAGTCACAAGTGTTTTAATTTTGTAACTACAAATCTTCACTGGATTTAAATGAAATATTCAAATCCTTTCACACATAAATTATTCAATCACAAAGTCATAATTTGAAGGTCTTTTTTTTTTAACTATTTATGTCCTTATATCATAACTTTAATGAAACACACTAAATAGGCAGAGTCAAGTCTCTTGTGCATAACATCCACTGGAGCGGATAGATGAAAATGTAAGAGGAAAAAATCTGATTAAAGTATTTCAAACACTTTATTAAACAGTTGATCCGGATCTGGTACTTGGTGCATCTCCTCTTCACACCATTTTGAATGTATGATGCCATATCTCAAAACGATTAAGAGCAACAAGGATAATAGTCAACTTGAATTGTCGACATGATGTGGGGGTCCGTCACATGGTGGTTGTGACCTGGTACTGTTGAAATGGTTAAGAGTAGTCTGCTGTAGTTGACACCGTGCGAATGCACTAGCGACAATAACGGTTACGCCACCCTTTCTTGCATGTGTTCGCACAATTTGGTATGTCTCATGCTCTGATGAAGATCTTCGTGACCAAAAGATTAGATAATGCATTTTGTGCAATGGAGATAAGGGAGCAAATGTTTTGATCTTTAGTCATTTCATCTCATGTAATCAACAAAAACGAAAAAAGAGTGAGAGATTAAAACCAACTGATTTTTAAAAATGTAACACCACTGCTGTCATCAAAGGATCCCAACATTATCATCATGACAGCATCATCACAGAATTCTAATTTAGGAGGGAAAAAAACACAAGGTGTTGTTTTTTTTTTTTTAAAGCTGCACTATGTAGTTTCGTTGAACGACTGACATCAAAGGACAACACAGTTTAATCCTTTTTGACTTTGTTTCCATGTGGTGGACCCTGCCACCGTTCTAGCTTCAAACAGTGTTCTTGGGACATAATTTTCCTCTGAGAACTGCTTGGACAAAAGTAATATTTCCGAGTTTGTATTATTACCTCATTAAAATTGTAAACATTACAATTCTGAGTTTTACATTTCTTCTTCAAAACTACGCAGTGCCCCTTTAAGTAACGTTTATGGTGCAGCTTTGAATTCATGCTACACGAGGTATAAAAAAGAGCCACATTTTTCACACCGTACCAAGTCAGTATGTATCTACGAGCAGACTTGAACAAGACTTTGGTCAGTATTAAAAAAACAACAACAATAACAGCCGTCAGATGAGGCGTGTATCCTGGGTAACTTCTCAGGAAGTGTTTTGTGTCACTTTACTCTTCACATCACTCTAATTCGCTGTATACTCTAATCGCATGCGGAGCTGGCCTACTTCCCGCACGTTCTCAGATAGCGGCGCGAGTGTTTTTGCATATAAAAAAAATGATTCAAGATCTCAACATGATACTGGCTATATATAAATGATAAGGCTTGTCTGCAGAATATGAACCCCACATCCCACAGCTCTCCCAGCCTGTGCGCGAGATGAAAGCGGGCCCTGTCTCTGTGAAATGCCTTGGCAGCTCTGTTTCTGCCAGCAAAACCGGCTTTTGCGAACTTTCAGGTGGCATGGGAAAATATAGTCATAAATAAAATATAGAGCCCTGAATAATTTAGGGGGGGAGCATAGTGATTGACACGAGGGTGAGAGCACCTGATTATGCCTTCGCGCCGTGTGACTTGAATTACAGGCAAATCAAAACATTAGTCTGAACGTGGCGCTCGCCCGTTCACACTCACCTGCTACGACATATTTTAATCGGTGCCTGTAACAACAAAAGGCGAGCGAGATGCTGTATGAACTGTTTCCTCAAAGATTACACTTTAATTGAATCGTGTGGCCCTGTTTAATTAAAACACTGCCGAAGCTGCGTGGGGCGAGAGAGGATAAAAACACAACATCATGTCAGGAGTCAAACGAGTTCATGGAAGAATATTCTCACACACAGGCGCAGACAGTTTGTTTGTGCTTTAATGCGATCAAATCAAACATGTACGGGTAGTTGTGCAGTATTAGAGTAGCTGCCACCCTTTGCTCCAGACCCATGTGGTTAATAAGGAGCCATGCTTCCTCTATTGTTCTACGAGGAAGGAAGAACAGATCAATGATTCCCAGCACTCATCTGTACTGTAGCTGCGGGAGGTAGGCTGCAGCAGGCATCACCAGGCTACAGCTCCTCCGTGTGCTGAGTGCTGAGCAGCGGGCTGTGCTCTCTCCTCCCGCCCTCCCTTCCTACCTCCCCCTCCTCTCTCCCCCTCCTCTCTCTCTCTCGCTCTCTCCCGACCCCCCCCTTTCATGTGTGAAGCTGATCTGTCTGCAGCCTGGGGCGAGTGCAAGTTAACAAATGTACAGAGCGCATGTGAAGGCTCATTTGCATAAATCTGTAGATGTGGCCACATTTCCTTAAATGGATTCCTTTGTGTTTTTAATTGTTCACTGTTTATGTCCCTCGTGCATGTGGAATTCTTTCAGCGCTGACTAATGATGAGGATGGCTATATTTGACAATTAACGTTATTTATTTGCATAAATTGCTCATCTGATCTTTACCGCAGAGAAGTGTGTTTTTCAGGCAGATTTGTCTCCAGCATGCGGCAATCGCAGGCCAGTTGCATACATAAAATATTGTTTAGATTCAACATACTGTTGTAGTGAAAAGGTGCACAGTGTAGATTTGGAGAAGACAATTTAAAATCACAATTCAAATAATTACATTAAAAGTGCAATATGTAAGAACTGGTTGCCTGTCAGATTCACACTCAAAACAAATGGCAGCGTATTACCAGAGTAACTGCTAACTGCTGCTAACTGTAGCATTGACATTGTAATGTCATAACAGCTTTTATTCACATTCTGCTGGTAATTTTAGTGAAGTTTTCAACTAGAATTCATTCATATTGCCCCTTTTAACGAGAAAATGATACACACTCAGAAATATTTGTCTTTAATTACTGAATAAACAAGCTGTTCTCAGAGGAAAATAAGGTTCCAGGAACACTGTTTGAAGCTAGAAAGATGGCAGGGTCCGTCACATATAAACAAAGTAAAACAGTATGAAACTGTGTTGTCCTTTAAGGTCAGTTTGTTTATTCAGTTCCCTCAGCAATAGAAACGAAGACATTTTGTTTATTTATTTTGTTTGGACATTAAATATCAGTTAATGAAGATCTTCTTCTTCTTCATAGTGCGCCTATAATTGCATTTTGATTCTTGGCACACGACTGAAGGATCTTTGTCTGTTTATCCAATGCCAATTTAAATCGTTGCGTTTGGTCAGCAACGTGTTCGCAAAATGCCTGTTTATTGTGCTACACAATGGCAGCGCATACAGATTAAGGCGCCCGCTGAAAAACGCGTTCGACTGTGGCCTTGTGTGTGTTTGTGTTTCTCTCGGTGGCAGGGATCCTCCGCTGACATCATCTGTAGCTGTATAATCATCCAGGCCACAGCCTCTCCTCAGGGGAGTCCAGCTGAGACCAAGCCTCTTCCTCCATATCTATCTATTTATCTCCCTTCTCTCTCTCTCTCTCTCTCTCTCTCTCTCTGCTGAGTTTTCTCCCACTCTCGTTCAAGGTTGCCACGTATGGCAGCGTGTGACATCAGTGATGGATGGGTTTGAGCACAGACTGGCTCAGGATCTTTTGTGGTTTCGGGGTTTGTCTTTTGGTTCCGCTGGAATGCACCCTCAGTCGCTCAGACGGGGTCTGAAGCAATGAAAAAATAAATCAAATTGTTTCTCACATTTAAAAAAAAAAAAAAAAAAAAAGAATTAATAAAGATCTGCCAAGCCATCTGCGCTGTATAAATGTGTGCTTCATCACTGTGGAAACACTAGTAGTCTGTGAGGCGACCGGCCATATTGAATGGCATAGGCATTTGGCAGACGCAGAACAAGGAAGCAAATCCGCAATCTATATCAATCTGTACCCACCCAACCCCACCCCTTCTCCGTCACACATACACATTTGGTTGTCACTCAAAGAGTTTGATCCTGCTGGAGGAACTGCGTTGTCTAAAAAAGATATATTTTTATGCAAATAATTAGTTTATACATATGTGGAAAACTAATTAGATTTTATGTATATTTACCTTCTATATTTCACCTACTGTGACACAGACATACCGGATGTCAGTGTTGCTGTTTAGATATATACACTATAAAACACTGACAGGTGAGGTAGATAACATTGATCATCTCCTCACAATGCAACGTCACGAAACCCAAGATCCTGGCGCTCATGTGGGTTTTCTTTGACACGTACTGACCGCATAAATCCCCAGCCCTCATATTAAAACCACTGACATCGATCAGCCACGAGGATATGGTGTAGTGATGTGGCTGATTTGGGTTTCTGCGGGTTGTGAGGAGGGGCCTTGAATTCTCAGTCAGGGATTGGTTGGCACTTTGAGCTCAATGCAGAGATGAGAGACTGAAGTCGACTTGAGTCAGTGTTTCGATGACTTCCAACTTGACCTAACAGGAAAAAAAGGACTTGACTATCGACTTAGACTTGTAACTGAGTGACCTGACTTGAGACACGATGGCTTGAATGCCTAAATTCCTTTTATATGTTCAGTTTATTGTTTGTTTTAATCTGGCCAGTGTTGCATTGTTTAAAAGTGATGAGGAGGGAATATTCTTTGGATTGAGGAGAATTTAACAAATAGCAACATTTTTTTATTGAACAGGTCAGATAAATTGGCCAATGATATCATTATAAGACTGGTAATACCTTGTCTTTTCTCTCTATAAAGATTAGACACTGCAAGTGAGACTGCCGTTTCTTGCTTGAATTGCTTGAGACCGTGTTGAAATGACTTGAGAGTCACATGTCCAGCTCTATGTCACGTTTCCAGAGCCATTCCTGAACGTTTTTTGTGGTGGTGTGGTTGAGTGCATTGTCCTGCTGGGGAGGCATGTAGATGGTTGATAGGTGTCAAAAACATCCAAATGAATACGAGGACCCAAGGTTTTCCAGTCCGGGGGTCACTATTTTTAATATTTTGTCTGATTAATGTATATTTTCCTGGACTTGTGTACTGACATTTTGGTTGTTGTTTATCAATGAAGACAACAACTCCCACGATCCCATGCAGTGAGCAATTTCTGATGGATGGAACGAGCTAAAGCCGAAGCACCGCCACTATTGCTATCGGCTAATTAGTTTGGAATTGCTAATGTGTTAGCAAATTCTTCATGTGATGTAAGTCCATTATTAAGTTGTTTACTTTGACTTCTCTGCTGTTTCCTGCTTCTCACAGTATATTACCAGCAAGCAGTATTCAACAGAATTAATCTTAATCTTCATCTAAACACTTCCACGATCTGAGTATGTTTGCTGGAAATAGCTGCCTTCAGGCTTGTTGGAGGAAGATCACGGTCCGAGTCCAGCCAGGTAATGAGCTTTAAGAGGCTCAAAGCTGCAGAGTCAGATATATTCCAAAATATCATGGTAGTCCTGGTACAAAGCTGAAATGTACCATGTCTTTATTGGGCAGTCTGTTCCTGGAACCACAGACTTTATTGCAACAAGGGTGCAGGTCATCATGGATCGACACGGCTGTGACTTGTTTCTCGTCAGCCTCGTCTTTGTCTTGTGTGATCTGTTAGAAAATATTTATCGAGGACTTAAACTTCTCTACCAAAGAGATGTCTGCCTGTGCAATGTATTGATGTTTTGTGACATTGCACAGCTGTCTCTAATATCTAGCTGCCTGTTAGCCAGTATGTAGGTTTTGTCAGACATTATAACTATATGGCCTTTTATGGATCTCTTTTCCAGTGGATGTCCATCATTTCCAGGAGGCACTTCTTTGGTTTCTTTTCGCTTTGCTTTTTACATTTTGTGCTGATTAATACAGGGACATTTGTAATTATATAAATTATCTTTATTTGTTAGCTATAAACGTGTTCCCCCACCCCTATATAATCATGTTCACAGTAAATATTAGGGACCACAAGATATGGGTATTTTTTAGCTAATGATAACTGACAAGCTAACATGTAATCTATACAGCCCTGAGGGTGAGAAAGGCTCAGTGTGTATTGTACAAGGATGAATGATTTAATATTCCATAGCTCTAAAAGAATAGCTCTGTTTGTTGGTGATCATTTGTGATTTGTTGAAGTTCACTGAAAAAGAGTTATATTATCTTATCAATAGATGCTAATGTTCCATTTCCCAATACCAGGCTGATAAATAATTTGTGCATCAATAAAATATGATCACTAAAAAGTGATCTATTACACACGTCGGGGTGTAGCACGGATTACTTCTATCTACTTGCTCTCAATGTCCTTGGAAACGCAGACTTGGCGCACTACAGTTCCAATACTCAATGATGGGCGGAAGGTATTATGATGTGTACACCGCTGCTTCATAGTTTAGCTAGTGGAGACCCTTGGCCTTTGACTCGAAGCTATATAAGTTAAAGAGCCTGCCATCTGTTCTGAATGCTATATCCACCTACTGTGAGATAGCTATATTGGATATTACGAAGGTGATAAGCAGGGTGGATTAAGTGATTCATCCTTGGTTCACTCGGGTCTGATTCATGACGCTGCTGCTAGACTGTCACGCTCTCATGAGGCCAGACAGTTCAGAGTCCTAAATGTTTTGGTTATGGTTGGGTTTTTTTACACCTTTAAACTCAACTTATGCACTCCCTCTAAAGGTCTTGTAACACTAATGCTGTGCAAAGGATCCTGGGAAGAGCGATCAGAGAAGGGTTGTCGATGAGAGAGGTCTTGTGTCATAGCTGAGACAAAAGGCGAGCGTTCTGTAAAACAAGAAGCGAACACACAAACAGTGTCAATCAACCTGTATTTCACAATCTTCAAAAACAAACTACATTATTTGATGTGAGGAACAACAAGCCCTTCTATATTTGCTCATTTGTGTTTAATAATCTGACTCTATGTCATTAAAAACATACTTAAGCCTAAGCCAGTTACCTTTCATCCGTCACAGTGGGAGCTGGGCAGGTCTTTTGCATATGACCTCAGTACGGCTACACAAATGATTAATTTTAAACCCTTCTCTTTGTTTATTTTTCTGCCAGCTGTCTTCAATTTCCTCCATTGAAAGAGGAAAAGCCTTTTGAAAGTCAGAGCAAATATAGGTCACCATCGCCGGCGCAATGGTGTAACAAATGCCATCTCTCCGGCTTATGTTTTGCATTTTATGCAACAGGGCAGCGGCCCATATGTGTGGTGAATCATTAAAGGGATGCAGATGGGGTCATCTAATAACACATTTCATGAAAGGTTCAGGAGAGGAAGGGATCAGGAGAACAGCCAGGTTAAAACAACGAATATATTGTATATTATTACAGTACATTCAGTTTATTCATTCATGGAAACAAAGAGAGTGTGTTTATTTAGCTTATTAAGGCATAGAATCTTTCTCTTCTGATTAAAGTGGCTCACCATGTCTCATTTAAGGGAATGAAAACAGAAGGGTTTTTTTGGTTAAACAAACTGTCAATATCTGTATGTCTACAGTTTAAATTCACGAGAAACCAAAGTAGAGACAGTGACTTTGCTTTAAACCCTTGCCACGCAGCCTAGAACTAGGCCCCACAGATCAAACAGACCTATTTTTCTGTCGTTGGTAATAATTTTTATTACAGGGCCTAGTGGAGACACACACACACACACACACACACACACACACCACCTGTGAAATCGACAACGGCTCTGTCATTTACACATTACGATGATGAAGATATCGGCTTTCTCATCAGTCCAGTTAGATGAGATACAGCGGCATTTATCTACAGGAGGTGTTACAGTAATCCAGACCATTTCAGTAACTGTGCAGTACATATGTATTGTGTCAGAGATACACACAGAGGGTAAACAAAATAAATGATCACATTTTCGTCCGAACCGTGTCGGACTGAATAGGTGTTTCCGTTTTTGTGTCCACTCTCTGCTCATGTTGAACGCGTATCTCGTTGCTGCAGTTGTGTTAGTGTGCCTGCTCGTTCTAAGGTGTCTGTGATTCAGCCGTAAACAGCCAGCTGTAATCTCTGAGTGCTCAGCAGAGTCTGTCAGAGGACAGTCAGCACACTTCCCCTGGCTTCCTGCGTGCACACCGCGCACTGTAAAGGAGCCATTTCAGAGCACAACATCACTATTAGAAGGGATCTAAACCCTTAAATAATACACTATCCCCACTACAACTACTCCTCCTAAATGTGCACAGTCCAGGGTAACCTCTAATTGTTGCTAAGAGTGATTCAGATCTGTGATTATCTCTGAAGGTACAAGACCAAATGAACTCAAGGCTGCATGCTAATGTTTCTTAGACTGTGGCTGGATGATGTTATACAGTACACAAGAGAGAGACGGTATGTGCAGGGTGCACAACAGGGATGGAGGAGGAGTGCAGCGAGGACACTGGTGAGGATGCAGAACATTGCAGGGTCGAATGACTGTTATTTTCTTCAAGCTGCATCAAAGGAACAGATTGTCAGATGAATGTTGACTTTTATAGACGATATAGTGATAATTAAATCCATTAGGGAGCCATAAAAAAGAATGTAAATGTGAGGATTTAAGTGAATTCTTGGTAGTAATGTCATTTAGAGTTGCAACTATCAATTTATTAGTTGTCAACTAACAAATTCATAGCCATTTTTTTGTTATCTAGTTGATTCTTAAAAATTCTCTCAATCCAGCTTCTTAAACATGAAATGTGTTTCTTTACTTTATGACAGTAAACTGATTGTCTTCGGACTTCGGCTCAGGCTTTGGGAAATGGTAATATTTTTCAACATTTTCTAATATTTTATAGACCAAACAACTAATCGGTTAAAGGAACAGTTCACCCGGAAATGAAAATTCAGTCAGTACCTGCTCACCCCCATGTTGATGGAAGGTCAGGGGAAGTTTCTGCAGTATTCTCCTAAACGACTTTTTGAAATGTAAGATAAACAACTGGAAAAAACAAACATAAATGGCTCCATGCAGCTCATATGGCATAACTGGAAAAAAGACTTAATTAACACCCATGATGCATGGTCAATCTCGATTTCCTACCTCGGACATGGTCTGTGCTAACGCTTTTAGCTCAGCAGCTACAGCGAACATTTTGGAAATGGAGTCTCTGGGCTTCTAGGACATTCTGATTATGCAGGAGGAGCTGTCTGAGGCTATTATGTGTTTTTTGAGTTTTACCTTTTAAAACAAGTCCCCATCTACTTCAGTTGTTTAGGAGAATGCTTCCAGAATTGTTCCGTGCACGACGAAACTTCCCCTGACTTTCCATCCACATGAGGCTGAATAGATAATGGCTGAATTTTCATCATTAGGTGAACTGACGTGAACAGACTAATAGATCAACAATGAAATAATTATTACTTGCAGCCTTGCACTGCGATTCTTACCCACTGTGCTGAATGCTGCTCAGACGCAGTCATTTGTTTTTTAAAGGCTGTAATGCTGAAGCCTGGAGGCTTAGTGCTATCCTGTGCGAGGAAGTGCTGGAGCGTTTATGTTGACATACAGTCCAATTGAGTGCAAGAATGATATAATGGCTCTCTGACTGCACAGGCCGAGGCCCCACTAACTCTTCTGCAGAACTTCCTGGCATAGGAAGCGCTGGGAGCACATTTACCTCCGAGCTGACAAATCTTATTTCCTCGTGGATGAGACAGTTGATATTTTTCTTGTCAGCCTCATCCAGCTTTATGATTCTCCTGCTTAATTTTTCTGGGCGCAAGCGAGTATGCAGCTGGATGTTTTCAGTGTTTTTTGCCAGCATTTTTTATACGAACACGGTGTCATGTTCTGTGATTCCATTTGATTTATCCTGGATTCCGAGCTTTTATTTTGTAGGGTTTTTTTTTCTTCACTCTTGATGCTCCTATTATGTTGTTCTTGGCATCAGATGTTTCCCCTTTTTCCTTCCCCCCGCCCCAACTACTCTCTCTCACTCCACCTCTTCCTCATTCTCCCCCTCCTCTTTACTATTCCCCCTCCTCTCTCTGCATCTCCTCCACACTTATCCATTTCTCCAACATTCTGTCTTCTTCTCTCTTTCTGACCCCCCCCCAGTACCTCCTCCAGTACCTCCTCCTCCTCCTCCCCCATCCTCACCCTCCTCCCCTTCCCCGGCTCATGTTGGTAAAAATATCTGCAGACAGCAGGAGCAGAGGCACGCCTGACTCCCTCTCTCTCTCTCCCTCTCTCAGACATCCCACCCATGTGATCTCACAGGCTGCCTCTGCTCTGCTCCACTCTGCTCCAGTCAGGCTTCTGCCTTTCAGCCGGCTGCAGCTAATGAGCCTTTGTGTGGCCAAAGAGAGAGAAACAGAGAGAGAGAGAGAGAGAGAGAGAGAGAGAGAGAGAGAGAGAGAGAGAGAAACGAGCACAGTGACAGACAGAGAGTTGAAGTGAGAAAGACAGTAGTCCTGTAACAATAAAAGCATATGGTGCCGACAGTGCTGAGAGTCCTGATCCGGAGAATTACAGGTCTCTCTCTCACGCTCCTGCACCCTTTTTTTTTTTTTTTTTTTAATTCCCCCACTCATGCCCCGTGGAGCTCAGGGGTCGCTGCAAGTCAGTAGACTGGAATAAAATGGGAACCTCTTCATTCATCCTGGGTTTTTTTTTTCTTCTTTTGAATAGCCACATGTATAATTGTGCGCCTGTGCTGCTGTGAGGAGAGGTGAAAGGAGTCACAGACTCGCCAGTGGATACAGGTCAGTTGTTCCTGTGAGGGCCGGTGGACGCACACACTCACACACACACACACACACACACACACACACACACACACACACACACACACACACACACGCACACACACACACACACGCACATAGAGAAGTGTAGTCTGGTCATTGTGGGACTCGTGTGTCATGACTTGCTCCCGATGCCATAGGCTTCACGGCATCACTCGGTATGAGTGTTTTGAGCACCATGTTATCCCATTGATTCATTGCAATCGCTGCAACCTTGTGAATGACGAGCAGGGGGGGAAATAATTCAGAATGTAAGTGTGCTGCTGTTGATTAAGGACAGGACTTTGTCTTCTCCAGCTGATGAGAGGCAAACACAGGGAGGGGCTTTCCAAGCTGGCTTTTGCTGCATTATTTTCTCTGGGATTTTCTCCCCTGTACCATAGTGTGTGCTGCCCGGTTGTGATTAGTGGTAAGGCAACAGTGGAGACAAAGAGAGAGCTGTTGGACAATCTCTGGTTTTTATTTAGCCACAAAGAGAGAGGTTCACCCGAGATTACCCACAGCTCCGTGGTTAATGATGTCACCCAGTGTCAAGATTTTAACTTTTCATGCCGTCATAAGAACATGGAAATGAACCAGTGCTGAGAGGACGTGTGACAAATGTTCAGGCATCGTTTAAGTTGCTCTGGCACTGATGCTTTACTGCGGAGAACCTCTCCATACAGTATGTAGAACTGGAGATGCTGTCGTATGAGAGAGCCCTAGTTGTTGAGAGAGTACATTAGAATCTCCATGGAAACCATTTTTGGCATCAAAGCCCAGTGCAGCATCAGCTGAGGGCTAAGCATACAAATAGGTTTCCAACAATGGTATCTAATTAGGACCCTCGCTAGGAAATGGACTGAAATTGCAGAGGTCGTTTTCTGGTGGAAATTTCCACTCCTGTTGGCCAACAGATGAAGTGAAATAGATAATCCAGTTTCTTTGCTGCTCAATGTTTTTTAAATCTCGCAAGACTAATTCAATATTTTAGTGCAGGATTAGTTTATTAGTTAAAGGAGACACATTATGCTCATTGTCAGGTTCATCATATTATTTTGGGTAACTACTAGAATAGGTTTGCATCCATTAAAGGGGCACTATGTAGTTTTGGGGAAGAAACTCAAACTCAGAATTGTATTATTTACAATATTAATAAGGTAATGATACAAACTCAGAAAATTGTTTTTTTCTATAACTGAATAAACAAGCTGTTCTCAGAGGAAGATAAAGTCCCAGGACACTGTTTTAAGCTAGACAGGTGGCAGGGTCCGCCAAATATAAACAAAGTAAAACACTATGAAACTGTGTTGTCCTTTCAGGTCAGTTTGTTTATTCGGTTTATTCAGTCATGAAAAGGAAGGTGGTTTGTTTATTTATTTATTTTTAGGCATTAAAAATTCTACTGATTAAAATTTCTTCCCCAGAACTTCATGCTGCACCTTTAATATCACCATACTGTGTCATATTTACTCAGAAGAGAAAGAAAAACATTGCTTGTCAATCTGAAATATCTCTCGCTCGGCACAGATTTCGCCTCCAAAAGAATTCTCTCTGAAAAGACACGGTTTTCCTGACGGACTGCTCTCTCCTCCGCTCTCTCCCTCGCCCAGATGGAGGATGCCTCACATTCCTCAGTTGTAGGTAGAGTTGTTGACTCTGGAGGGTCTCCAAATGCTGGTGGTGCCATGTCACCGCACTGAACAAGCACAGCCTCCTGGGAACAATGACCCTCTCGCTGGCAGCGCCAGTCCTCTCCGGGTCGCACCTCTTTTTCTCTCAGGCAGCATTTGCATCTGTAATGACTCGATAGCGGAGCCCAGATGAAACACTGTGGCTGTCTGTGAATGGAACTCCCCCACAAGCTGCTCTGGCTGATAGACAGAGCGGGGACTGGGCGAAGGAGATGCATGCTGTCTTTACTGATTCCAGCTTCCAAGAAAGAAAGGCAGCGAGGGAAAAGCTGCCAGTCATAGCGAGCCTCGCTGTGCTACAGCAGCGCCGTTGTGTTACTGGGTTTATTTTGAAATGTGACATGACGTTCCAGCTAGTCCTGCAACATTACAATCATTATTACACTTTGAGGAATAATGGAAGGAAATAATTCAAAAGGGGGTAAAAGCTGTAATTAAAATTCTATATTGTTTGACAGATAGAACGCAGAAGTTATTGGTGGCAGTTCCAGTGTAAAGCTGATTAGTTTTAGTGTAGCTGACTGATGAGCTTGTTCTTGTTTATTTGTCTAATTGCTTCATCAGTCAAAGGGAGTTAATGGCCCCTCTCATTTGACATTGAAGGGCTCCATAACAGCCTCTGTACGAAGAGCCGGAGCTGATTTTACTGAAGCGTAGGGCTGCACAGTTAAAGGGGCAATATTTAAGAATTTTAGTTGAAATGTTCAAACATTAACTAAAATTATCGACAGAATGTGAAGAATTGGATGCCTGTTGTGTGTTGCAGCAATATCTACACCCTGGTCCCCGAGCTCCCAGTCCAAACCTCTAGCTGCATCGCTGACTGTGCTAACTAGCAGTTAATGGCAGCTACAGTTAGCAGCAGTAAGCGGTTATTCCTGCCCCCCAAATTGCTTTGAGTGTGAATTAGACAGATGGCCGATCCTCATATATCGCACCTTTGATCACAATATTAGTAAAACTGCAGTATGACCGAGTGAAATATCCAGATCGCAGAGGCTGCTTATTTTTGGGAGAAGATTAAAGGTGCACTTTTTGGGGAAGAAAAATCTGTATTGATTGATTTTCATGTCTCAACAAACTCTCTTTGTTTTCATGACTGAATATGAAAAAAAACAGTATTTTATGACACATCAGTATTGACTGTAGGAGATTAAAGGCTAATTTATGATATAGATTTTTTAATTGCTCTGTGTTGACCATGCATGGGACAATATGCCAATGTCATGTCACGATCATCCTGTCCGACATCACGGCAGTTCACAATACTATCCTGGAAACCATCGAAATATATTCTTGAGACTCTTAAAAGTGCTATATGCCAAATTCATAGGATGCAGAATATAACCAGAGTAACCGCTAGCTGACAACAACTGTAGCGGCCCTTAACTAGTTAGCTCAGCTAGCAGTGCCGCTAGCTTTTTAGACTGGAAGCTCAGGGTCGAGGGGAGGGTAACTGTTCACACCGCTAGCAGAGGGGTTTTTGGCCGCGATAGGCTGTGGCTAGCTGGTTAGCATGCTAGCTTCAGTAGATATCTCCGCAAAGCACAAGAGACATCCTGTCAAAACTGCTATTTATTAACATTTTGTTGATAATTTTAGTTACATTTTGAAATGTTTTCAACAAAAATTCTGAAGTATTGCCCCTTTAAAATTACACTGAAACATACTGGGATCACTTTAAGCTTTGTTCGTAAACAAAGAGTTTTATTGCATCACACATAGGACACCAGAGAATCTTACATAGGTAATGAAAAATCATGATGTCTTCCTGCACAAATAAAGGATGAATAAACTGTGGTAAACACATCTCACTGTCATTTTTAGTTTGGAATCCGTAGCATTCAACATATTTTTGTGGGGGATACAATGTGCAAGTCATGCCTTCAGCAGCGGTAAAAGGCTTAGGCAGTTAAAAATACATTTGTAAACCAATAAAAGGTCTGAACGTCAGCGAGCTAGACATCTTTTTTCAAGTCGTTCATGTGATATCCTCACAGGAATGACGACAATAATCCCAATAATTAAATTTCACCATGATCAATTTGAGTGTTCTTTATCACGATCCACCATAAAATCTTTAATCATCCCAACCCTAGCAGTGACTGTGGCTTCATTCATTTCATTCATTTTCTGTAGGAAGCTTCTGACTGAACAGAAGCTCATAACAGACACACAGGACGTCAGTGTCAGCAGCTTCACCTATTCTTCCTTTAGCTCTGCACGATGAGTGTGTTATGTACAAGTCACTTTGTGTCATGCGCAGAAATGCACCCGTAAAAAAATACATTTCCACCTTTTATGAGATGTCTTTTCCCATATAACATGCAGTTAGTCATACTTAAATCCAGTGGATGATGTTTTTAAAAGCAAATAAATGCAATCACATCATTTTTGTACATGTTTTCACCCTGACCAGAAGCAGTGTTGCTCATGTCTCTGTTTTCCTCCAGCCTCTCAATCAAACACAGCAGAATGAACTTCCTGTAAAGCAGAAGTAGTATGTAATTAGCAGCTTTCTCCTTCCATCTCAGCTCCTTTGTGCCAAGGTGATCAATCGCTCAGGGAGCCCCTGGGAGCAGGGATAGCGGCAGGAGTGGTTGTATTCGTGTGTGTGTGTGTGAGTGAGGGGAGGAGGGAGGAGGAGAGAGGAGGAGGGAGGAGGAGGGAGGAAGGGGAGGGTTAGGGAGTCTGGGTCTCATTGCTAATTGAGTGTACTGAGGATTATGAAGGCCCTAAACTGGATATTAAATAATGTCTGGCCCCTCTGCTGTCTTTGGGTTTCAGGTGCAGATGCGGCGGGCCATGAGCGGAATACTGAAGAGGAAATTTGAGGAGGTGGAAGCCTCCTCCTCCCCGTGCTCTTCCTTGCGGGAGTCTGATGATGAGGTCTCCTGCAGTGAGAGCGGGGATAGCAGTGACAGTGTCAACCCCTCCGCCTCGGGCCCTTTCACCCGTGAGTTCCTGCGCCTTTTAAATTTCATCCACCCTGCTTGGTGTGGCTAACGTGCGCTATTGACAGTAAGATTGATGTCATCATTCCATCTCGAGGAAAACAAAGCTGAAGCACTGAGAGGGGTTTTTCTAATCAAGACAAGAATAACAGGCGGAGAGGCAGGCGGATTTTTCTGTAGCGTACAATCAGTGCAGGTCAAAGAAAACGGATCTGCACGTCTGTTGATAACGTGGATTTACAGCTGCACAGGCTGTGCAGAGGAGAGGAGGCTGAGCGACGCCGAGAGTCTAACGCTGTAATAAAGGAGAAGGATGTGCAGGCAGCCTCCCTCATTAGGAACAGCGTCAGTGTAAAGACCGAGCCAGAAGAATGAGCTGATGCAGGCTCAAGCTGTGAGTGTGCAACACTGTTGGTGCTGTACATGGAAATGTACCACTCTATAAGACAACTGAACTATTGTCTTGAGATGTATAAAGTCATATTTGGATTAACAAAAGACATAACCTCAAAATTACACATGATCCCTGGTGGGGGAAGCTTAGGACGCTATTATTTTAATTGCTGATAGATATGTAGATTTTTTTCTCAATCAATCAATTAACCACTCGTTCTATAAAATGTCTAGTAGTGGGAAATGCCCGTCACATTTTCCTCAAGCCTAAGGTCTTTAAATGTTGAGATTTGTCTGACCCACCTTAGAAATATTCAATTTATAATCATTCAAAAACAGAGAAAAGCGACACGTCTTTGCATTAAGGAAGACAAAACCATCAGATGCTCTTTGCTCGATTACTCGAATGACTAAACATTAATCAAAACAGTTGGAGATGTTGTTTTAATCGGCTCATCTGTAAAGTATTTTGTTATATTTGACTTTTTATGAAAAGGTGCTATACAAGTAAAGATTTTTACAAATGCTTCGAACGTGCTGTGCTGCTGAGAGATTCCACAGTTCTTAGACAACCTCAGCTCGCACTCCACTTTGTATTAAAGAATTCAGTCTGAATGGAAGATAAACCAGCCAGAAGAGACGAGTCTCCTCAGCGGGGCTGAAAAGGACACCGAAGTCATGACTAATAAATAACGCGGCGCACGTGTGTGAATCTTAATATGAAAAAAGATGAGACAGACCGTGAACGAAATAGATAACACAGTTGTAGCTTATTAATCTTTCAGGGGGGGATTATGAAAGCATCCGGATACTCTGTGCCAAAAAAAAAATCTCAATAATACAAATTCTCGTAAAGAAGCAAAGAGAGGGGTCACGTTTGGACAAGCGCGTGTAGTTTCTGAGCACATACACTGAATGTGCGTTTTGATGATTTCATTATGATGTTATTCGCGTGTGTGAATGACACACAGATGGGTGACAGGGCCCCCCTCCCTGCAGCCAGACATAAGTAGGGTGCTGACTCCCCCAGAGGGCTGAGCGTGGCCTCTGTGTCAGCTGCAGCTGCTGGTGGAGAAACAAGCAAACGAGGGAGCTAGCGCAACGTGGAGACGCCTCTCCTGTGAGGTGACATGTGAATGTACAGTGATTGACTGCCTCGGCAGAGAGATGAAACAATTAAGTCGTGATTGGTTTGACACCCCACACTGTTGTGTTGGAGGGAGGAGAGAGAGAAAAAAACATCTGTAATGTGTTTGTTTTGTCTGAATCTCAGAATTTTTTTCCTGATAGCTTTCTCAAAAAAAAAAAAAAAAGAAGAGGCTGTTTACATAGACCTTAACATCTGTTCCGCTGTTTTGACACCTAAAAAACAGGCTGATAGCTGTTTGCATTTCTTAATGAAGCTCGTCTCGTGCTCTGGTCTGACAGCTCTTCATCTGCAAAAGAAGCGCATTGTCCCTCTTACGTGGTGTGGCTAGCTGTCTGAACCAGATGGTTTCTATTTGTCCTGTCCGTCTGATACGGGGGTGAATGCTGGGAACGCTGCTTCCGTGAACCAGCGCTCTTCATCTCCGAGCCAGGCAGGGGATTATTTATGCTCCACCGTTGCCCTCCTCTCTGCCCCTCCCTCTCGTAAGAGCGCTCCTTAAAAAGACACACCGAGGACTCGCATGCAGCGCTGTGATGAAATCCTTCCCTACGAAGCTGAGCCAAGATATGTAGAGGGAGCTCGCTGCAAAGCTGGCAAGGAAAGAATTCCTCATATTCCAGGCGTTTGAGGACAATACTTTCTGCTAGCGTGTCCCACATTTTGCCATAAAGACGTCACTTATCTTAACAGGCTTTACATGGCTATGAAACAGTTGTACTCCAACATGAAAGAACATATAAATGATAAGAATAACGTGTTCTTGACTTAATTCTTTCCACTAAAGAATTGTCAAAACAGTTTACAACCAACATGACGTGTGAAGAAAAAGCGTTTACATGCCATGGTTCCCTCTTTTCCCTTCGCAGCTGACTCAATCTTGAAGAGAGAGAAGCGCCTGAGGACACGAAGGGTGCATTTTGAGAATGTGACAGTGTACTACTTCAGCCGGCGGCAGGGCTTCACCAGCGTGCCCAGCCAGGGAGGCAGCACGCTGGGCATGTCCAACAGGCACAGCTGGATCAGGCAGTACTCCCTGGGTGAATTTGCCCTGGAGCAGGAGAGGATCCACAGAGACATGCTCCGAGACCATCTGAAGGAGGAGAAACTCAACTCAATCAAACTCAAGGTAGATAATCTGTGAAGGATTGCATAACCATCGTCTTTTAACAGATACCAGTAGTAGGAATTTTGAAGGAATTTGGCCTGAAAGATTTGGTTTTCTTTAGAAATGTGTTTCCCTCTTGTATTCAGCTGACTAAAAACGGCACCGTGGAGTCTGAAGAGGCCAACATGCTCACGGCGGAGGACATCTCCGACGATGACATCGATCTGGACAACACAGAGGTAGACGAGTACTTCTTCCTGCAGCCTCTTACCACTAAAAAGCGAAGGGCACTGCTGCGCTCCTCCGGGGTGAAGAAGATTGATGTGGAAGAGAAACACGAACTGAGAGCTATCCGGATGTCCAGAGAGGACTGCGGCTGTGATTGCCGCGTCTTCTGTGACCCGGAGACCTGTGCCTGCAGCATCGCAGGGATCAAGTGCCAGGTGAATCCCATGACGTGCATGTGTTTCAATTTTATCCTCTGGGCTGTAAACAGAAAAACAGACCGTACATTAAAAGAGGAGGATTAATGACTGATACAGCATATTAAAGGGGATCCATTATACTTTTTTCTAGCTCTGTATTTTGTATTCCGGGGAAACAAACTGTTTTATCTCCTGTCTATTTCACGCCACCCTCCCTAAAAGCCCACTCTAATTGACCAAACTTCTAGAGGCCTACTCAGTGGACAAAGACCATATTTGCACGACCGCCATTTTCCTGACATAATGATCAACGTGGGAAGCTCAGATGTTATCATTTCACCACTTCATGATTGATATTTTATGAAGAGAACTATAAGAAGTATAAGGAATTTCCTGATTGGAAGACAGCTTTACTTGGCAATCAACCAGCTTTAGTTAGCTAGTTAACTCAGTTAGCCGTAGTCCTGATTCTGCAAAGCCTGGGAGTTCAGATCACCAAAAGGATAATGGTAACTTATGCAACAAGTAAAGATATCTGTCCATCAGGAAACTTAGAAAATTACTGAGAGTTTGGACAGAGCTGCTTGAGGGAGAACCACAACTATTTTCTCCATGATTAGGATCTAGATCAGAGTCCTGGTGGACCTGCTGTAAATCGCCTCCATACGAATAGTTATAGTTGTTAATGCCGTTGAAACAACAACGAAAGGGTCGGACAACAGGTTGTGCCGGGGGTGTGGCTAAGGCTGGTGCCTGGAAAGTTATGTCATCACAACCTTACAGAAGTCCCAACTTCTCATTTAAAGACACAGTTACTGAATATGAGCTGTGTGCATGATTCCAAAGATTAGGCATTTTGATACTCTCACAGTGTCTTAATAGCACCTAGACCTGCTTTATAATCAAAAAGACATGGGAATCTCACTTTTTACAACAGGGGAAAGAGTTTCACATCTTGTCATCCAATGAATCGCACACTAAATATGATGTTTTCCTTAGGTGGACCGCATGTCATTTCCATGTGGCTGCACAAAAGAGGGCTGCAGCAATTCAACTGGCCGAGTGGAGTTCAATCCCATCCGTGTTCGGACCCATTTCTTGCACACCATAATGAAGCTCGAGCTGGAGAAGAGTCGTGAGCAGCAGCAGGCATCTCCAACCAACGGTTACCGTGGCGAGACTAACGAGCTGGGAAGCGGAAACCCTCTCGTTCAGTCCCAGCACCGGTTGGAGTACTCTCTGTCAGACGCTGTTCCGCAGACGGCCAGCATGCACCTGCAGGCTTCGGACGATATGGAGGAGACGCTTGATGATGACGATGAGGAAGAAGACGACGAAGACGAGGAGGAGGAAGAGGAAGAGGAAGAGGAGAATGAAGATGACGACGAGGATGAGGAGGATAGTAGCAGCGTTTGCAGCGGCCTCTCCGACTCCAGCACCCAAAGCCTAGCCAACAGCGACTCTGAAGACGAGGAGGACGATGAAGATGAAGAAAAGCCTGAGCACTTTCAGGATGACATGACAACCCCACCACCGTCTCACACTGAGGTAGTGCCGTTGTCCTCTGTGCTGTGCTACAGCGATGGCTCTGTGGCGCATGATAATCACATGAACGGAAACACTTATTTAATGAACTCCTCTTCGGCTGAGTACTATCAGCTGGGGAGCTCCAGTGCTGTCTCTAATGGCCAAACCAGTCAACCCAATAAACCCTACAGGGAAGCCTTATCATTCCAGGATCCAGTCAGAACAACCAACGGCAGCGCGGCCCAAGGACCCTTCAACCTGTCTGCTGAGCAGTACACAGACTACTCGAATCAGGCCGAGGACCAATTTGCAGCTAATCACCATTTAGCTCTGACCAATGGCACTACCGCCACCCCGCTGACCTGCTACGCACCTGATCAGGAGAAGAAGGTGTTGTCGAAAGCAGCGTTTGTGGAGCAGCCGGACAACCAGACCCAGACGCAGTTTCAAAACTACCTAAACAATAACACGCAGAGTTCCTACAACTCGTGCGTGACCGCTGAACAGCCACAGCAAGAGTCCAGCGTTAATGGACATCCTGACCTGACCTTACTAGCAAACACCACTAAGAACCTCCCTTTACCAGACCATTGCCCCGAAGTCGCAGCCATTTAGTGGGTCTCAACTTTTGAAGTGTTCTTTCTTCTGTTATCATGTCTTAACTTGAACCTGGCCAAGCGGCATTCTAAGGGATCATAATCATGGCCTTTTTGCATCATCTGACCTTAAATTTCAAAGCAATTTACAGCACCGTGCTTCATTTACATCTGTAACTATAAAGCCATAGGTTCATGGTGGAAATGTTTTTCGAGGAATTATTCGCTCCGCTGCTTCACTGCAAGATGGATCAGTTAAAAACACACATAAAACATCAGTTACGTCATGCTGTGCAATGTATCTTGTAATTTCAGATGTAAAGTTCTAGTTTTACGCAGATATTGTACTGTAGATGGGACTTTTCTATGTCTACTGTATGTGTCAAATGTGCAAAAAAAAGTTTATCGTCAGTTTATTTATTGTTTCTGAATTACGTGTATACTTCTATATTGTAAATGTTTTGATAACAATACGCATGCTGTTTTTTGGGGGGGAATCTCGTTAACATTTAGGGGGAAAAAATTGCCATTGTTTTATATGAAAATGTGTTGTATACATCCTTCTTTTGTCACTATTCTATGCTTTTCTATGATTTTGAAAAGCATGAAAAAGCCTGAATTCTTATTTGTATGTTTAGAATATCGGTAGCATATAATGTCAGAAATCAATTCACAGCCTTTTGCACTGACGTGTGGGGGTCCAGTGGCATGCAGTTGGTTTTATCTGATGGAAAAGTACGGCCCCTTCTTTTGTCCTCTACTGCGCACTCTTAGAATAACTTGATTTGCGGGTGTCACCACAAATGAAGATTTATTCTTGGAAGTGTTTTATTGATACAGGGATATTAATAAAGAAGCACTTTGACATATCTCCAAAAGTATGAGAAGAACAGATCAGATCAAAAAACATCAATAACCAGGCTCCATCTAATTACTGGAGACAAACTATTGACACAACTTAAAAGTTCAATATGTAAGAATTTTAGTTTGAAACATTCAAAAATGAACAGAAAATATAAACACAATGTGAGGAAATAACAGTTTTGGCGCTTATGCATTTTGTTGCAAAGATGTCTACTAAATTTAGCATGCTAACAAGATAGCCCTGGTCCTGAAGGCCTCTCTCTCCCAGTGGTCCAAAGCTTGTGTGCTAGTGATGTAAACATCAAGACTCCCTTGGTAGCATGGTTAGCTGCGTGGCTAATTGAGCTAACGGGCTAATAGTTGTTACAGTCAAGGATGTATAACTCAAGTACAGTTAGCAGTGGTTAGCAGTTACTCTGGTGATATGCTGCCCCTATTTGTTGGGAGTATGAATTCAACAGGTGGCCACATCTTTCATACTGCACCTTTCATGTGGCAGTATTTAAAGGTGCAACATGTGAAAATGTTTGATAAAGACATTAAAATTGGCAACAAAATCTGATGTTGGGGTTAGAGTCAGGGTTCTAGGCATCGTTGCAGAGATATCTACTGAAGTTAGCATGCTATTCAACTAGCCATGGCTCGTCACAGTCCAAAAATCCTGTGCTAGCAGTGTTAACACCAACACTCACAGTCCAGACTGCTAGCTGTACGGCTAACTGAGCTAACTACCTAATGGCAGATACACTTAACATTAATTAGCGGTTACTCCCGTGATATGCTGCACCCTATTGGTGCGGAGTATGAATATGGACAGGTGGCCAGTTCTTACAAATCGCACCTTTAACTAACTAACTAACTGGTTATCAGATTTGTGTTTAAGCTTCATTCGTCTAATATACTGAGATGTTTATTTATATGGATCCGAGAATGATGTTCTATTGAAGTGTTTAGTGCAATCGTGCACAGGGTTTTTTAATACACATTCTCTTTTAGAGGAAATCCTCAGTAAAGTGGACTGAGGTGACCCTTAACTGACTGTCATGGTACGTAATAACGTACTCCAAGCAACATTGCTTTGATAAAACAAAAAAACAAAGATGCCACTGTTTTTAATAACTGTTTATGGGGGGAAACAAATGTTCAAGGTTGACAATCAAAGCTTACTATCAAACATAAGTCATATCAGTATTTAATAGCCACACAATACGACTCTTGAGTCCCATGAGCCATTGACAATAACTAAACAGGATGATAGGATTTTTTTTTACCACCAAAAAAAAATCTTAAAATAACCTTTTTCACATCAAAAGGACATTTAAATGACTGCTATAGACACTGCAATAATTGAGTGAATAGCATAACTGTAGTACGGTGCTGAAATTCTTTACCTTGAGCTCTTTGCTCCTGCATGAGTTCAGATATTTGTCCCTCTTCCAAGCTTGCAAATATCTGCCCATATATAATCGTCACAAGGGTCGGTACCAGGGTCTTATGTGTGTGACTGCGGAGTAGCTGGGACCTCTCATGTCACCTCAGCATTACAAAGGAAGTGTACAGACTACTTTCAGGCAATCAGTGGCATCAACATGGCCTACAGTGCATATTAATTATGCCAAAGCGTACAGTGTGAGAAGGCTTAGATACGACACCGCATCCAGTTTAAGAGATCCTGTGTTTAATTTTGATTTCCAGTATTTATTATGAATGATATATTGAAATGTGTATTTATTGTGGTTTACTAAAAGTCTGTATTGAGTAAATTGATTCACTATCTTAAAAAAATGACTTTTGTTTCATGCTGGTTGTGAGTTGTAAAAGCTTCATGTGCCTGATTTTGTTTTGTTCTTTCTTATTCTGTGAAATGCATACGTTTTGCACAAAATGGTACAGATTTTTATTTCATTGTGTTTCAATGTTTTTTTTTGTTTTTTTTTCCAACTGTAGATAGAGCCAATTTCATTATCGGTTGTTTCATTTTTAACATGGTTTTGAAATAAATCTAATTCAAAATGTTTGTCGATGTTGTGCTCATCGGTGATTGCTTGGTGCAAAGCGCCCTCTGCAGCTCACAGGGAGGAACGACAGTGTCTCAGTACTATCCAACGGAATTTATTGACCTAAAAAATAAGACCTCTTAATACCAACAACAGAAAGTTTCCATTCAAGACAAACACACAAATTCAATCTGTTCATTGTCCAGTCATTTACAATATTCCACAGCCACCTTAACACTAGTGCCTGCACCAGAAATTCACTTGTGGACTCCTGTTAAGATGTAGAGGCAGAGTTTCAGGCAAAGGTTCAACAAATAAGAGTTCCTTCGGTGCATTGATTTTACATTAAATCTCCCTTTTGATAGAACACCAAAGCATGACAACTGAAATAAAACGGGTTAACACTGCTGCAATTACATGATTTGTCTTAAATCAGTCAGGAATTAAAGTTGCCAACGAAATATTTACAGCAGGGAAAGAAAAAAAACAGCATTTTAGTCAATAAAACCAGTCTCACTTCCGTCTTTAGCACTTGATATGAAAACCCAAGTCTGAACCATGTAATTCATATTTAGCTCACCAGCACATCCAAAATTCATGTCTCTACACTCAGTTGTCATACACTTGGCAAAAAGTAGTCTTAATTAACAGTCCTGCAGTAAATCCTGCGTTCATGAAGGTTTATAAGTTCAGTTTTTTTTTATTTTATTGTAATGAAAGGTGTTTCTATTAATTAGTTATCCCCATTAGCGAGTATAGTGATATTTGCCATATATTCAATATTTCTCACATTATCGAATATTAAACAGCTGTTTTTAAAAAAAAAAAAAAAAAAATGCAGGCAGAGCTTTGATGGCAGCAGAGGCAATGCATGCCCATATCTGAATTAGTGACATACGCACAGTGCTCCAACATACAGACATGGATGACTTAGTTTCTAAGATGAATGCCAACTCCCCAATTTGGCAATATTTCGGGAGTTTAAAGCAGGAGAAACTGATGAGCCAAGGGATTAGAATCAGGTTATATGTCTGTGGTCTTACCCCGGAGTCCATCACCCAGCGCAGCTCACTCTGCCAGACGAGCAACAATACTATCCACTATTGCGATACGGGGCGGGACAATATCGTGATATTAAAATTTTTGACCCAGCCTATTTGGTCTATTAATAAAAACACAACTAAAGCCCCCGAAATAACCATGGAGTTGAATGGACATCTCCCTAAAACAGGCACAAATGTAAACTGCACTACAATCTTCATGAAGGCTGGATTTATTTCAGGTTATTTCCATTGGATTACATTATTTTAAGCAGAGTGTTCTGTACCTAAAAAACTGACAACTAATTTATGAAAAAAAAAGTTTTTGAGTTCGACCTAAAACAAATTGAAATAATTCTTTCTTCTGATCACAACACTGTAGAAGCCATTATTCTGCGTCAACTGCAACCATAGTGCCACCACACCATCACCCATCCCTCCACCACTCTACCCACCCTGTATAAAATAACATCTAAGGCACCGTACGGTTTTGCATTAAAAAGGGACAATGCACATCATTCTTGTGTGTTTCAGGTTGTCACTTTCACTCACTTTGGTGCATAATAGCATTCAGGGTTTCTGTGTGAACTTGTTTATCACATACATGATCGGCTGTATTTTTCATTCTTGCAGGGAAAAAAAAAAAAGTTCAGTGTTGGCTTTATATATCTAATACTGCATGTGTTGGTTGTGAAGAGTAGGAGTAGCGAAAACATCTCAAACACAAAGGAGGCACTCGTCAGAACGTGGTGCATCTTCATCGTTTCCAAGAAGCTCAGTTCACAGTCTGATTGGGGAGCACCGTTTCAATGCTTCCCTCCAGCAGTGGCACACTGTGGTTTCTCCTCATAGTCCAAACTTCCCAGCAGCAGCAGTTCAGTTCAGTTCAGTTCAGTTCTTCTATGTATAAAAATAAATTAAAACTCAATGTCAATAGTCTAAAGAAAACTGCCTGTTAACGGCACACAGTATAGTAAACTCATTTCCTAGCATGCCTACTCATACAGAGTGGATATTTTGTGAAGTCGTAGCTCGGACTCAGACGAAGGACCAGAGCTGGTATCTGTCTGCGGGGTTGCAGGGGGCCAGGAAGGGATGCTCGTGACGGGCGCTCAGACACTTGTTCCATCCGGGGATGTAGAGTAGCTGGTTCTATAAGAACAGAAGAGAAAAGCATTACTTGCCTTAAAGGATAAATTCACCCAAATATGACATTTTTCTGGTTTCTATCCTATGACAGTAAATGGAATATATTTGACTTGTGGACCTTTTTGGGGGCTTTAAGAAACACTGGTTTACATCATTTCAACATTTTCTCAAAATTTATAGACAACTAATTGATTAAGGGACATGTTCACCCAAAAATTAACATTCAGTCATTATCTACCGCCGCGCAAGTGGAAAGTTGGGTGAAGTTTCGTAGTCCACAAAACATTTCTGGAGCTTCATGGCAAAACAGTGCTGCGGCATTCTCCTTAACAACTGAAGTAGATTGGGACTTAACGTAAAAATCAAATCCATTTGGTAACCTGGGGCTTCTGGAGAGTTGGATTACACCTGTTGAGTTGTACGGAGCCATTTCATGTTCTTTTCTACACTGCTTTTTTTACATTTTAAAACTTCCACTGGCATGAGGGTGACAAGACAATGACTGAATTTTCATTTTTGGGTGAAATTATTCTTTAATAAAAGACAACACAAGTATCTGAAATCACATTTGAAAGCACAGAGAATCCAAAAGACCAAACTCACATCCTTCAGCTCCCATTTTTGCTCTGTTCCTACGAATGTGATCCTGCCTTTATACTGGCAGTCCTCCAGCTTCACAGCCCCCTCTGCCCCGTGCAAACATAGCTCCTTCTGAATGTTGTGTCTAATCTCGTGATGTGTGGAGAGCTCGAAATACTACAGCAGAGGAGACAGGAAAGAAATGCCATCAAACACCATTTTTTAAAAAGGTGCAATATGTAAGAATGGTATTTGAATTATCATTAGAACTTGAGGAAATAACAATTTTGACGTCATGTTATTGACGTCTAATTATTGTGTTGCAAAGATATCTACTGAAGTTAGCATGCTAACCAGCTAGCCTGGTCATGAAAACCTCCTCCTTCCAGCTTTCCGAAGCTCCTGTGGCAAGATGTGTTTACTCAAACAACACTCCCTCGATGCTCTGAGGTTGCTAGCTGCACCGCTAACCAAGCTAACTGGCTAACGAAAGCTACAGTTAGCAGCTGTTAGTGGTTACTCTGGTGAAATGCTGCCCCCCTTTCACAGTGCCCCTCATGTTTTAAGTATTAGTTCTACAGCTGGTCAAGTAATACATATTGCACCTTTAAAATTAATCATATTTCTGTAAATCTGGGATCAAAAGGTGCATTTTCCAACTGACCTGGTTTCCTCCAAGTCCGTGACATGGATACATGATCAGCTGTTTCCCTCCTTCATTGTTCTCTCCAGCATCCAGACAAGAGTCTTTGCCGACATTTTTCACCTACAGAAAAAGAGGAGGGAAGTCGAAAAAGCAGTGAAAGGAAACAAAATGAAAAACCAACATCCAGTGCAAGCTGTTCAAACAACTTTCGTCTCTGGAGTGCTTTCAGCGGTGTCAGATTGGAACTGCTCAGTGCCCTCTGGAGATCCTAAGTGGAAACCCACAGTGGCTAGACAGAGCTCTGAGGTTTTGGAAAGAGAAAAAAAGCGGGCGGTGGGGTGTGTGTGATCTTACTGAGCCAAAGCGGAGTGGGTTGAGATCAGGCATGAAGACTTCTGGATAAATGTTCTTCAAATACCACGAGAAGCTCTTGCACTGCAGTTGTTCACGGAGGTCCACGCGTCTGGAGATGTCTCCAAAGTCCCTCTGGTAAACAATGGCATGCAGAAGAGCAAAGCAGCTCCTTTAGACGGGTATGCTCTTGACTTTTGAATTCAGATATGCTCTTTTTATGCGCCATCATTATTGTGAGATATCTGACAAAAAAACTGTCAGATACGAAATTGGGTCTCGTCGGAAAGGATGTGAAGGCCCAAACAATGTTTCTCCAAATCCTTCTCTAACAGTTTGCCACACTCAGATATCAAGAAAACAAATAAAAAGAGACTTAAAAACAATACTTTAAGCAATAAATGCTTTGTATGTAACTATTAAGTTATAGGAGCATATCAGCAAAGTAAGCGCTAACTGCTGCCATTTGTAGCTGCTACTTGAAGCTCCATTAGCCATTCACGTAGTGGTCTGAACTGGGAGCTTGGAGCACAAGGGGAGTGTTGGGAGTTTACACTACTAGCGCAGGAGCTTTGGATTGGGACTGAGCGGTGGCTAGCTGGTTAGCATGCTAACTTCAATATATATCCCTGAAACAAAATACAAAGATGTCATAACTTTAAAACTGTTGGGTTTTTTCACAGTCTGCTGATAATTATAGTTAATTTCTGAATGATTCCAACTACAATTCTTACACATTGCACCTTTAACTGACGTACTGGACAAAATATAAAATCTGACCTCATGGTGGCGCTAGAGTAAAGAATAAATCATTAGAATGTATCCTGAGGGGTCAGCAAATATCTACCAAAATTCATGGCAATACAGGTATTTTACAAAAGACTAAAAATGTCAACTTCATAAGGAAAATTCTGGGTACCATCAAACCTATTAGGAATCGGTGGCTACATAAAGCAAATAAAAACAAAAAATGAATCCAATAGTTGTTGAGGTATTTCGGTTTGGACCAAATTGTTGGACCCACTGATCAGTCAACAACAGCATCAATAGAGCCGCACGCTGAACTGTCCTGCAATTACGGAAATGACTCCATTGCAAAGCCTTAACCAGATTACTCCGCTTTTTTTTTCTATTTTGACGTCGAATATCATCATAACTTTACCTTTCTAAATTCAATGACTGCATTCTAGTGCTCTAATGATTCCTCTTTTAAACAAATGAACCGCGACAAGTATTCCATCACCGTTCCTTCTGAACTGACGCGTAGCGCTACATTTAAGAGGATCTGCAGGCACCTCATGCTCTTGAATAATGAGAGCACTTACTACAATGACGAGGATGCTGCTCACACTATTGCACACTGATAGCTACTACAGTGGATTCCTTGAAGCTGTTGACGACAGCGCATCTGTTTGAAGCTAGTGGGAAAGGGCTGGCCCACTCTGTGAGGTAGAGCCTGAGGGGACTGTTTATGGCACCTACGGGACCACATGTTGGGGAAACGCTGATAGCCTGTCATTTACCAGGGCTGACTTCCTCTAGGCCCCTTTTCCCTCTGTCGGTTAACAGCTTTCAGCCCCTAGCAGCTCGTCTATTTCTCTCTATGTCGAAAGGATGGGTGCCCTGAGAATTACAATAGTGCAATGCTGTGTTCCTCCAAGTCAGTGTAATTCTATGCTTCCCCCCTCAGAGCACGTTAAGTAAGCCATGATCAGAGTTAATGCTGGTTGTGTGCGAGTTGGATTTGCTCAAACTTGTCTGAAGGCGAAGATAATGAGTGGTCTTAAAAAACACTTACGTGTGACCATGAGAAGCGGGGGCGAAAGAGGAGGGTGGAGAGTAACACAGACACAAATGAATAGAACTGCAATAAATAATTAATTAGTTGTTCCTTTTTTTTTCAATAATCAACTATTTTGAAGGTGGATTTATCAGTTTGGGCATTCTTTTTAAGATTTTTTTTGTTCCTGGTGTCTTTACTCCTCTATGTAAGGACCACATCTAACCACAAAGCAAGGGATCTGTCTGTCTGTTTGTTGTTTGCACATCTCAAAAACTGTTCATCCCATTTACTTCACACTTGGTAGGTGTGTTACTGAGTACCCAAAGAAGTGCAGTCCTAAATTTGGTGCAATTTGGACATGCGTTTGGATACACGTTCAAAATTTAAAAAGGGGCAATACATAGTTTTTTAGAATCAATTCAAACTCATTATTTTTATATTCACAATATTATTGAGGTAATAATACAAACTCAAATATATATTTTTCCATAACTGAATAAACACATTGTTCTCAGAGGAAAATAAGGTCTCCAGAACACTGTTTGAAGCTGGGAAGGTGACAGGGTCCGCCACATATAAACCAAGTAAAACAGTACGAAACTGTGTTGTCCTTTAAGGTCAGTTTGTTTACACATTTTACTTGGTAATGAAAATTAAGAATGTGTGTTTATTTAGTTTGTTAAGGTATAGAAAAAATCATCATCACTCAAAAAATACTTTTTTCTTCCGATTGAATCTTCTTCCCGAAAACTACATAGTGCCGTTTAATATATCTGGATCGTGAAATTTTTCAAGGTGGCCCAAATTAGTCTGTGAGCAGTTCAGGAGACTTATGGGTGCTGTATATAAAACTTGGCCACCTGTTCAATTTGCTAGGAGGCAGCTTAGCACCAGAGTAAAGCCAAGTGCAGCTGCTGTTAGCTAGTTAGCTCAGTTAGCTTGTAGCAAGTGGTCCTATTAGCTGACTTGAGTATGCCTGGACTCTGAGCTCTGAGCAATGGAGCAGTGTTGATGTTAGCACTGCTAGCACAGGAGCCTTGGACTGTTGGGACTGTTGGCTGGTTAGTTCGCTAAGTTCTGCAGATATCTGTGCAACACAAAACAGAGGCCTAGACCTCTTTGACAGAAAGTCAACACTAATATTTCCTCGCATTCTGTTGCTAAGCTTTTCCTTAAAGGGAAACTTCACCGATTTGCATTAAGCTTTTTATCTTCAAGAAAACAGTCATGTTTTTGAATGGTCGTGCATCATTCCCTCAGTTTGCCCTGAGACGGAGAAATACGGATTTCAGTGTTGGACTTCCTGCTTTCAATGATGTAAAAATCGTCATTTTACGTCATTGAAAGCAGGAAGTCCTATATCTGTGTCGACGGGGTAAGACTACAAACGCTTCGCTCATTTTTCCAAGGGTGGGGGCTAGAGGTGGGACCCACTCACGCTACAGACCTATCACAGACCAATGGGCGGGACTTCACTTGCAGAAACGAAAATACATAGCCGCCATCTTTGTTGGCCGCTAAGCGAACAGACGCTGTGTAGCCAGGTTTGTACAACAATGGCGGGAGGTATTCAAGAGGATCATTCAGATATCGAAGAGAGTGATTTCGAGAGCGTGATGCTCGAGTCAGATGTTCGCGGCTACCTGCGAGCCACAATACTGTGAAGAGCAGCTGAGGGAGATGGAGGCGGCAGGTCTTCTGCGCAGCCGAGGCAGAAGACCTGCCTGTCCCGGACGAGGAGCCCGGACTGGCGGTGCCGGTGCTCTCGCTGTGCGCCTATGGACACCGAACTGGACTCTGTCTGCTGCAGTGAATTCCAGAGATGCCAGTTTCTTCGCGACAAAATATCTACAGCGGACGGAGATGTGTGTGGTGTGCTGGATAAGTGGGAGTGGCTTGCAGAGCTACGCATTGTTGTGCATTGTGGGAGATGTTGTCTTTCATACAAATGCACCCTAAAGTCACTTTCTGCCTTTTCTCGGTCAAATACGCACAAAATTCGAAAATTATGTTACATTTTGACTACAAATATGACCCTCTTTCAATAAAGATTAATGTTTCCACCGGTGAGATGCTTCTTTAAGTTTTAAAAAATGGTGTACATATTGCACCTTTAAGACTAGAGCTGTAAAACCCTCACATTACCCGATCATCTGTGCCAAAAGCATGTTTTGAACAGGCACTATGTAGGCACACAATGATGGAAAGATGAACTGGCACTGAAAATAATCATTAGTTAGCAGCCCCACTGGCTGAGGTGCTTTAGGGTCAGAAACTGTACGTACATCTTTCGCCAGCTGTGCAGCTTGCTGGTTACGACGGTAAAAGATCTCCTTGTAGTCGTCCATCCAGACCTCCGCCAGGCGCACCTGGTTACGAGCGATCACTTGCGTACCCTTGGGAAAGGTGTGGGGGCTCTTGGTGCGGAAAACATGACCGACAATGGAGCAAGGGATGATCTCCAGCTGTCCACCGCACTGCCACACCTGCAGGTTAATGGGAGACAGCAGGAACAGATGCATAATGACATGCCGTCAGACGCGCCCCATACAGCCGTTTGGATAGAGGAATGATTAACAGGTGAAAGGGCTCTGACACATAGATAAGCTGCTGCACATCCTGAATGGCAGCATACTGACAGCTTACCCTGAATGACATCTCGATGTTCTCACCGCCCCAGATTTCCATTTTTTCATCATAGCTTCCGATATGGTAGAAGTATTCTTTAGAGATGGAGAAGAGCCCGCCAGCAAATGTGGGAGTCCTACAGAGAAATATGATTTGTGATTTCCAACAAGATACAAGACTTTTTATAAAACCTGATCATCTACAATCATATATTACTTGATGGGGTATGTTTCGTCCTTCCTCCTTCGTTTCTCATGATCTGGCAGACTCTCCCAGCCGAAGGCGAGGCTCCAGTCAAAGTTGCCCCGGTTGTGGTTCTGGCCATACGGGGACGGTTTCATGAACTCGAACGTATTGAGATCAATGGTGGTGATATCTGGACTCACTACTGCAGTGTAGTTCTCAGCTATCCTGGCCAGCAGCGGCTCAAGCCACCCATCAAAGCATTCACCTGTTGACACACGCAGATCCAACATTGCATCACAACACGTCTCTTAACAATAAGCACTTAGTGGCTAATTTTGGAACAATAAGCCGTGCCGAGGGTAAAAGGCAACCACTGGGTTGTAGTTGAGTTGTGGCTGTTTAAGAAAGGGTGTGGCGAGCATGCAAGTGGTATTTATAATGTGTGAGTAACGTCAGTGGTGTTGACTTACAGTGGGCGTCCAGGAAGGTGAGGGTGTTGCCGGTGGCAACGGCAGCACCCAGAAGGCGAGCGGTAATGAGTCCTTTCCTTTCTCGCTGACGGACGACACGGACGATGTTCAGCTGCTTCAGATACTCATCCAGCTCGTCCTTCAGCACATCTGAGATGACACAAGAGATGAGCTCGTCGATAGTTTTCACATTTATAGCAACTTTATGTAACTTTACTTGAAATGATTTTGATGGTACAGCGTCTTGTAATAGAGTACATAGTGTCTCCGTCTCAGCCACTCCACCCCCCATTTTTCAACACATAACACTGTTGTGATGCAATGAGTTTAGTTCGTGGTTAAGACTTACATTACATATGACATATTGTTACAGACCTGCGATTTGTTTTTGCAACAGTGTTGTTGCACTCAGACATTGTGTGTGTCTGGGTCTGTGTGCAGGGGGGAATCTCACAAAGTGCCAATTTCTACATAATGCAGCTTTAGTCGATAAGCCGTTTGGTCTAGAAAATGTCAAAATATTTGAAAAATGCTCATCACAACTTCTCAGAGCGTGAAGTGGTGTCTTCAAATGACTTATTTTGTCCAACCAACAATCCAAAACCAAATGACTCTCTGCTTTCGATCATACATGACGAAAAAAGCTGCAAATCCTCATATTTAGGAAGCTTCAACCAGAAAACGTATGAAACTATTGCTCTAAAAATGACTAAAACAATCAATCAATTATCAAATTATAGTCACTGCCACTCTAATCACAAGCATTTATTGCTAAAGTTAAAAAAAGATTATATTCGCCGTGCTCAGTTTGTAAAGTAAGACTCGAGCAGATCAAAAAGACAAAGCTGTCGTGCTTTCGTCTTCAGGAGAGCTGTTTTACAGCAGACCTCCATCTGTGGCCGGCTCCCAACAAATACCTGAGTTCAGACTTACGGAGTGAATTCCCTGAAACCTCTCTCTCCTCTCTGGCATTATGTTTCCCTCCCACATCAGACCTATTTAAAAGAATTTAGTGCGCTTCATTTCTGGTACTAATTCCTCCTAGGAAAGTATTCACTAGCAGCCTCGCTTCCTGCTGTAACCGCCTCACGGCCCGCAGAAGGAGCGGGAGCTGCTCCTCTCTGCACGTTTCGCAGCTGCCCACCCAACATGCGGCGTGAAATCGAACCCGAAAGAGAGCAGGGCGGTCCTGAAGGGCCTCTTATTGAATTCTCACCATCCACGCTGGCGTCGTCCACCAGGATGATCTCCTTGAGGAGAATGGCAGGGGAGGTGTGGAGGACACTGTACACTGTCCTCAGCAGAGTGCTCCAAGCCTCATTGTGGAACACAATTATCACGCTGGTGGTCGGCAAGGGGGGGCATCGCTTGAAGGTTTGCTCAATACATCTGCAGCGAAGAAGGAGAAAGAGCACAAAGATGTGACTGTCCTATACAGTTCCTGAGTGGCACAATGGTCTAGTTATTACATCTGCAGACTCTCCCCTGTGGGGTGTCCGTTTCAGCTGTGACACCACATGTGTGACAGCCTTTGAAATACCTGCCATATCACAGCGGGAGAGACTTTGTAATTCAGCCCAATAAGATAGCCAGTACATGCACGGGGCTTTATGTCTGTGTCACACACTGAATATGTACTGACACGTACTTGGACCTACATGCACTTGGATGTACTGTAATTAGCCAAACACAACTCTCTCTGAACTGGCCACAGTGACTGGGCAGGCATGCTGAAACAAAGTCCCAGTCAGAACAATCATCTCTGGGGTTTCTGCCTGGGATCAGTTGCAAAAAGCAAACATGATGAACGTGTTTGGGTTAGAGAGTCAGTTCTTTAATACTCCGGCTATATTACAGTGATCTATGTGGGTGGATTTTTAAGTTATATTCTGGGCCAGAACATCGAGCCATGGAGCAGAAGTAGGGGAAAGCGGAGTACTTCTTGTACAGCACCAAAGCTGCCTGCGCACCCACTAGATGGTGCAATAACATGCTGCCTGTAAATCAGAACTGAACATTATTTAGTCAATTTTGTTCACTGGTGCTATCCTTGAGCTTTCTTGTAAATTTGGGTGAGAAAGCTTGTTTGGACTGACATACTCTGGAGGTCTGGTGTCGGCGCCCAGGTCTCTGCTCAGGGAGATGCGGTCACTGGCGTACAGGTTAAAGCAGTGTTTCTCTTCACCCCTCTCCTTCTCCTTCTGCTCTGACGGGCTCAGCGAGTCTGTGTGGAAAGGCTTCCCAGCCGCTCCGGGAGCGAGAGGGTTCTGAGGCGGCCTCTCCAGAGCCGGCCTGAGCTCGGCGGCTGTGTAGTGACCCGGCAGACAGGAAGCGCTGTCTGCACTGTCCTGCTGACGCACAGGAGCTCTGATCTGCATCTTTGGCATGGCATCCCTGAAGTTATTGACTGCTCCGATCACCATGTCCAGCATGGTGTCCCGCTTCACTGCCACCTCCTTCAGCCAGGGGTCCTCCAGCTGGCTTTGGCTCCCCACTTCCCATTGTATGAAGAACACGAATGTGACGAAGACGAGGGCCACTATGGCCAGTTTAACTGGGTGCAGTCGCCTTCTGAGAACTCTGCGGAGGGATGTCATTCTTTTCGACTGGAGATGAGGCTGCAATGAATACAGATGTGTTTAACAAGCATTACTGTAACCATCAAACTTAAAGGGGTACTATGTAGCTTTGCTGTAGAGATTCAAACTCAAAATTTAAATATTTACAATAACAATGAGGTAATTATACAAACTCAGACATATGTATTCTTTCCATAAATGAATCAGAGGAAAATAAGGTCCCCGGAACACTGTTTGAGGCTAAAAAGGTGGCAGGGTCCGCCACATATAAACAAAGTAAAACAGTATGAAACTGTGTCGTCCTATAAGATCATTTTGTTTATCCAGTCATAAAAACAACGAGAGTTTGTTTAGGCATAACAATTAAGACCTTTCCCTCCTGGTTAAAATTCCTTCCCTACAACTAGACAGTGCACCCTGAGACAACAATGAGATTCACTACATGGCACGTCACGACATTCACATCATTGAAAGCACCTCCATTTAAAAACAAATTTGACATTTTTCATCTTTGAACTAATCAAACAATTACTTGTGAAGCTTTGTCTGCTACTCAGCAAAATCACATACTCAGATTCGGCTCATGAAATGACCCGAGCAGCCACCGCTCTGGATTCCTTCAGAAAGAGAGAAAAGAACACGTACCATGAGTCTCTGAGCTACAGGTTCAGGTGAGAGGAGCCCGAGTCCTGGAGAGGCTCGATGAATGACATCCTGCAGTCCGAAGAGATCCTGCGTTTGTCGGCTTGAACTCCAGAGAAACTTTTGAAACTGGGGAGACAAAAAGATTCGCTGTCTTCTTCCTCCTGTCCGCTGAACTTCCGTCTCGTTGGATCCAGGTGCGCTCCCCTCAGGTAGAGGGAGGGGACGCGGCGACGCGCCTGCGCAGAGAGGACTTGCGCGTGTCAAAATCCATACCTGTGAAACACGGGTGAGGAGCAACGCATGAGCAACAACTCTGGCGACGAGTCTCCTTAAAAAAACAAACAAAAAAAACAATAAAAGGATCAAACACGAATCGAGACAAAACTCTTGATAAATGGCTGAAAGTGGTGTGCGGTCACTTGGAGCTGCAGGCTGAGCTCCCTCACATCCAATAACGGAGTCATTAATAGGATTTGTTCAACCGGTCATTCAGCGGGACAGTTGCTAAGTTACAGATAACGGAGGAACGCGGTTTACTACCGCACACACGCAGCCCACCGCATCCGACCAGCCTTCTCCGACCAAACACCACATCCTGCACATTATGAACACTAAAAAAAAACCACACACACAAAAAAACCCGCACATGGTCGGATAACTTTGAAAAACGTCCTTTACGCGTGGAAGCGAACAGATCAATGATCGATCAGCCTGAGCTGTCGTGGTTCAAAAAGTTTTAAGAGCGCACACTTACCAGCAGTCCTCTGTAGCTGAGTTTGATCCTCTAATGTCCCAGGTCTCCTCCAGGACGGATGGTCCTCATAGAGTTGGATGGAGGAGTGAGGACGCGGATTCCAGCCGCAGGGAGCCGGCTGTGGTGCCCAGTTTGAAGCCTCGCTGCCTTTCACTTGCACAGCGACTCCATCTGTAGCCACTGTGTTCCCCGGCACTTCCTATCCACGGCAGGCATCCAGTTTATTATGTCCATTAAAATGTTCAGTGTCCCTTTTTTTCCCCCTTTCTTTCCCCCTCCAGTCAGGCTTGTAAATATTTGACTATGTGGCAATTGTGAGTGGAGACACTGATGATGTAAAATGTCTTGTTAAGAGGACGTCAGACAGAAAAAAGAGAGCAATCAGGCAAAAAGGCAAATATCATGTATCCAAACTATTTTATTTTTAAAAAATATACACTTTACAGTAGCACAAATAACAGCATTTATCAATTTCCTTGTAATAATCAGCACAAGATTAAACATTTAAGTATATATTTTCACATGATTGAACTGTAGAAAAGACAATATGTCATCAAATTAAATATAGGTGGTGTAAACACAAAAGGGAGAACATTTCAACTTCTGATGAGTAAATCTTAAAAGGTGCAATATGTAAGAATTTTAATGAAAAGAAAATCAACTAAAATGATCAACAAAGTGTGAAGAAATAACAGTTTTAACATTAAGACTACAGCGTTTTTATTTCCATATGTTGTGTTGCAGAGCTATCTACTGAAGTTAGCATGCTAACCAGCTTGCCCTAGCCCATCCTAGCCCAAAGCTCCTGTGTGAGCGCTGTAAACGCAAACAGTTTCCCGCTCCCAGCCAAGACCACTAGCTGCACTTCTATCTGAGCTGACCAGCTAACGTCAGCTACAGTTTAGCAGCAGTTAGCGGTACCTTGGACATTTAAAAAGGCGCAACATGTAAAAATCAGCCACCTGTCGAACTCGTACTAAAAACAAATGGGATGCAGCACATCAGCAGAGTAACTGCTAACTGCTGCTAACTGAGGCTGCCGTCAGCTAGTTAGCCATTCATCTGGTGGTCCGAACTGGGAGCTCGAAGCACAGGAGCACCAGAGCACCAGAGCACAAGAGCTTTGGAGTGGGCAGGAGCTCACTGGCTTTAGCATGCTAACTTCAGTTGATATCCCCAAGACACAATTCACAGACACAACTTCAAAACTATCATTTCTTCAAAGTCTGTTAATAGTTCTAGTTAATTTTTGTTTTCTACTAAAATTCCTCCATATTGCACCTTTACAAAAAGTTTTTTAATTTAGACAGTACCATTCTACAACAACCGCTTGTTTTAATGCCTCCGGCTGAGCCTGACTGATATTGGAATGTATCTACGGACATTAAAGTCAGAATTCTGACTTTAAAGTCAGAGCTAAAAAAAAATGTCACATGTGGCCCTAATCCTCTTCCGTATATATCAGATACAGTATATCGGTGTATATGTTGTCCAGTATGTGCAGTTATGAAAACATTTCAATTTTTTTTTATGCAAGGATGCTTGAGGGAAGTCATAATTAATAAATTCCCAGTGAAGTTTATTGTTTCAGCGCATTTAAGTCATTTTGGACAATTTTTTAACTGTAAAATATTCTTGCCTCCATTACATATCTTTGTCACAAGTGTTTTATGACCACACTGGAGGGATAATTACAAAAAAAAAAAGTGAGTTCTCTGGCCAATACTGAGTATCGGTCCGGCTCTAGCCCGAAACCCCTCTGCACTGTGTTTTCCCTCAGGATTGCCAACACCCAACTATTCATATACTAAAAACAAAATTGCAAAAAAATGTGTTTTTAGGTCTTTTCCCCAAAGAAATAACACACAGTATAACTGGACATTAAAAGCCAAACAATAAAACTGGATTCATCAAAGTAACAGAACCAGTGGCTTCATCTCTCTCTCTCTCACACACACACACACACACACACACACACACACACACACACACACACACACACACACACACACACACACACACACACACACAGTTCCAACACTAAGATCTCAGGGCAGCGCGAGCTTTGTCCAGGATGTCCTTTCTCAT